>VNJQ01007872.1:0-11638 GCA_008042515.1 Drosophila truncata
TTAGTAGTTAACCACTGTAGGCGAGAGTTTGAAGTACATGAACCCCTTAGGGTTTTATGTACGGATTACATCGTCTTTTTAACAGTATAGAAGGCATTGAAAGCCTTCAAAGACTAAAAACTGTATTGCTTGTAGAATTAGCCAAAATTGTAACTTAATTTTTCCTCGTTCTATTATCTATTTTCTTTCTCTCGCGTCTATCTAGAACGCGTTCATGCTGTACGTCACACGGCTGCGCCCCTCGGTCAGTCACGCGAAAAAAAAAATAAAAAAAATAAGTGGGCGTGGCACATTGTCCCATTCATACACTGACGAGCAAAACTGTAAAACGACTTCAATACCTTAACTTCAATGGTCTGAATCTTTTGTTCTAATGAATGCATGTTGAAAATGTATGTATGTATGTATGTAATGGATGTTTCTTGAAAACTTGAAGCCATTTGATAATAAGAGAAAAAATGCCAAGGCCAAATGTTACAGTTTTGCACTCCAGTTATTTTTTAACAAAGTTGTGAGTCGACTGCCCATTTAACTTTTTTAGTTTTCCTAAGTAGTTTGGCATATTCTGGCTATAGCATTTCACTAATTCGGGGCGATAGCATCCCATACGTCCTTTGTAATCTCCAAAAGTTCCATCATTCCACTTAGAGGAACTTCATTTTTTCTAATTGCGATTTAGGATGACTTAATCAATTTTTCAATTGGATTTTTATCCGGAGACTGTTTTGGCTACTTCGTAGACAGAAATTGTCCTTTTAATATACAATTTTTAAACAAAAAGGACGCATGATTTAAGTCATTCTCCTGCAGAAAATTGAATTTTTCAAACATATAAATAAATTTTTTGTAAAATGCTCAAATACTATTCCTTTCGTATTGTTCCATCGATCAACAGCAAGAAATCGACGCCTTTATTAAGAATACACCCCTAGACAATACTGGAGCAGCTACCATGCTTGACGGTTTGCAGCATTGTATTTGGTGGCTGGATTTTTGGATGCCTAGTCCCATGCCAGAAGCAACCATCTGACTTAAAAGGATTGATTTCAGATTTGTCCCGCCATAACCTTGAAACCCTTGAAAAAATTTGTAAAGTTTGCCCTTTTAGGCGTTAGTTGAAATGATTTAAAGTATCCAACTTTCCTAGAGGTAAATTTTTGAGTCTTTTTGTTCGGAATGGTTTGTTTTTCATTCCCTTAGCTTTCTGGACTAATTTATCAAGACTGGGTCGAGTATTAAGCATCGTCGCCGCTTTTACTCGGGTAATGACTCGGTTGCTCGTCCCCAAGTTGGTCACGTAGGGGTGTCATGATCTCTTAAAATTCTTGGTCGGCCTCCTAGACTAACCGAAATACTTTCTAAACTGTGTTTTTTTAGTCGTTGTCCGGTCATATGGCTAACAATGAATTTATTGGCCGTTTTTCTAATAGATCGACTTTCTATCAGAAAATTATTATTTTTTTTTTCTCCCTGTCCATCCTTATTGCATTTAATATTCTACTTTAAAATATCAAAGTTCATTGAAATACATAAGAATAAATAAACTTAAAAGTCAAAAAACTTAAAAAAAATGAAATAAAAAACTTTGGCACTCACAGTGCAAAACTGTAACATTTGACATTTTTTACATTTGGCTTGGGCATTCTTTTCTCCTATTATCAAACGTAGTGGATGAACCTACCAATAAATCGAGAATAAAACTTTTAACATGCATAAATTAAAACAGAAGATAACAGGCATTTGAAGTTAAAGTATTGAACTCGTTTTACAGTTTTGCTCGTCAGTGTATATACATTTTACAACATTCACCTGTCCAATGCCGTTTAAATTATTTCTTATTTGGTTTAAAAGTATGATTTTTGCAAGCTGAAATGATAAAAGGCGCCACTCTGCGGCGACGTCCTTATTGACGTAAAATCCGATCCCATTTCTGAATTGGTTCCCATAACTTACTCAGATAATACTTTGGAGTTTTTTGCTGTTCATATTCAAGTTCACGATAATATTGTCTATCTCTCATGTTCTTACATCCCACCGCGGTCTAACGCTACTGTGGAATATATATCTTCAGCACTTGTTTTTATCCCAGGGAATTCGCTCAACTCTTGGTGATAACTATGGGTGACTTCAACTTATCTCCATATCTTGGATGCCATCACCCGACTCGAATTTTCTTGTTCCTACTTCAACTCATAACATAGTTCTTGGTCTTATTAATCTTTCTTTGGGTTAATTTAATCACGTCAGGAACTGAGGTGATAAGATCTTATCTTTGCGTCAGAGTTTGCCAATGCCCTCGGCTCAAGGACTGAACCAGTCTCCAGTCATGAAGATGCTGATCAGAGATAACTCTAGAAGCTTCGTCTCCATCCCTTCCTTATTCTGATGCCGAACCAGCAAATTTTTGCTGCTTTCGCAAAGCTAACAGCTCGTCAACTTTCCTATTTAAAAAATTTGAGGTCCAGACTTTAAAAGAAATTCACTAGGACTGGGTCTCAGGCCAATCTTTCGAGATATTTGATAGCCCGCAATAACTTCTTAACTCAAAATTCCGCATGTTTTAAAAATCACCTAAATCGGTGTATAAATGAATTTCAGGGTAACCCGTATCAATTTTATGCGTTTACTAATCAAAATGAAAATCCCAACCTTTTCCTTCTTTTCTTCAACTGAATACTGAGTCGGCTTCCAATGAACTTGAAATAGCGAATTTATTCACAGTTTTTTTCCAGACTACGTACTCATTTATTTCCTTCGATTAAACCTCTTCATATTCATATTTTCTTTCACACTATAATTGAAAACATTAAAGCCTAATTTTTTTTTCTTCCAGATCTCGTACCTAGCTGTGTTTTAAGCTTTCATTTTTTCCCGAAATGTGGAAGGAATCTTTCATCATTTCTCTCCATAAAATGGGCAGCAAATCCAACATCAAAAACTATAGAGGAATTGCAAAACTTAGATATTCCTATGTTATTCGAGCATCTTTTTACAACGCAGCTGCACCATCAATGCTGATCAATAATGTCCCCCTCGCAGCATGACTTTTTGAAACATAGATCAACGTCTACTAACCTTCTCGAAATTTGTGCTGTCATCAGAAACGTTTTCAAGATTAATTCTTATCCATTATCTTATTCTTATTAATTATCTCCACTAATTCAGGTAAATTAACAACTACTGCCGGAAATACTTACACATATGGGTTTCCCTGCTTTACTGACACCAGAATATTTATCCAATCGTACTCAATGCTCATGGTCAGTTCAAATTTAAATTGTGTCGTTATAATTTTTTTTATGATCCAGGGTATGGACAACCCGAAAAAAATACAAAGTTACAATTTAAAATGGAACTGCGCTTAGCATTGAGGCAAAAAATGAGTAGGAATTAGGCCCAATTTTTGACATGATTCCTTACCTTTCAATAGGGCTCAGCGCGAAATTCCATGAGATTTTGCCATTAAAATATTTTAATCTAATAATTTGGACTTTTATCTTAATAAAAATAAATCTTTTGAACGAAGAATCGCGCATTAAGTCCGTGAATTGGCCAGGAAACAACCCTGACCTCAACTCAATAGAGAATTTTACGACCCTTATGGCTGCTAAAAATAATTGGAAGGACGCCAAAACCATGATACAATTCAAGAATCTGATAGAAAAAGTATTATTCTTGAATATCACTGAGGAATATTTAAGCGCTTCATACACTTCGATGCCCCATAGAAGAAAATGTGTAATTAAAGCAAAAGTCGGTTATACAAAATACTAATTTACTTAACAAAAAAAAGTTAACCTTTATTTTAAAACAAAATATATTTTATAATATAAGAAAGTGATTAAATTTTTGGAAAAAAATATTATTTCTATAAATTATTATACATTTTTTTCTTTAAGTTGTTATATTTATGAAAAGTCAGTAAAATTAATAGAGACCTGGAAAAAAATGTTTTTTCTATAAAATAGGCAGCGATAAAAAAAAAATTGGTATGCACTTTTATAAAAAAATGTTTCATGAATCAGTAAAAAAAGAATTGGACAATTTAGACAACATTTGCAGAAACACCAAGGAATCAAACTTACAAGTTAGGGAATATTTCTTTGGCCACTGGGTGTAAATGTTCAAAATATGCTTAGACACCTATCCTTGCATCTGCCCACCTGCCCACAATGAGCCGAAGCATATCGATTAAATCTACTTCTTTTGTTGCGCAGAGGTAAGGGTATGGTTTATAATGACGGACATTTGCTATTCTTTCGTAAATAAATAAATAAAAAAATGTGTATGTATGCGTAAGAGCATGTATTGGTACAGTGAAGCGTTGATAAGGGGATATATGACATGGGGGAAGAGAAAAATAATGTGGTGTTAAATGACACAGATTGGAAAAAATATCACATCAGCGGTGGACTGTGCGGCGAAATTTGGAAACATGTTCACACCGGCTGTCCAATATTAATTATGCCTTTTTTCCTCAATTTTACTATTCACTTGCGAATTTTTTGGGGAGTAATTGCACCAAAAAATATACGCAAAAGATATCAAAAATGAATACAGAAGATGAAGACGGACCGCTGGTAGCACACAGAAAGATATAAGAAGTCGGGGGCGTCGTGGGTAAAATTCAACAATACATGAGGCCAATCGCGTAAGTTTTATCTCGCTTCATACATGTAACTAATATAAGCCTAGAAACTAAGCAGAGTTTCCGCCCGTTTTTGCTCAGCTAAGGTGAGAGCGGGAGATCTACATTGGCAGGTCGCGGAGTTTGGAGTCCGCGGACCCGAGCTCCGGCACGCGAGAGCGGAAGAGACCGAGCGCGGACTGTTTAAAAGGGTCCAGAGCGGATGCGATCGGCACAGTGGGCCCCTCACTTAAACAAGTGCCAACGGATGGGTTACCAGAACACATAGAGAAAATAATGACTGAAATTATAATACCCAGCAAGGGTATAAAAATCATAACTCAGTTGTTTCTCAACATATTTTCATCAAATTTGAGATTCCGCCATTCAATTTTATCTTAGAATTTCGTTCTTAATTAAATAGCTCAATTAAAATATGCAAGGGTATATAAACTTCGGTAAGCAGAAATTAGCTTCCTTTCTTGTTTGTCTATGTAATGACTGTGATTGCAGAGTGGGATAACTATCGGTTTGGGCGGTTAGTGGTTCTACAATGCGGAAATGACCAGCAGAGGTCGCAGTCAAGTCATTGGGATCCGCTGACATCCGACTCGGATGATATCGTCCAGTTCTATAAATGGTATGAGAGTGCTTATGCTGCTGCTTTTCTCTACTTCACGGGACTCCTTTAAACTTTTAAAGTCTGCAATGAAATGCTTCTGCTGGATGATGCGAAGAACTATTTTCCTCGCTTATTCAAGTTCTTAAAAGTTTATTATTTTTCCAGCAACCAGAGATTTTAGTTTCGTATATTGTATATTAGCTCTTTATCTTTAACGGCTTTTAAAGCTGTTTCCACAGTCTTGAACATGCATTTAATCTTAGGTGCCATTAACGGTGATGGCCATTTAGACGATGATCCATATAGAAATAGTAGGCGAAAAACCAAAGACTGTGGCGTTGCAATTTGAATCCACATATTCCTCTTGATGCAACATCCGCAGCGTTTTCTTCGTATGGGACATGTCTTCATTCGCTTTGTTGCGAGGTTTTCTGAATGGTGTGATTCTAGTCGCCACTTTTATGGTAGTAGGACTATTTATCCAGAACAATTTCTAAATCACCCCAGAAATATGTAGGAGCTGCTTGCATTGATAACTGTTCCTTAACCGTCGATATTTATTGTGCACCTGGCACTGTAGCCTTTAGTTCCAGTCGAGGAAAGATGATCGCGTTGACTGGTGCTAAATGCGATGTTGCGCATAATAATTGCACAGTCAGTCTCTTATCCTTGTGAATTGCACGAAGATATACAGCCGCTGAATACTCGTTCCCCGAAGCATCGGCAAAAATTTGGATATCTTTTGTAGTAGTCGTAGGTATTTTACTTTCGAAAAAAATCTTTATATTTTTTTTTCATTTAAAGCCTGTAAGCTTTCTTGGAACGAAATCCTTTGCTCTTGTAGGTAGGCTCCTCGTACTCGAATTTCTCCTTGGTCAGACCTTGCATGACTATTTTGGCTTTTATCACGACTGGAGAAAAGAGGACAACGTCACGTCTCGTTATTTTAGTGTTTGTGGCAATTTGTATTTTGCCACAAAGTTTGTCAATCTTTGGATTCCAAACAATTCCAAAAGTTTTGACACTTCAATTTTCATAGGCAGTATCTTCCAATTGAACTTCTGGGACGATGTGTTCTTTTTTTTATGACGTTATGAAACCAGGCACGTGCTGGCTAGGGTAGGTATTAGTAGTCGGGATGGAAAAATAGAAAAATGTATGAGGAAATAAATTACCGGGTTAGGATTAAAGTTTTTAGTTTAGGAAGACTATCTACATTTAAGATTATTGTAAATAACTCATTATAACTTCCACACAAGGCTTTATGCAATTCAAAGGAGGTTTTACAATGACGAAAAACTAAAGGTATATAGAATCATACGAGGGTTACTATTTATATTATGAATAATAATGAAAATGCGAATATTTATCATCAAAAATGGATTTATTGTTTTTTCAAAGTATTCTCTAGCAAGATTTATGCACTTTTTCACGCGCTAAAACCAATTGCCGAAGCACTTCTTCTACTCCGATTGAGGCACCTCCAATACATAGTCTTGTTCGTTTTTCAAACTTCTCCAAAGACTTCAGGCAAACAAATTGTGGTGTATCAAGCGGAATAGTCGCCACATGATCAGTTTTACTGAAGAAACAGACGACTATTTGCTTCGAAGTGCTTCTTCTACCAACAACTTTCGTTGGATTTGGCACGTCTTTAAAGACACGCACGGTCGATGCCGATGCCGCTTTGTTTTGGGCTCATAAGCATAGATTAATGATTCGTCACCTGTGACAATCTTATAAATGTCTTTTAAGCACCCCGAATGTATTTTTCCAATATTTTTTTGCACCAATCCACACTATCCTTTATTTGAGCAATTGTCAAATTGTGCGGGATCCAACGAGAACAAAGTTTTTGTACAACAAAGTAATATCGAATGTATACTGGTGGAAGAAATGCCCAAGGATGCCTATATCTCACGATATGTAACATGACGATCGTGGATTATTAGTTCAATCGCAAGGCGCTTCATCGCAATACAAAGGTTTCAGCTCATCGATGCAGTCTTGCCGTGATAATCCACGTCGAAAGTTGTAAAAATAATTGTTCGAGAACGTTCACGGGTTAATTTTATTTTTCTGCCGAGGTCAGTTTTTGATTATTCGTTTATCGATATCAAACGTGATCATGCGTGACAAAGTTTATCGATAAATGTCCAAACTTTTTTTTGGCCAATGGCCAATTGGTCCTAATATGGTAAAAGTGACCTAGGCCAGAAACTTAAATAGCAACCCTCGTATTTTAACTCGCTACATGGTTTCTTATGGCTTCACGTTGGTTTGAGTATTTGGTGCCATTGACGAAAGCCACTCGCTCGAACGTGATGAGGTGTGAGCCGTCGTCAGGGCTGACTTTAGCTGGGCACTCGTTGATTATTATTACTCTGTCGTCTACTAACGTGATGGGGTTTAGGTGGCTGGCTTGCGCCTCGCATAGTGAGGTACTCCCCGCGTGTAGGCCTCGAGCACAAGTGTCATGGGCCGTAAGCTTGCAAAACGATGCGTAAGTTGTTGGTACGCAATCGGTGACCGCTAAGACGTCGCTATTGCATTCGGCTACTGTGTTCTCCTTCAGCTGCAGGATGGTATGTTGGTGTGATACGGGGAAGATTGTGACCTTTTTACAAGTTTTTTTAATCTTAGGGTATGCGATTAGCACATGGATTATAATATCGGACTAAAGGACTCTAATGTTAGACGCCTCTAGTAAGCTAATGATGGGGACTTCTGTGGGGTGATCAACAAATACAGACTTCAAATCATTCTGGTTAAAAATTGCTGGGCTTATGATGTTGGTCTTTGCAAGCGTGACTGTATGCATAACATTTTGAATCTCGGTTATTAGTATTCTATTTCTGGCCAAAAGTACCACATACAGGTGAGAAGTGTCAACTATATTATTTTGTTTGGCCTTGATAATTTTATTAACGGCCTCTGATAATTCATTAGTTTTGTTCTGCGTCTGTGAATTTATTACAGCCTGTCGGTTATTTGACTCAATTAGGCATGCCTCGGACATTTTTAGCATATCGAAATCGGCTGAATCAGGTGTACCCGCAATTACCTTGAGTGCGGTGCCTAGGAAGTCTAGGCTCCTGGCCATCCTATGGTGTATTTTTAAAACAGACAATAAACTTCTAACATGTTCGGTGTCGACGTCTAACAATTTTTTCATATGAGACTGTGGGAATAAATCGGACAACCTAGTAGTTTCTTCTACTATAATTGAAAATTCGGACAAATTATTTGAATGTCTAAGCAAGTTTCTATGTTCCCATACCAACGCAATTCCGTCCGTGATTGGGATATACTGAGCGTGCGAATAATCCGGAATCCTTGCGTTAACCATAGTTAACGTTATCAATAAAGTTCCCGCGATCCTGTAAGAAGGCAAAAGGTTAAACCTACTGTGAATAAAATGGAGTAAGTATGCTACGGTGTAGTGTGTACGAAAATAGAGTAAAAAAGGTAAAAAGGTTGAGGGGTATTTTTTATCTAAGTTTGTCCTTGTGGACCACCCTCCCTCTAATAAGAACAGACGTTCCCATGTCTGCTTGTACACGCTCTTCTGTGTACAGTGCGGTTAGTTTATTTCCTAACCTTTTGCTTTTTGAGGTATACTTTTTCTCCTACCTCAAAAATTCTGTTCTGTCTAGTAGGGTTGCACCTATCTAGATTGGCCTGTTGTGCCTTTTTAATATTATTTATTATTGCCAATTTCTGTTCGGCATTGGCTGAGTGCAAGGCCTGTATGGGTGGCAGCCCTGTCACTGAATGTATAGTCTTGTTATACTCTACCGTGGCTCTCATAATAAGCTCTACGGTATCTTCGACCTTTTGATCGATTTTCATGCACATAGCTATCTCAGTTAGGGTACTGTGGAATCGCTCCACTTGCCCGTTCGAGCTGCTGTGTAGGGGGGGGGTGCGTTAACAATATCAATGTTATATTGATTTTTCAATAATGAGGTTATAGTCCCCGATTTAAAAGACGTTTCGTTATCGCAATATATAGTTTTAATGTCAGGGAAAAAATTAGTTGTAATATAGGGCTGCACACATCGACTATGGCCCTAGAAATAATGTACTACAGCGAATTTTGAAAATTTGTCTACACAGGTTAAAAAAACCTCTTATCAGTAGAGTATATATGCTATAGTCTATATGCATATGAGGGGGTTGGCATGACATCCAACTCCTGCTTCTTGGGGTGTCTGTTGTACTTCCCCTTGGTGCATGTCTTGCAGCTTAAAACCACTTTGTCGGCATTTATTTGACTCGCGAATCCGGCTTTGAGCCCCAGTTCTTTATTAATTAATGCGGCCTGAATTAACACCTCTATTTGTGACGCGTTCATTGTTTCTGCGTTATTTTCTAGTTCTGCCCGTGCTGGTTGATATTCACGGGGCCCTCCGGCTAATTCTTCTTCACTATCACTTTCAAGTTCACGGCTAGTTTCCCTATATTGGCCAGGAAAATTCATAAGGCCACTAATTGGTTGACACTAAACACAAATTGTTGGGAGGCCGAATATTTTAATTCGTCAAATAAATAAATTTTATATATTATAATTTTATATTAATAACCGAAAAAATGTTATTTAAAGACGGCCGATATTACTTCACTTTAGTAAGTCACATTTGCAGTTGCTTTATTTAAATCGTATGTTTATTAATTTTGGGTAAATAAATTGAAGGGATTCTTATATATTTTTTCTCTTATGTTTATTTGAAGTTTAACTGTATAGGTATTAGTCAGCCCACTTACATATTTTGGGGTTGTGGATTCTGTACTAAAGTTGAGAGCCAATTACGTTTTAGGTGTCTTTCCCACACTGTCCCTCGCCGCTGTCAGTTGGTTCCGGGGAAGGGGGCGATGATTCAGCTGTGGCTGGCTGCTGTTATGTCCGTGCTGCGCGGTTGCCGCTCCTATCTCCTATCTTTCCAATTTAGGAAGATTACGTTGGGAGTAACTAACTCCGTTGCTAACGGCCCTTAAGGCACGCTAACCAATTTCAATGAATAAAAAGAAGTTTACGGCCAATGCCGGAGTTCTATGTTCAAGCAAGTGCTTTATTGAATTTCTGAATTAAAACTGGAAACATAAAAGAACTTACGTAAGCTAAGTGCGGCCGGCAAGGCGACCGCTCGTGCAGCAAAGTGCTGACACTAGCAAAATCAACATAACTCACCATACCGTGCACCAATAGGAATTATGCACGGCCCCTAAAAATGTTTACGCTGATTCTGCAATTAAACACTAGGGTGATCCAGTAATCACCCAAGATGTGTACCGACTTATGATTTCTCCTTAACAGTGTTAACATATATATATATTTTTTTTCGATTTGATCGCGCCACATGGGCGCTTAGTTCCAAGCGGCAGTGTGGTAGCGAGAGCTGCACTGGAGCTTGCACTCCCGCTTGCGCCCGCTGCGCTGTCTGTTGCTCTTCTGCTTCCATCTTCCGCGGTCCCGGGCTTCTTTCGCTTTTACTATTAAGCTAGTCTTAACCATCTAAGACTACTTTCCGTAATAATAGAAAAAAGCAATTCAAACAATTTTTTTAAATAATTTAATTTTTTTTAAAGTAAATGAATGCTTCTGAGCTCAAATATGTGTTTATAAATAACGTAGAATCTTCGGTTTACCTGTAAGGTGAGGGGAAAGGTAAGCGTGCCTGAAGGCACGATTGCACAGTGGATCCGCTTGTATGGAAGAGCGGCCAAGAATACTAATAATGGTCATAACGTGCTGAAATTTATAACAATAATTTAGCAAATTTGTCTAAACATATAGCAACAAAAATCGGACTTATCGATCGGCTATATCCTATAGCTCCCATAGGAACAATCGATACCGAATTATAAAAACATATTTGTTTAATCTAATTTATTACGATTTTGGTATGGAAGATATTTTTCGTAGTTATACATATTCTTAAAAAACTAAAATAAAAATCAACAAACAAAATATAAATGAAACAAAAATTATAAAGCATCATCAAGTAATTCGTAGACAGATGTAAGCAAACTCGACCTATCTTTTTTAGGAAGTTGTCTCTGTCCTGTTAAAAATGGATCTGAACGCAATAATAAATAGTTCATGACATCTGTGTTTGTTAAAGTACGAGATACTTTCCGACTGTGTTGAAGTCTACATTTTTGTAGTTCCTTGTTATTGGACTCTGCTGCTTCCTCTGAAAGCTCTCCTATCGACACTAATGCATACTCTATTACAGCTGAACCATTAATTAAGACCTTATGGACGGTAGCCGGTAAATAGTACCATGGATATGCAGCTATAAGATATTTGGCTGTATCCAGCGCGTAATTTTCAAATTTCTCCACATTAATTTTGAATCCCGATGCCATGGCTTGCAATAATGTTG
>VNJQ01007873.1:0-168924 GCA_008042515.1 Drosophila truncata
AAAAAAAATATATTAAATCAAAATTAGTTAGAATTCATGCAAAAAATAGAAACTAGCTTGAAGTAACTTGGGATTTCCAGAAGATATTAAAGCAGAAATTTCTATAACACTCCTTTGAAGAGTAAAGTATGCCTTATACCAAAATTGGTAAACCTCTCTTTGCTGGTAAAAAACTTGCCTGAAGTAACTTGGGATTTGATGCAGCTACTTTTGCAGGTTTTGGTATAACAACTCGTTTCTATAAAAAAAATATATTAAATCAAAATTAGTTAGAATTCATGCAAAAAATAGAAACTAGCTTGAAGTAACTTGGGATTTCCAGAAGATATTAAAGCAGAAATTTCTATAACACTCCTTTGAAGAGTAAAGTATGCCTTATACCAAAATTGGTAAACCTCTCTTTGCTGGTAAAAAACTTGCCTGAAGTAACTTGGAATTTAATGCAGCTACTTTAGCAGGTCTTGGTATAACAACTCGTTTCTATAAAAAAAATATATTAAATCAAAATTAGTTAGAATTCATGCAAAAAATAGAAACTAGCTTGAAGTAACTTGGGATTTCCAGAAGATATTAAAGCAGAAATTTCTATAACACTCCTTTGAAGATTAAAGTATGCCATATACCAAAATTGGTAAACCTCTCTTTGCTGGTAAAAAACTTGCCTGAAGTAAATTGGAATTTAATGCAGCTACTTTAGCAGGTCTTGGTATAACAACTCGTTTCAATAAAAAAAAAATATATTAAATCAAAATTAGTTAGAATTCATGCAAAAAATAGAAACTAGCTTGAAGTAACTTGGGATTTCCAGAAGATATTAAAGCAGAAATTTCTATAACACTCCTTTGAAGAGTAAAGTATGCCTTATACCAAAATTGGTAAACCTCTCTTTGCTGGTAAAAAACTTGCCTGAAGTAACTTGGGATTTGATGCAGCTACTTTTGCAGGTTTTGGTATAACAACTCGTTTCAATAAAAAAAAAATATATTAAATCAAAATTAGTTAGAATTCATGCAAAAAATAGAAACTAGCTTGAAGTAACTTGGGATTTCCAGAAGATATTAAAGCAGAAATTTCTATAACACTCCTTTGAAGAGTAAAGTATGCCTTATACCAAAATTGGTAAACCTCTCTTTGCTGGTAAAAAACTTGCCTGAAGTAACTTGGAATTTGATGCAGCTACTTTTGCAGGTTTTGGTATAACAACTCGTTTCTATAAAAAAAATATATTAAATCAAAATTAGTTAGAATTCATGCAAAAAATAGAAACTAGCTTGAAGTAACTTGGGATTTCCAGAAGATATTAAAGCAGAAATTTCTATAAGACTCCTTTTTAATATTAAAAAGTAACTTGGGTTCAGCTGCAGCTACCTTTGCCTAGATTTCTTACAAAATCTCAACTTAAAATGTAATTTTTTCATAAAATTTGTTACTCCATAAGTTTCTCTTATCTTGAACCATGTTTGCAATCTTTTACAAATGTAAAAGCAATTATTTATTATTTTTCTTAGATGCTAGGCAATGAAAACATGAGACATGAGGCTATTTTAAGTAACTTGGACTACTCGCCCAGCCTCTGTGGCAGCTGTAAAGGCTTAAGAGAGGCTCTCAATTGGCGCCTGGTCAGGGATTCGGATTCGGATTCAGACTGGGACTGAGACTGAGACTGAGACTGGGTTCCCTAGAAAACGACGACACAAATTTTGCGCTTAAGCAAATAAAAACAAATATTTGTGGGTAAAAACAAACCGCAGACGTAGCCTTAAAGGCCTGTGTTGGTCATAGAAAAACAAATCGTTTGTCGTATGCCCTGTGGACCGAAGAGGAGAACACACGTGCCCGTGTGCCCACTTATTATATTTTCGTTTCCGAGTTTTCAACTTCCAACTCCTTCGCCTTGGAATAACAAAAATGCAAGTCAAGGCAAGGCAAGGCAAGGATTTTAAGGGCCTTTTCCCCGCACATAAAGTTGCAATATGTTGTGTATTAGAAGTCAGAGCAGTTCTAGATCCGGACCTCGATCCCCGATCGACGATCGACGATCCCTGTTCCCAATCCCAATCCAAATCCCAATCCCATTGAGAACCAACGCACGCGAGCGTCGACGCCCCCTCGAGATTAATGAGGATGTGCGGCGTTTGTTTACTTTTGCTATAGCGACAACGCATATTCCCAAGTCCTCAGTCCTCAGTCCTGATTCCTAGCCTCAAAGCCTTTCACTGGACATGGGCATGAGCCAGCCACATGTGTTCATTTTCCAGCTACTGACCACACTGGACACTGGAGACTCAAAAACTGAAGACTGGAGACTAGAGACCAGAGACACCGAGCACTGCCGCCGAGTGACTGCTCATTAGGCAGACTTCCACTTAAGCATGAGTTGGCTCTTTTTGCATCTTTGATAAATTAACCAAGAACGAAGAACCAAGAGCTAACAGCTAACAGCTAACAATGGGATGTGGCTCGTGTGTATCCTTGAGCAAAAAAGGCTTCTACAGGGGCTACTTTGGAGGAGGTTTCTTTGGATGAGATCCCAGGCAAGCTGGGGACTCCGACTAGCAATTTCAAAAATTTCTGGGATCAGCAGAAGATATCTTAGCAGAAGTTTGGTATAGGCTCTTGATTCAAGGTAAAAAATACGATATACAAAAATGTTCTTAAATATTTATAAATATATTTAAATATATATATAAAAGATATAAAAATATATATACTTTAAACAGTATTTATAACATTTTTTTCCAACCAAAGAACAATAATCACCACAAAACTCCTAAAGATTACCCACAAAATTAGCATTGAGTCAAAAGTCCGCCTAACCAAAAATCAATTCGTTTGCCACACTTCAAGAGAAGAAGGAGATCAGGCCAGGGAAACTTTCTTCCTTTCGTGCAGTTCCTTTGAATCCTGTCAGCCAACAATTAGTCGTGTGGCTCGTGTACCGAAACAATTCCACAGTCAGCGGTCCAGTCCTAAAATTCTGTTCCTAATTATGCGTCGAAAAATTGAGCGCCTCAAATTACACGCAGGACAAAAACGCAACATGAGCCAGGGAAATGGGAAATGGTAATGGGAAATGGTAAATGGAAAATTGTTAGAATCCTAATGGTAATGGAGTTGAAAATGCACATGCAAATGCCATTCGAGTTAATTAATCACGGCAACTCCTTGCGGCAAATTGTATGCAAGGAGAGGGGAGCCAGAAATCAACCGGAACCGAGGATCATTAGGACTTGAGAAGAGTCCTTTGCTAAGATGGCGTGGCATATGTGAGTGAGTGCCTCCCTTTGAGTGCCTGAAAAAAACCCTGGCTAATGGCCACCGCTGACAGACAGAACAATAAGTTTGCCATATATAAGATTTACTTTGTTTCCAAAGGAAAAGATATAGTTCAACGGTTTCCTGGTTTCCCAGGAGCAAAACTCTTTTCCACGCTCCACTGATCACTGTTTGGCAAACACACACACACACATTCTGATATTGACAAAAAGATATAATCGAAGGGTAAAGGACAGGAAGTGATCTGCTTTCTTTGACTCGATTCCTTCCACTTGTCTGGCCACAAATTTGAGGTTCTTCTGACCAAAGATAATCTTATAATATTGAGGTGAACTCTCGGGTTTCCTTTCTACAAAAATATATATTTTTATATATCAATGACAAAGGTATAAGCTGGAGTTGGAATCGATTTAGGGTAGAGAGAAGGAGGGAACTCCTCCTTTGGCCTAATTTCGGGTAGCCCCCCAATAAATGTGTCAACGCACCAAATTGATGAATGTCTCTCCCCCCAAAAAAAATGAAAGCCACCCCTGCTGCGTGTCTGTCTTTTCCCCCCCTAAAAAAAAAAAGAAAGGGGTTGAGCCAAGGCAGTTGTAGGAAATTGCCAAAAGTGACCGCAAAATCCCAACGACCACCGACCACCAACCACTTGTAATCAAACCACACAGCCTGTCCAGCTCAACCCCATCTCCATCTCCATCTCCCCTACAGTTTGTGTTATCATTAAGCAACCGCCGGAAAGGCGGAAAGGGATTCCAAACCCAAATCTGAGAACCCAGACGAAGAAGAACCCTTTCATTTTTCCTATAATGAAAGTGCCCCCGATGCTGTCTGTCGCCTGCTATTTATTTATTAAATGCAAGACTCTCCCTCTAGCTGGACAATGGACTCTGGTTTGAGTCTGAGTCTGGGTCAGCTGGCTGGCACAGCTGTCACATTTTCCCTAAGCCCATCTCTGGACCCGTCTCACCCACTATAATATAATATAGTAATATCTGTGGTGTCCCCCATGTCATGCATGCTATGTTCTGGCTTTAATGAAGTTGCCGGGGATTCATGGCACGAAAAACCAGTTTCCCATTCCCATTTAGCACACAAAATGAAGTCACGGTGGTGGTTTCTCACACACACACAGCTGTGGCTTCAGCCTCTGATTGGTTGTTCCCAACGACGACGACTCCTTGGCGAGTCCTTTGGTTTTAGGAGTTTTGCCACAGAGTTTACAATATAATGCCATTGAGGAGGCAAAATGCGGGCATGATTACTTATAATAGATGCCAAAATGGCGCAATCTCTGGCAATGGAGGATATCACGTAATATGAGGATGATGAGGGATCGGAGATTGGAGATCTCTAGGAAATGGTTATCTTGTGAATTAAGGATCTTGAATCTTTAATCTTGAGCTAAGCTTATTATTGTTTATTTTAAATTAAATAATTTAGCTTATTTTTTTATAGGATTTAGCTGGAAACTTAATATATTCACGAATTTATTATTAACTTAAGCAGTCTGAAAATTCTTCTAGTTTTAAGGCAATTCTTGGCCTTTGAATTGAGGCTTTTATTTCCTATTTTGTTGCTTTAAGATTGGTAATGAATGTTAATTCATTGAAATTATTTTCTTAAGCAAATAAATATTATTTAAATATCTATGAAGAATATATATCACAGGAGATGTGTAAAGGCCTAACAAATTTTCCAGGTTCTAAGGAAACTTTCTTTGAAATATATATATATATTTATATAATATAATATATAGTTATTGAATTTCATATAATATTTGCAGATCCGAAAAAGGAAAGGAACTTTGGCTGCGTTCACCAGAACAACATGATCACTGATCACTGATGGATTTCTATCGATAGTGCAAGATTTTCTTGCAAATAATTAAAGATAAAACGCACTATCGATAGAAATCCATCACTGATCAGTGATCATATTGTTCTGGTGAACGCAGCCATTTATCACTTGACTAAGTTTATGACAAGCAGCAACAATATTCATTTAAATAAATGGAATGTTATAATTAAATATATTTCTATTTACAATTATAAAATGATATAGAAAAAGGAATGTTTATAATACAAAAGATAATTCTAATAAATTATACAATATAAAATATAGTAAAAATATGAAAAACTTTAAAGCAAAATTAAAAAGATTTGTAAATTTGAGAACATCTTAAATATTTCTTCACTAAACTGTCATAAAAAACATTGTCTCTTGGCAGACCAACTTCAGCAGCTTGATCCTGGCTTGATCCCCAGCAGCCAAGACTAGCTTAACTTTGCCACTCTCCAGCCTGAAGTCACTCTGCATCCTTGAATCTAACCCCGGCTTCGTAGATCCGCCAGGATTACGCATTCCACACCACGCAATATTATGCGAGATTAACTTGAGGCCGCCAGATAGTCAGGCTTAGTCTGCTTCGAACTCCGAACTCCGAGCTCTGGAGGTACCTGTGATCACCTGTGATCACCTGTCGGATCAAGCCCGTGCTCGCCCTGAGCTTCCTCAAAATATTTATGTAGCCCTTCTCAGAACAAGAAAAAAGAAAAAAAAAACTGCACTTTTGCGGTTGAAAATGAAAATTATGAAATGATATGCGAGAGCCATAATAATTTTTGCTGGAAAATGCAGGACAATAGCCTTAACGGCAAACGGCAAAAAGGGGAAGTAAAAATGGGAAATATAGAAAATGCAAAAAGGGAAAAATGACAAACGGCAAATGGCACAAATTTTGCCACCTACAAAACTCGACTCACAAAAGGCTTAAACCGCTTAAAGACCGTTTAATCTCATGGATTTCTCGGCTCTGCTCGTTTTTAGTTTCATGTGAAAAAAATAAAAACGGAAAACTCGGAAATTGGCAAGCCAAAAGGCAAAGTCGAGAGAGAGGAGACTCTTGAGGTGAGATCCCGGGAATAGAAACGGAAGAACGGATACAATGGGCGTTACCCTGGCCTCATATTACGAGCTGGCGAATGGCCAGAAGTGACTGACTCCTTGGTGGCCCAAAGAAAGAAAGAGTTAGGCGGAACGGGGCTTAGGATGCCTGCCTATCCTGCCTTTTCCTCATTTTTGCCAATGATTTCGATTGTATCTGGGGCCAGCATCCGTTCTGGAGATTCTACTGATCGAGAGATGGTGCGAACTGACAATTGACACAATTACCAGAAGTCCACAAAAACCGCTGCAATGTGATTTTGACAGCAGTTATTGTCTTGACTGAAATGGCAACGGGAATCGGGGTTTGACAATCTGCAGAAGGAGGATCCCGAGTAACAGTAGCTGTCCGAGAAGCCATTCTAACGGGGTTTTGTAGGCGGCTTTGCTCGGGAATCCAAAACAATGCCACAAAAAGGTGCTGAAAGGATGCGATTCACAAAAGGTGTGAAAATTTCAAGAGCCGCTTTGATAGATCGCTCCTCATGGCAATGGTAATGTTTTGGGGGGTGTGAGACAACGCACAACTCTTTTTATGTGGGCCCCGGGGCCCAGCACTTTGATTAACTCCCGGGATTTTTCAAGAGATTCCCCGGAATCCGGAATACCAAAGCCGCATCTAACGGTGCCCGCTAGCGAAACAATGAAAGATGGCAGCTAATCAACAGTAAAATGCATAAAATTAAGTGAGCAATGAAGGGGGATTACTGGCAATGAGGGTCGCTGTCTCTTCTCCGATCCCGATTCCGAGTTATTAGAAATGTTTCAGATTTTCCAACATAACTGTACAGCTAAAGGGAGATAGAGAGTGAGTGTGGGAGCGTTAGGAAACCTAGGACAATGGCCTAAACGTTGACAGTTCATCAAATCGAATGATGCATGCAAAATGAAGAATTTAGGCACCGCAATATCTACAGAAATGAGTTGTATGGCCTTAGCAGTGAGAGAAAAATCTATATAATAAGTCTTGGGAATGCTAACAAATCTTTTTATAAATATTACAGATTAAAATTGAGATTAAAGAGATTTATTTTAGGTTTTTTTGTGAATTAATTAGGGAAATATCAAAAATATATCCTATAATTTATATAGAAAATATATATAAAAGTCTTGGGAATGCTAATAAATATTTTTATAAATATTACAGATTAAAATAGAAATTAAAGAGATTTATTTTAGGTTTTTATACGAATTAATTAGGGAAATATCAAAAATATATTCTATAACTTATATAGAAAATATAAATAAAAGTCTTGGGAATGCTAAGAAATATTTTTATAAATATTACAGATTAAAATAGAAATTAAAGAGATTTATTTGAGGTTTTTATATGAATTAATTAGGGAAATATCAAAAATATATCCTATAATTTATATAGAAAATATATATAAAAGTCTTGGGAATGCTAATCAAAATGTTTTTAAATATTACAGATTAAAATAGAAAATTCCGAGATTTATTTTAGGTTTTTATATGAATTATTTAGGGAATTATTAAAAATATATTATATAATTTATATAGAAAATATATATAAAAGTCTTGGGAATGCTAATAAAAATTTTTATAAATATTACAGATTAAAATTGAAATTAAAGAGATTTATTTTAGGTTTTTATATGAATTATTTAGGGAATTATTATGAATTAACTGGGGAATTGTTATGAATTAATTAAGGAATTATTATTATAAATATTTCCTATGAAAATTATCTTTATGCTGCCTTAATTTCTCCCAGTGGAAACTGATATCCCACACAGAATAACAGTTAGAGAGGCACAGAGAAGACACAGTCTTTTCCTGATCAGCCATGAAATGTGGCTTTCCTTTTTGAATTGCCGTCCTTGCTTGGACGATGGGCGTTGACAAGGACACACCCCCGGATTCCTCATACCTCATCGCTCATCATGCATCCTGACTCGAAGGATCCTCTGCTCCTCCTTTGGCAAAACGGTAAACAACGGCCACAATGCCAGTGGCGTAAGGAAGTAGCAAGTTAGTTTTGCCCATTTAAATGACACTCGACCCATTGAGGTCTTTGTGTGGCAATTTGACGAGCATTATTCGATTGTTGTGTGGGGTCCAACTCACTATTTTGCTATTTATTTAGTTGTTCAGCCGCCCATCGATCATCCTAACCTTGGATCAGAGCCCTGAACTCGGGGGTCTTATCAAAAACAAACAACTCTTTATGCAAAGATCAAAGATCTAATGTTTATTAAGAGTAAATATTAGCGAGAGACAGTGAGAGGTTAGAGATTGTGAGAGATGATCTCTGTGGGTACTTTCTTTAAAGTTGAATGCTTTAATATTTAATAAACATATTTATTTCTTTATTTTTTTAGTGTTCTTTCTAAATATTCTTCTTATATCTTCTCTTTAGGAAACTTATAATTTTTTTACTCCTTATCGATGATATTTCTCGGCTTCCTTTAGTAAACACATTTCTTTCTCCCAACTATTTACTAGAAAATATTTATTTCCTAACCAAAGTAAGGAACTCTTTTTGATTCCCCAATCTTTCTTCAGCAAAAATAAAACCCAACCCAAAACCCATTAGGAAAGATAATGCCCGCGAGACAAACTAATCCTTGTGGCAGCCTAGCCAAATGTCCTTTGCTTACTCTTACTCTCTTTTTATTCGTAATCAAAACCACACTAATTGGCATAGTAATGCAATACTCCGAGGTAGTCCGAGTATAAAACCCAAACATTCAGATCAAGAATATGGAAATGGAGATATGCACGCTTCGCTGGTTGCTGCTGGCCATGAATGGGAATGGAATCTCTGGATCCGGATCCTGTCTCAATTAAGGAGATGCCATAATTGAGCAGCCTGAAGGATTTTCGGACATAGGATAACAATTAGCAAAAGGATTTGACGACGGAAGCTGCCGCCATTGTGCTGTACCGAGACTCGTACTTAACTTGTGTCTTTTTTTTTCCTTTTTTTGGTATCTTTGCTTCCGTTTGCGGAAGTGGCTAATACCTGTTCCTGGCCACTGACTACTGTTTGCCATCATTATCCATCCATCCACCGGCCAAGTGTGTGCACTTTGCATATGGCAAAAATGAAAACAAACAAGTGATCCTTAACAGCAGACCCTTAAACCCCGATCCTGGTTAGTCTTTTTAGCCTTTGTCTGGGGAAGGAGCACGTGTAATCCCCGCTCTCACTTCCTCGACGACGACTACTTACTTCCTCATTAGAAGGAGGAGTCCGGTACACTTCAGCCGAAATTGCCTGATGGGCTTAGGCTTGCTTCCTGCCAGAGAAGAGGCCCAGAAGGACTCTAATCATATATTCAGGCACTCGTAGCTGCGGCTAATCTCATTTCATCAATATTTTAAGGGGAGAAAACATAAAAATAAAGAGAAAGAGCTCCCTTTTCTTCAATGAAAATGTTTATAAAATAAGAGGAAACCTTTATACTTCCTTGAGTTATTTAATTTGTGTTAAATTTATGTTTTAAGATCATCTTCGAAGAATTGTTTCTTAAGATTGTTAAGAAATTTTTAAAAACTTCCTTGAGAGTTATTTAATTTGTGTTAAATTTATGTTTTAAGATCATATCTTTAAGATCATATCTTTTGTTTCTTAAGATCTATTTAAATCAGGAATAATCTATTAAATCCTCTTCATAAATATTAATTTACATTACAAATAAGTTCAAAAACATTAAAATAACTTAAATATTATATAGATTTTCTTGTTCTTTACTTTGTAAAACCCTTTTTATTTTATTTTCTGCAAAACAAAATGGTTTCCCTTTCCATGTTCGAAACCCTTAAAGAAATTTTCACATTATGCATTCCAAATGTTAACCCATTAAGACAAAGGCCCGCGAAAGGAGTTAACAGCAATTCCGCGAAGCCTCACCCTTTATTTCCATATATTCTGTTTTTTTTTTATTATTTCTTGGGCCATATAAGGCGAAACCCCTTTCAGTCAATTAGTCGCTGATTTTCTTTGTGCTGCCAGCGAACCAATATGTAGAAATATAGAAATAAAACTCTAGGCAACAATGGGAACGGAACCCTTTTTTACAGGACCTCAGGATCTCTGGAACCTCGGTTTATGGCCAGCTAAAAAACGGCAGCTCTTGTCCTGCCTGAATCCTAGTTTTTCGCCCGAAGATTATTCATTATGCAATAAAACTCTCGCCGTTTTTTAGGCAATATCTAAGCTAAGCAGCAACCCGTTCGGGTGGCTCTACCTGCTGATGATGCTGATCTCGTAAAAAACGCGCTCAAGGACACCGAAAGGATTGCACAAATATTGCATCTTTGGTCCCTGAGCTCATTATGGCCACGTTTTTTACTGTTTGACAGTTTGTATGTTGTTTTTTTTTTTCGCTGAATCTGGTTTTTACCATGAAAACGGCAACTCTTTTTGGCTTCAAGACTCTCGGCCGCGACTTTTTATGGCCATGGTTATGGTTTGGCCTGGCCTGGCCAAAAAGGACCTCGAAGTATTGGCAGGTAAGCCGAAGACACCCAGAACGAACGGTCGAAAGGGGCAGGCGGAGTTTTTAGTTTAATCCACCATTTTTACGGTTGGATTAGTGCGTGGATTAGCGGATAAGTTCGCGGTTTTTTACTGATTACTGAATCGAAGACGAAAAAGACCTTCTTTTTATTTGCAAACTGAATGGAAAGATGGGGCAGTAAAAAATAAATGAATGACAGAGTTTAATTCTTGAAAGGCAAAAGGGAAATGAAGTAGGGAATTAGGGGAGAGGGTTTACCGATCTTATACATTTAATTCCCTCGGTTTTAAGAGTTAGACTTTGTTCCCATGACTCGTAAGCCATTTCCGTTGGCCAAGTTAAACAGGACAAACAGGACAGGAAGCCGCCAAAGGATAAGGGATATGTGTGCCACAAAAAGGGATGCTCAAGTGGGTGGACAAACATAACGGACACTTGTCGCAATGATCCTGGCGACGGCGGCGTCATGAATCAATTCGAATAACCCTGGACTCCTTCCAAGTCTCCTTCGAAGGACACTCGCCGGCTTGGGATTCTGGGAAACATGCAAAACGGCGTATGCAAAACTCGGCCTAATTTCCATAATTTGTCACGCACAAATGCGTTTTTGTGCAAGATTTGTGTGTCCACCGAAATTTTCGCAGGCTCGCAGGCTTGCCAGGCGTCGCGCTGGTCAGCGGAAGGATTTGGCAGGACAATGGCTGAAAACAAAACGGATTTAGCATTCGCAACCCTTGAGCATTGTGAGCATCCATCATCAGCCAGCCCAGCTCTGTGTCTGCTGCATATCCTTTCGCAAATATCCTTTCTGCTGTGCTAACGCCTCCTCCTCCTCCTTCTCTTTTACATACATACTTCTCAGGCTCCCCGCTGATATAGCCAGAAAAATGATTTCTTCCTAATGAGAAATATTCCCGAATCGAGCAGAGAATAAAGTCGAGAAAAAGGAACTTGAATTATAGATTGGTTTGGTATTGATTGTTAAAGAGGATATGACATATTATATACCAGAAATTCAGGGGTTTCTAGTAATATTTTTTAAGATTTTAACAAGAAGAGAAGAGAAGAATATGGAGAATTGATATGTAAATCAACATAATAATATTTTTAAATTCCTGGGGCTTCTCATATTATTTTTTCTATCGAACTAAGAAGAATTTGCCTTGAAATTTGTAAGGGAATGATAAAGAATATTATATATTACAAGGATTAGAGGAGTTTTTACATCAAGAAACCAAGAAAATTATGAAAATGGATATAGAAATGATATATATATTAAATATTATATATAAAACAGAGATTTTAAGGGGGTTTTCACGGAAATTGATATTTAAATAATATATAATAATATATAAATAATAAAGAATATAAGATATAATATTGAAATACAATATATTACAAGGATTTCTAGGGTTTCTCTTAGTTTTGGTTTACCACATTAATACATATATCAAGTATCTCTCTAATAAAAACCAATAATTAATTACTATCTTAATTTACCCTTAATTTTCTTGCCCAGAAAAACTTAAATTATATTCTAATAAATTTCAGCTAAAGTACCTTAAATATAAGCCTAACCTTGCTCTTTAGTTTTAGTTTAGTTTTCATAGAAGACCTCTCTTCTAACTTTCCAAATTCCCTACTTTCCCTCATTGAGCCGCCACCCATATATAACCCTTGACAAAAAACATAAATATCCTTTCGCGGAAAGTGTTTGAAATTTGGAATAAAAAAAATATATATGAGAGAAAACTCTTTTTTTTTTCTTCTCTTACTTTTCGTTTTGTGAAATTACGCTAAATGGCGAGGCAACAATGGACAAAAGGGACCAAAAAGGGAGGAGATTTTCGCGAAAAATGCGAAAAGCCAGACCCGTTAGCTACCCTTGTAAAAGAAAACCCTTTAAGGGCAGCGCGAAAGAGATGGCTACAGAGTCGTCACCCCTTTGCGCTGCTCGGCTACCTGCTCGTGTCGCTTCGCCACTTCGGACTTCGTGTCCGCCATTTGCGCAGCATCCGAAGGTTCGTCGAGCCGCCACAGGCCGAGGCAACGTATAAAAGCCGAGCGTTGCCGAGCAGGAAATCAGTTTGCGTTCGACATCGTCAGCGTAAAGATATAGAAACAAATATATATACGAAAAAAAAAACAGTTCAGGATCAAAATCGGAAACGGAAACCCATCCGCAGAAAAGAATCTACAGAAACACTCACAAAGTTGGATAAAGATAAAGCGGTGAAACATGCTGATGCACGAGAAACTTATGGCCGGGCAGTTCTTCGATCTCAAGACTGGTAAGTAGAGAAATTAGGGATAAATACCATATATAAAATCATATCAAAATAAAGCTTAAAAAAGATATAGATTTTATAGATTTTTTCCTAGTAAACTAACCCAAGATTTCTCTTCTTTCTTCTCTATAGATCGCAAGCCTTTGATGCACCATCACCAGTTCCAGCAGCTGCCACAGCAGCACTCCCAGCAGCAGCAGCAGCAGCACCATCACCACCAGTCCCTGGGCCAGCCCCTGCATCATCATCAAGCCCAGCTGGGCCTGCCCCATGCCCAGTCCCTGGCCGTGGGCCTGCCCAAGATGGATCTCTATGCGGCCTATGCCTACCAGCAGCAGTTGCTCGGAGCTGCCCTCAGCCAGCAGCAGCAGCAGCGGGAGCGAGAGCAGCAGCCAGCTCCTGCTGAGGTCCTGGATCTCTCCCGTCGCTGTGACAGTGTGGAGACACCCAGAAAGACCCCCTCACCCTATCAGACCAGCTACAGCTATGGCAGTGGCTCGCCCTCGACCTCACCCACCTCCAGCCTGATGTATCTCCAGCAGCAGCAGCAGCAGCAGCAGCAGCAACTAGCCTCCCTGTATCCCGGCTTCTACTATGGCAACATTAAGCAGGAGCAGCAGCAGCAGCAGCAGCAAATCCAGTTGCCCAAGGAGCAGCCTGCCTCATTGAAAGTCACACCCACGGCCAGTTTGCTGCAAACCTTTGCCGCCGCCGCTGCGGCTGCTGCCTCCAATCCTCGCCCGGCCAGCAATGCCAGCACAATGCAGATCGATGTCCTGGAGAATCCTCAATCACCGCCCAGCGCTGCCACGTCCTGTGTTCCGGCCACAACTCCCACCAGCTCCAGTTCCAGTTCCCAGCAGCAGCAGCAGCAGCAGCAGCAGCCTGGTGAGTCGGGCAAAAGCACGCGTCCCTTCAAGGCTTTCCCACGAGATCCTCTTGTGATTGCGGCCAACTTTGCGGCCACCGATGTCCTGCTGGACAATCCCCGGGTGGAGCGTTACACCGAGTACCGCAAGCGAGTCTTGGAACAAATTCGCAGCTCCAATGGCGGTGCTCGGACGGTGACCAACCCAAAGATGCGGAGAACCAACTCACGCAGCGGTTCTGTCAACGAGGGCAGCTCCTCCAACAACAACAGCGAGAGTGAGGATCGGGCAGCGGCCGAGGAGTCCAGCGATTGCGATTCGCAGGCAGGACACTTTGAGGGCAAGTCATCATCCGTCTCTTCGAATGGCAATGGCTCCACGAACTCTGCTGCTGCCATCGCTGGTGGCCACTCGGCTAATGGCTTGGGCGTTGGCCAGGTGAAGGATGCCGCCTACTATGAGCGACGGCGCAAGAATAATGCCGCCGCCAAGAAGTCACGCGATCGTCGCCGCATCAAGGAGGACGAGATTGCCATCCGGGCTGCCTACCTCGAACGCCAGAACATTGAGCTGCTCTGCCAGATCGACGCTTTGAAGGCGCAGCTGGCGGCCTTCACCGCCAAGGTGGCCTAGGCTGCCCAGTCCCAGGCTGCTCTTGTTGCGTTGAACGCGAAGATTCGGCTTCGATTCTCCTTATATAAGTATATATATATCTATTTTTTTTATTGGGTCAGCTTATCTGTGAATATCTGTGAACTGAGCTGTACTCCAAGTCCTTGTCGCCTACGTTATATATTTGTGAAATGCTCTCTAGCCTGTAAGTGCATCGTGCCACCTACCAGTTGACTAATCCATCGCAGCATCGATTAGCCCTAGCCTCTAGCCCTAGTTGTAGTCTCGGTCTCAGCAACACGCGTCTAGATTTAAGGAAATATTTTTTTGCCTAGCCTTAAGTATAAAAAATTACAAAAATAAAAAAAACTAACAAACAAATAATTGAAAGTCTTGTTTCTTATTTACTAAATTATTTGTTTTCCAACAGATAAAATTGATATATTTTGGTTGGGCCTTAGTCCTGGGTTTTTAAAAGAATTTTCATGAAATTTTTATCATTACTTTTTCTATTTGCTTTAGGTTGCTTTTATTGAATATAAAAAAAACTAAGCAAATAGAGAAATAAGTTCATTTAATTATAAATCAAAATATATTATAATCAAAATAGAAACAAGCCTTGATTAATTTTGTTTTCTGTTTGGTTTTTCTAGCTTTTATAAAATAAATTGTATGGCATATATTATTTAAGCTTGGAAATCATTTAAAAATAAAATTAAAATGATTTATAGCTTTTTAATATGAATAGAAATATATTTAAATATATTTATATTATATTATATATATTTAAATATTTAATAATTGTCTTACAATTACGGGAACATTTTTTTTTAAAGCCAAAATACTAAAATATTCTCGACTTTTAGATCTGACGCGTTTTTATTACTTTGATTTGTAATAAAAATGATCATTTTATAGAAATATTTATGTGCAGACGGTAAAAAGAGCATTTTTAATCTCTTCTGGCTAGCAAATCTTTCTTAAAAAATGTATGATTGTCATTATTCGAATTTTTATATACAATCTGATTTAAATTATAAAGAAATTTTAAATTTATAAGCAGATTTAATAATTTAATAATCACTCGAAGAAAATGATTATCAAATTGAGATTTATGCTTTTCACTCGCAGAAAATGATCATCAAATTGCGATTTATGTTTTTCTTCGTTCAGATATTCCCTTTTTTTATTAAAATAAAACCATATTATAAATATATAAATAAATAAGCCTTAGGTTAGCCCCAAATTAGATTTTATTTAAATCTTGTTTTTGTTGTGCCATAAACATTTTTCCATTAGACCGAATAAATGAGTAAAACTTGATAACAAGTTAAAATAAAAATGTTATAATATAATTTTAGTTTAAGCGAAAATATTTCAGTAATAAAAATATATATTCATATTTAAAATTAGCCACATGGTGAATTTTTTATTATTATTTAAGTGAAATCTGATGTCCTGCTTGCTAAGCTACGTAAAGCAGTTTAATTTTAGAACATCAAAAGAAAGCAGTTTTAGAACTGTACAAAAAGCAGTTTTAGAACTGTACGAAAGGTAGTGCTGCTTCAAGGTCCTTTCCAAAAGGTGCACAGCAGTTCATCTGGCAGAGAACTTGGCTAGAAATTGAGCAAGGACACAAAACCATTGGAATGGTTTGAGCATAGACTTGTTCTCATATAAAACTCCAATTGGATTTATGCCTTTTAAGATTTCAAAGATTTCAAGATTTCCTTTTAAAATTTCAAATATTTAATGTGAAAAGGAGAACCCATTACCTTGTTATTTTTTTTAGAATTATTCATGAAAATTAATTCCCATAAATGTGAAAATGTATGCATATTTGGCAGACAGTTTTTCTCTTACTTTACTTTTGGCATATACAATTTTTAAATTAATATTTTTGCAATAATTAATGTTTTGTTAATTAATGTTTTTTTACATTAATTAAAATTACGGTATTGTATATTGTACATTTAAATTAAGCTTGCTTTTATTTTCAAGGGAAAATATAGCAAGAAGTAAGCATTTCTTTTAAGGTTTAAATTATTTCTTTATAAACCTTGTATAATATTTTATTTAAAATAATTTCCTTATTAATCTTGTTTAATATTTTATTTAAAATAATTTCTTAATAAACCTTGTTTAATATTTTATTTAAAATAATTTCTTAATAAACCTTGTTTAATATTTTATTTCAATTAATTTCTTTATGAACCTTCTGTAATATTTTATTTAAAATAATTTCCCCTATCATGTCCTGGCGACACAATAATTTAGAAATCAATAAAAAATAAAACTTATCGGGGCGTCTGCAATCTGCAAACTCAACTCAAGTCCTTGGTCCCTGCCGTAAATTGCAACTCTTTTCAGCGTGGCTAATCGCTGGCATCGGCATCGGCGCAGAAAATACAGATACTGGGCTGGCTATTGGATATATCATCGATTATGACGGAGGAAGGCCGCCCATTAATAATAGAAATTATGGGGCGTTCACAAGAGGTTGTCGTGACAGTCGCCTGACATTTATGCAACTTTATGAGGAGGACGCAGGGCGCAGGATATTGAGGAAGACTACCCCATTCCGTCGTCCATCGACTGACAAGTCTATCAATTTTTCACACACTCCTCAAGACGGAGGGCACTGCTGCTGCTCACTCCAAGGGTTGAGTTTGAATTTTATATCCTTTTTTTTTTTTTATTTCTGGGCATGCAAAATGCCCATTGGCTTGATTGCACAATTTTTGAAAATTTTCATTTGTGCAATTTTCCCTCACACACACACAATGCATATCGATAATAATAATTTCTGACAATTTGCGAAATTTAGAGGTCATGAATGGATCTTAAGTTACAACCCTTTGTTGCTCTTTTAGGAATCGGAAAATCTTGATATCTGGTTTCTGGTATCTTTGAATCCTTGTCCTCCTTTTATCCCCATTTTTATTTACAAGTTTTCATCAGACATTTTGGTTGAAGAAAAGTTTTGACAAGATCTTGGTGTATATTTCAAGTTATAGTTTTGATTTCTCTAGCCTATCCCCCGATTCCTATTCCCTGACTTTGTGTCCTGTCATCCTTGGGTGACAGCTCAATCGGGACATTGTCTTGTCCCGGGAAAATGTCTTGCGCGTCATGCCTGGGCAGCCGCAACGACGACATGAAGAGAGGATGTCCTCTAGAGAATGTCCTTGAGATTTACATGACAAGTCTCTGTGTAGTCGAACTTCCTCTTCCTCCTTATTTTTTTTTTAAGGACAAATCCAGCGAGATTCCCCTCTCGGACAGATGTCAATCAAATGAAATTAACACATCGTCATTGAGGAGGAAGGTAAGTAAGTGCTGCTGACCTGGTCTGGTTTCGTTTTCATTTACGTTTTCGATTAGCCTAGGTTTTTCCAGTTTTCCACATTTCTATTTTCTATTTTCAATTTTTCAAACATTTCCCAAGCCCGGGAACCGCCTCTTATTTTCACATTTCCCTTCAGCTAAGTCGCATTAGGCGCTAATGTTTTGCTAGCGATTTTCGATTTTCTCGATTTTCGCGATTATTGCGGTTGACTGGCTTTCGGCTTTGCTACGTTTTTTTTTTGCTTTTGCCCGAGGCTGACCCGTAATGGGATTACATAATATCATTAATCAGCCAAGTGAAATCGAAATCGGCATCAAAATTCGAAATCGGAAGGCCATATGACATGTGCCACCTTCTCGTTCGTCTACGGGGGTGCCTTGGAGAGGCATTAATGTTAGAGAAAGGTACTTATGGCAGACACCCCCAATTCTGCCGAAAAAGGACACGCGCTATGCCGCTGCATCTGTAATTACGTAATTAGCGATAGGGAATGGGATGAATGGAATACCGATACCGATACCGATAGATAGCTGCACTGACCATCGCGTATCGCTCACTAATTGCATTAAATTGTCCAACACAAGAGACCAGATGACGCTTCACCGATAGCATATCATCCCACACCATCCCGAACCGAACCGAACCGAACCGATGTCCTTTTCGTTTTTATTGATATTTGCTTAGTCCTGCGTGCAAGTTGTCTCAACTATGTATTGTATGTTTTTATTTCAGTTGTTTGTACTTTTTGATGGTCCCAAAACGAATGCATTTTAATTGGACATGCACCGCGCATTGTAATTTCTTAATTTCGAATAATGCAATCCAGGTCGGGGGTGGTGGTATCATCATAGGTCCTGCGCCAAGGGTGGGTTTTGTCACGGCTGTTTAGCTAATTTTATTAGAGCCTGTACTTGATGGACAGCAATATAATTCAGCTCATGATTGAGTTGTCGTTGCTAAAATATGATTAATTTCTTTTTATCGATATTTTTGCTTGTTAAAATCGAACTTAAATCGATGTTTTTGCATTTACTATTTAAGATTTACTTTCAGCAGCTTTGTTTTAAAAATAATTTAAGAACTATCTAATTTTATTAGAGCCTGTACTTGATGGACAGCAATAATTCAGTTCATGATTGAGTTGTCGTTGCTAAAATATTATTAACTTCTTTTTTTATCGATAGTTTTGCTTGTCAAAATCAATCTTAAATCGACGTTTTTACGATTATTATTTAATAATTATTTTTAGCAGTTGAGTTTTAAAAATAGCAGCAATAATTCAGCTCATGATTGAGTTGTCGTTGCTAAAATATTATTAATTTCTTTTTTTTTCGATATTTTTGATTATCAAAATCGATTTTAAATATATGTTTTTGCATTTTCAAAATATTTTTCTTCTATTGTTCTTGTTTTTACAATATTTTAAGGACTTGAGTTAGTTTAATTTTAAAAACTAATTAAAACCTCAGCCTTACAGCTTTCCTTTGTAATATATTCCATAAAAAATAGTCTTATCCTCCTATAGCCATTTTTTCATACCCTTCTGATGCTTCGGCTATATCCAAAATTTATTAAATACAAATTATGCAATAACAATAACAATAACAGCAGCCAGGAGTCAGTCGAGGGGAGCATATATCCTGCTCAGGTAATTGGCCAGGACATGCTATATATTTTTAGAATATAGAATATGGAAATTACCAATGATTGACAAGCGATCTTCATTCGATCTGATCTGGCAGAAGATCCCCTCTGGCTGCCACTCATAAATGATGTTTGGCATAAGAGAAAAAAAAGGAATTCATAAAAAAAAGGAAACATTTCCCACGTAACCGAAGATGGCTGGAAAAAAACCTCGCACCCCCCGGAGAAGAAAGGAGCAGGGAGCAGCAAAAAAAAAGGAGAAAGCAATGCTGTTGCAACCATAGCTAACAAGCCTGTAATTACTCGCCGGCGAGATTGTTGTTGCCGTGTAACACCTTAATGGACTTAACGTCAGCCAGGACTCAGTCTGAGTTCTGAGTCCTGAGTCCTGACAGTCACCGTCACAGTTTACCCCCTGAAATTTGCATAAAAAATCCAAAGATCCGCCGAAGCCAAGATGAAAAATGAATAATAAAGAAAGAAAAAAAGAGGAAGGAGAATCCTTTCGATGATATTTTGACATGACATCGTGGAAATATTTATTTGTCATCGCCTTGACAAAGGGATTAGGCGCAATCATATTTTACGGACACGAAAAATCCATGTTGCCCTGTCCCGGAATTAGCATAGGTCCAAGGATCAAATATTTTGACACCCCAAGTTGTGAGTTGCAAGAACCGAAATCCCTTTTGCCAGGACACAAAGACAGTTCAATTATGAGCACACAAAGGGTTGAGGGTTACAGTTGGACTCGGGAGTTGGAGTTGGAGTTGACCAGGCTTACATAACCCCAGTAAAATCTCTAGTAAGTCGCTTAAGGAACTAACTGTGTCTGCTAATCTCCTTTCTGTGGCCATCTGCCGAAGGCAAAGGCAAAGACATTTCTTGGTTTTTTATCTCGCCTTTCCTATCGCAGTGTGTCTCCAGTAAATGCAGCAATTAACCTAAAGACTGCCTTCAAGGAGCAGCGGAAGGAGGGAAGTCAGTCGAGCGCAGAGTCCGAGGAGTTCCAAGTTTAAAGTCAGTCTCTAAGTAGTTGCACTTCCGACAATTACCTCGAAAGGATCTTTGAGAAGGGGAAAGACTACTCCAGCGGGGGAGTGTAATCGCTTTCGTAATGATTGCGGTCACCTTTTCCTTTTTCTCAGGGTCATAGCTGGCCAAGCACACGCATGATGATCCTCATTCGAGGTCTTTATTTGAACTTCCTGAACGAAGAACACAAAAGAATTTGGTTTTCTCTACAAATATACTCTTGAATGTTTAAAAAAATATTATTTAACATTTTTTACTGAGCTAAAATAAAATTGAAAGCTTTGTTTTAAATAAATAAATATATATCTTAAATGATTCAGAATTTTCTTCGATACCTTCTGTCCTTATTAAGTCATACCCCTCAATACAGACTTCCAAATCGAATCGAATCGTTGGAACTCCCCCTCCTTCCCTGCTCCCTTTTCCCTTTTTAGTTTAGGCAAAAAGGATAATAGCTAGGAAAAGTCCGAGCGTCTCTAATCCCGGTAGCCAGCGGTTGGCGCAGCTGCCTCGTCCTTGCGTCCAACCACCAACCAGATTTGCTCTAATTTAGAGAACGTCGTCTACGTTCTTAGACTTTTCCTGGGTAATTTTTGCACAAGAAGTCGGAATTGGTATTGAAAATTGCAATTGAAATTGAAATTGGCTCATATCCTGTAAAAGGAAGGACGAGTGAGTGGACCAGGGGATCCTTTGTTGAGGTCCGGCTGCCGGACTTTAGGGTTCTTCGGCACTTTCACGCTTCTTAGCTCTTACGCACAGCGTAAGAACGTGGAACGTGACAGAGGGAGAGAGACAGGAGGAGAGAGAGGGAGAGACAGAGAGAGGAGGTGGGGTCGGTCCAAGGACCAGCCAAGGACCCAAGCCCAAAACAAAGCCAGAGGCCAATAAATCTGCTCAACGATCGGCCACGCATCGGCAACGCATCAAAACTGACAGGCCGACCATTGTCCGGCTCGAGAGCTCGTGAGCCGAACAAAGTCGCCGGCAAATGTCCCAATTTGAATCGGATCCTGGGGCGAAAAAAAGGGATATATATATATATATGATACATATATATATTATATATATGGCTCGCTGTTGGATCATAAAACCGGAGGCGCCAATTGCGGTTCACCAAAGGCTTGCCAAGCAAAAGCAGCGGGAGTGAGGAGCCACCGGCTAAGGCGGTTTATAAATAAATTCAAGGATAAAGGATAACATGTACCTTGAATATATAATATATATATTTACGTAGCACATATATATTATTTCCAAATATAGAATACATTTTTTTATATATTTTTTAAGGGTTCTTATACTTGGTTTTATATTATGTTTACATGTTTTTAAGGAAATTATATTTCCAAATTTTCCTTGCCTTGGTTCTTTAATATAATTCATTAAAGAAAGTACCAATCAAAGTGATATAAATATTTAAAAATATATCCTTAGGAATTTGCTAATTTTTGAAATTTGTTAAGTGCTTTCAGAACTATTTTTAGTGTAATATATTTAAGGGAAAATGTGAGAATAATGTATAATAATACTAAATAATATTCAACCCGAAGCACAAAATAGTATATATATAAAAATCATATAATGTAAATAAATAAAATACCATAAAATATATATTATTCAAAAGCTGATAATATTTCGTTTTCCAAGTTACTAATAAGTCTACAATAATTCTAAATAAATAACTTTATAAAATCCAATTAAAATCCCCTCAAAGTGATAATAATTTCCACAAAAGTTGATGATTTATGTATGCATAAAAATGTCCTGGCATCTTTTCAAGGCAACTCGTAAAAACTTTTGTGCAAAAACCATAAAAATCCGCATATGTGAGGTCAGTCAGTGGTCATCTTTCACGTGGGTCATCCTGCCGTGGGTCATCTCGTTGGTCATCGGAAGTCCTCCGCCCATTTTTTTTGTTTTTTTGTTACAAGAAACATCTTCATTTTGGTGTTCGATTGGGACTTTCTCTTTAATTTTTTCGTCCCTGTTTTTTAAGTGGCCTGTTGAAGATGCTGCTGAATGCCTCCCCATTCGCCAGGACACACCCAGCAATTAGGCAGCCGGAATGGGCCCGATCCTTGGCACTTTCTTGGCTGCATCAGCTTCCTGTCGTCCTTCTATCCTTTCTTTTTGAGTGTGCAAAAACTGTCGCACATAAATTTTAATTAACTCTGTTTTTAATTGTTGCAAATTTATGTTCGAAGGCGCTTGCTTTGCTCGGGGCGCGGCTCTGAGTCCTTTTGGCAAATGGCAAACGAACAAACCGAAAAAGGGATCGCTCAACGATCGCCCTTTTGGATTGCTCAAGGATCTGCCTCGGATCCCTTTTTTTTTTTACTTTGCGGATGCGATTTCTGCTCTAAATTATTTGCAATAATTTCAGTCCACTTCCCCGGCGCATCCTTTCCCTGCAGCCTCCTTTTGTTGTAATTTACTTCTGCTTGTTGGACGCTGCAGACATCTCCCGTCGCGCATCCTTGTATCTGTATCTCTCAGGCCAAGCGATTGCATCTGTATCTGTATATGTATTTGTATCTGTATCTGCTCTTCATTATGGCATCCATTGTTTCGCGCTGTCTGCCGCTCCTTCGGCGCATCCTTTGGGCCTCGTGTGTTCCAGTTTGCTTCCCTCTTCTTATTATTATTATTTTTTCAGGGTCACCTCTGAGTCTGAGGCTGAGTCTGAGGCTCAGTTCGTCCTGGGTTTCTTTTGCGAATCTCCGAAATTGTCTCGTATTTGACAGTTGACAGTTGGTCGACTTTTGAGTTGGAAAGTTATGAGCATAAACATGATATTTGCCAGGGGGCCCCGTTATTCCCATTTTGCCTTCATATCCTTTATATTTCTGCCAACTCACTGTTACTCTTACAGAGAGCACTAAAAAATATTATATACAAAAAAAGGAAGGAAGGCCTCTAATGAGAGCGTAAAAAGTTTTGGAATCAATTAATCATTTTCGCTTCATTTATGATTTAATGGCATTTTTTGGCTTGTGGGTTCCGCAAATGTTACTCCTGACGATGATGATGATGATCCTGGCGGCCGCTAATGAAGTCGCGAACTCTCTCCCTTTTCCCTTTTATTTTTTTTGCAAATCGGAAAATGCTTTCCCTTTCCCCTTTGCCTTTATGCAAAACGCAAACAAAGCCGCGCGACAAACATTTGATACACTTTAGGCATTTCTCTCTCTCGACTCTGAATCCGAATCCGAATCAAATATCGATAAATTCCGCAAACAATGCCCGACATCGGAGGCATTAATCACAGGCAGCGGCCATAAAGCAGCCCTATATCTGCATGCGAGTTCATTATAATATGTGTAAGCACACAAAACATACATATAATATATGTATGCAAAGGCGATCGGAAAAGGGAACAAGGCTGCAAAAAAGGGGAAGAGCTCAGAAGAGAGGATCAAGTGGCTATATAATAATAATATCCCAGGTTAAGAAGGGTTACGTCATAGTCTTTAACACTTTACTAAATGAAATGAGCCACAATGAACACTTCTTTTAAGGTTTTAAATTAGAAATCTTGAAAGATAGAAAGGGTAAATTATTTTATCTATTTAAAAATAAGTTACTAATGCCTTAAGTTGTTTAATTCAAGAAATTATATTACTAATGTCTCTTCAAATTGTTTAAAAAGAAATTCAAATTTCTTCTAAATACAAAATAATATATAAAAAAATATTCCCTCAACAAATCCGACAAATAAGTATGAAATGAGCCACAATTAATTATCTTTTTAAGGTATTAAATTATAAATGTTAAACAAGAGAGGGTAAGTAATTAAGTTTCTTTAAAAAATATTTTTTAAATGGCTTATTAAATTTTTTAATTAAATAAATTAAAATTTCTTCTAAATAGAAATATAAAACTCAATCAGGATACATTTTATGGAAGTAAAACCTTTATGAATAATAAATTTCTTAGGCTCTTTGCTAGCTTCTGAAATATTTTTTAATTTGTTTAAATAATAACAATTTAAATATATGAAAATTCCCTACAATATTCCCTCTACAAATCCAGTAAATAAATATAAAATCAGCCTTTTTTCTCTACAAATCCACTAAATAAATATAAAATCATTCTTTTTTTTTTGCAGTGCAAAAACCCTTTCAAAACTATCCTAAAAAAAATCGCGCTACACTCGCGAGATATGCAAAAAAGTGGCCAGCCTTTAGCCACAGGCCATTGAGCAATGCAAATTTCCATTTCAGGATCGACAGGATCTGTGCAGGATCTGTGCAGCAATGCGAGAACGAGAGAGTGAAAGTCAAGTGGCCCTTGGCGACGCGCTCTGAGAGGGTAAAAAACAAAGCAATTTGCATGGCAAGGATCGACCGATCCGATCCCGACCGATCGTGATCCTGTGTGCCGTGCCCTCGGCCTGAGCTCTTTAATTAAGCGTAAAATCGTCGTAAACTCAAATTGAATTTGAGTGGTTTTCCAGCAGTTCTTTTTATATATTTACTATGCATGTTTTCTATATAATTTTCTGTGTGTTTTTTGTATGTTTTCTTTCATGTTTTGTCCTCTTGTAAACCGCAGAAAATGCGAGGATTATGATAATTTCTCAACATTCTTGGGCTACGCCTTGTTAGCTGGGTTGCTCCTTAAATCATATTAATCAACATTGCTCTATTTAAACCCCTCATTTTCTTTCTTATTTTTCTTTTTTTTTTACCCAAGGAAACTGTCTCTCAAAAACGCATTTAATCCTTTTGTGCGGCTATGTAAACAGCGATAACTCAACGCTGCACAAAAAAAGGAAGCCGCAGGAGAAAGAAAGGGATGTGTGTGCGCAAAAAAAGAGTTGAAATATTGAAGAAAAATTCCCAAAATTGGCAAAAATTCGCAATGGAACGAGACAATCAATTAACTAACCCCTTGCTTGCTTGCAACCCTTTTGTATGTTTCGATCGAGGAAAAGATAGTCTATAAAACCAAACAACTTTCACCGCAAAAATAAAAGGGATATAAAGAAAAATACGAAAGGATAACGTGCGAAATATATATACGATGCTGGGGAAATGAAGAGATTAAAGAAAGGATAAAACAGCTCAGGGAAAAGGAGATCGGAAAGAAGATCATCCACTAGATAACCACACAGACGATGACGATGATGATGATGGTCACGGATACTTTGAGTGATCGGCAGGATCACTCTGACGAGTTCCATCACTTGAACAGCACTTAGTACACATCACTTGAGGATCACTCAGATCACTCAGTCGGGGATCACTTCACCAGGACACAGCTGGTCAAGGAAGGCAGCTCCCGCTACCGCCTCTCACACACATATGTGGGCAGTTATTCTATATGATCTTGTCATCAGTAAATCGATCTGTATTTTTCATATTTTTCAAGAGCCACAGATCTCTTCATATGTATATTAAAATATATATTTTGTGGGAAAGAAACCTCGAGTTTCAGTCATGTAGAAGTGTTTCCCCCCTTTGGCTTTTCAATTTAAAATATTTTCTAAAGGAAATGATATATAAAACTTGATAACTCGATAATGATCCTTCTGTGGACAAACTTTAACCTCACAACTGACGCTTAGAGAGCAGGACCTTTGTAACGTTTTTCTAATGCTTTCCCCCTCAGGAAGTGCTGAAGTTTTCAATTAAAAAAAAAATAATACTGCTTTTGCGGCTGCTAAAGAGCCGCAATTAATACTGATACAAAACAAGTGGCCAGGAAGTGAGCAAACCTGGCTAATTAGCTTGGGTTTCCCGTCCTTTTACCTAATCATTTTCCCTTTTTTTTTCCTGGCCAGCAAGTGCGCCGAGAGAATGAGAGCCTGTTGCTGTTGAGACATTCAAATGAGGGGGGAACCCAAGGGAGGAAGCGAACCGCGATCATTTCCTTACTCGACGGGAAGGCAGGATAGCCCGATGCCTATCTAGATGTCATTTTCGTGAGCTGGTGCACTGGCTGAGTGGCTCCGAGGGGGGAAAACTGTGGGAAAGGATGAGTTTGCTGTGGCCAGGAATAATTTATAAACATTTCCTGAAGAAATTATGAGACATTCAAGCAAAAAGAAGCTAGAAAATCAATGTTTTATGGGGGAAATATTAAATTTAGCTTCGGTTTGTAATTTATATTAATTATTTATAGAGTATAAATTCAAAATAAAATAAAAATGCTTCCTTTTGTTACCAAAAACAATAAATAAATAACAAAAATTTAGCAAATAAAATATTTATAGTAATTAATAATAAATATGGTTAGAATCTAGTTTAAAATACATATTTCTTTCCTAAAAAAGCACTTCTTTTTCACAAAAAAAAATCTCAATGATTTTAAAAGATTATTTCTTATAAAAACAGAACCTGATAGACTTCATAAGACTTTTTTCTCAAGGCTTTTCTTGGCCTTAATTAAAGCCCAGAGCCGCAGAGATACTTTACATCTAGAAGATACTTTTCAGCAGAAGATACTTTTTACTGAAAGATTTTTCTAACAGAGAGGGAGACTCGCTCTTTGAGAGACCTTTGGGAGAGCGGCGATTGTCCTGTCTGGCTGCGCTTGCGCAACAACCCCTAACTCCTGGCAACCCCGTGAGCTCCTGGCTCCTGGCTCTCCTATCGCCTGTCGCCTGCCTCCTGGCGGGTATAAAACACCGCCGCCGCCCCGTACCGCTTCAGTTTGTCAGCCAGAGCCGTCGAGAGTGGACCTTTCCCTTTTTTTTTTCGTTCCCCCGATACCCGAGAAAGTCGAAAGACGACAACCAACAAAACCATGCTTAAGTGGACAGCATCGGCTCAACGCCTGAACGAGATGCAGCAGCTGGAGCTGCAGGAGGATGCCGCAGGAGAGGGTCGCCAGCGTCAGCAGAGGAGAAGACAACAGCGGCGCCATCGAAGGGCCACCATTGCCAACAAGGAGAATGTTCCAGATTATGGCTACACATCCACGCCACTGGTGGTGCCAGCTCTGCGCCTGCGCAACAGTCCTTTGGTCCTGGCGCCACTCAGCGATATTCGTAATGTTACCCCAGAGGCGGCGGCGGTGGCGGTGGCTCCGCAGCGCGTCCAGAGTGTTCGCTATGCCACCACCCTGCCACATTTCGCGGAAGACTACTCACCCAATGGTGTCCTCATGCCGGGCCAGCACTTGGCCTTACGAGGACTGGCGCCCTTGGATCCCTTTCTGGGACAGCCGCAGCGTTATATGGCAGCCACGGGTTTGAGGGAAACTAAGCGCAAGCTGGATGCCGATTTGGTGGCCACCATGGAGGAGCAATCGATCACGAAAACTGCAGCTCCTGCTATCGCTTCTACACCATCACCAGCGGCTGCTCCTTCGCCAGCTCCTGCTCCATCCACTCTACGTCCCACAACGCCACAGCCCGCCTCCACGCAGATGGGAGACCAGACACTGGATCGCCTGATTGACGCCATCCTGGACTCTGCCTGCAAGGCGGATGCCAGTGCCAAGAAGAAGCCACGTCGCTGCCGCTCCACCTTCAATCTAAGACGCCGGACTTTGGTTAAGCAGCAGCTGGATGCGGATTGCGGTCGTGCCGAGGTCCTGTCGCCCTCCTATGCCCCAGGAGATGATCCGGCCAGTGATTTGAGCTTTGGCCTAATGCCACCAATGATGCCGCTTATGCCACTGACCATGACAACACCCGAACCGGCCTCGCCGCTGGTAAGGATACCACATCAGGTGCTCGTTCAGCTGCCAACGCCAAAGCCTCAGCAAAAACTCAGTGCTAATGGGGACAACACCTTCTGCCTGGAGACGCCGGTGAGAAGTCTGAAGAGAAGCCGTGGCGTCGTGACGGTCAAGGAGGAGGCCAAGGAGTCACCTCTCAAGCGATACAAAGTCGATGAGCGCAACTACTTTGAGGTGGGACTGGCCCTGCCCTCGTCTATATATGTATGAAAAAGGAAATTCTGGGGAAATCCTGTCAGGAGAAGAAGAAACTAAAAAGAAGAAGCTAAAGAGAAGAAGCAGCCAAGAAGCCAGCTGACAAACGGGGGGAAAACGCTTAACTATGACGCTTAACTAGTTCCTAAGTCCTTTAACTAAACCCTAAAACCATCCTGTACATATTTTATCCTTTTAGTTAAATCGAATTATTTATTTTTTAGTATTTAATTTCCTTTTTTTTTTTTTGTGACGCTGCTGTTATGTAGTTTTTGTGTACGCACCTTTTTTTTCCATTATTTAATTTTAAAACAATTATTTATTACTAGCCTAAGCGAAATATATAGCTATAATAATATTTTTTTATATCAAAATAAATGCAAAGAAATCAAAAATATTATTTATTCTTACTGGGTTATGGGGATTGCTCTGGAATTTATACTTATTTTGGTTTTTAGTTTGGGAAAACGTATACTTTCTTTGGAAATGTTTATAGAATAGTAAAGATATTAAAGGATCTTATCTAAGAAGTTAGAACCTATAATTTCAGAAAGATCAATTTGGTCAAAAACTTAATAAATACTATTTCCAATATTTATTTATAATATATTATTTAACTAACTTTTAGTAAAAAAAATAAATAATAAATGAATAGAAGAAGAATCATTTAGAAGGATAAAGGAATAAAAGAAGTATCATTTAGAAAATAGACCCAAAAGTTGACAAGAATAATTGTATGTTAGATTCTAGAAATTTTAATGGCAAAAATCAATATTAAATTGATTAAACTACCTTTTTTCCTATCTATATTTTTATTATTTACAGCAAAGAATATTCCAGCAAATATGTGACATGTATATTTTTACATTATTAATTATCTAATAAAAAAAAATTAAGCAGGAAGCATTTTATGTTAGATTCTTGATATTTTCTTTAAGTCATAGTTTAATTTCAATATTCTATAACCTCTACTTTTAATATAAATATTTAATTAAATAATATTATTGTTTTTCCAAATAAAAAAGAAAGTCAGGAACATCTGCGGTCACCTTTCCTTGTCCTAGCTCGTGTCCTGGTCACATATACACAAAAATATATATTTACACAGTTGCTTGACCAACCGATTTGCTTTGCTTTTCCAGGCGACCAAAACAAACAAGGGGAAGACAAGGGAACCCGGCTGTGAGACAGGTTGAATAGCCGTCGGACAGGTACACACGGGCCAGGATCAAGCGGATGAGCGCGCGGTCCCCGTGACAACGCCCCCGGAGTCAGCTAAGAGATACACCTACAGATACAGATACAGATATAACAGCTGGCCAACAGCCTCATTGTAGCTCGTGGATACGAAGATACATAGATACAAAGGGAAAAGAAAACACACAGCCTCAAAGGAGATGACAGAGTAGCTATTTCAAATAATATTCTATTTTATCTGCTAATTTCTGATATTAAAAGGAAGTTTTTATATCTCCCAAAATGGTTTTAAAAGGGGTTCCGAAAATATAACCAACAAAACCTACCCCTATTTAAGCTTTGATAATATTAAAAGCTTAAAGTAAGCCAACCGCGTCAGTCTTTTATATTATTAATACTATAATTATAAGCCTCTTTTTGGTACTTGAATTTAGTAAACGATCGTGATAAATTATGTGATATAAAAGGGTTTACTTGAATAAAAAATCCCCAAATACCAAAACAACTCAAAAAAATCTGGAAAAGATTTTTAAAAAACGAAGAAAATATTGTTAATTTTCTTGATTGAAAAGATAGAAAAACCCTATATATTTTTCTGCCAAAATCTGGCTAGTTTTCTTAGTCAAGAGTCAACCCTGATCCCTGTCGCAGGACACTTGTTAACACTTTGACGCCCTCGCACACGCTTTTGGCACCGTAATTCGATTTGAGTGCGGTAAGGGTTTCCAAAGGATACAGACCCAGGTTGCAGGATACAATATATAATATATTATGTAGAAAAAGGCACAAACAGCAGTGTGGAAGGAAGGAAGGAACCCGCTTAATCCCTCGAGATCCTGTCCGATCCGATCCGATATGATCCGTTGCGATGCGATGCCTGCAACCTGTCATCGCCTCGCACATTCCTGTGGGCTTGTCCCTAATTTGTAGACCATTTAGACTGCGATGCGATAGATAATTGAATTATTTTTTATTGTTCATATTTCCTGGCTTCCTCGTATTCCCCGCTGACTGCACTTGCTGGGATGGTATGGGGTCTCCCCAGCCAGCTGTGCTCACCCGCATCGTTAGACCAATTTCCTAATGTCGCCAGTTCGCGGGCCACACCCCGTCTTTAACCCTTACGGAACCCTTTCTTTACCTTTACCTTTACCTTTACCTTTGTATTTGCATTAACATTTATTGTTCCCGCTTCCGTTTCTTGGACTCCTGCCGTTGCGTGTCACTTGGTTAATCGATAAAAATTTAATTAATTGCTTGTACAAGTGATAAAAAACAAAAGAAAAACTACAACAAATGCTACGTGAGGACAGCAGTCATGGGGGCTTCACTCTAAGTTCGCTCTGAGTTTTAGCGGGTGTGGAAACTGGTCACAGCTGACGGGGCAGGGAAAAAGGGGTAACTGGGGCTACTGCCTGCTGGGAAATGGAAAATTCAAAGAAGATCTTTTGTATGAGCAGAGGAAATTATCAAAGAAGCGCTTTGGACTTCATAAAAATCATGAAAATATGTTCTTAAATTTTGTTTTGGTTATAAAAATTAGAAATTAATAATGTATCGAATTTATCGATAACTTTATCGATTTCCTTTAAGTTCCGATACTTTAACTCTCTCAAAAATTATTATATTTATCGTTCATTTTAATCTTTTTTAATTATTAATAAATATGATTAATAAACAAATCGCTTTATGGTAAAGCTCTCAATCACACATCCTGTGAAAGCAAGAAGATCTTTTGTATGAGCAGAGGAAATTATCAAAGAAGCTCTTTGGACTTCATAAAAATTAGGAAAATATTTCCTTAAATTTTGTTTTGGTTATAAAAATGAGAAATTAATAATTTATCGAATTTATCGATAACTTTATCAATTTCCTTTAAGCTACGATACATTATCTCTCTCAAAAATGATTATATTTATCGCTCATATTTATCTTTTTTAATTATTAATATATATGATCAATAAATACATCGCCTTTTAATAAAGCTCTAAGTTACACTTCCTGCGAAAGGAAGATCTTTTGTATGAGCAGAAGAAATTATCAAAGGTAGGCATTAGATTTCATTAAAATCATGAAAATATGTTCATAAATATTTATTTGCTTATAAAAATTAAACATGTATCGAATTTATCGATAACTTTATCGATTTTCTTTAAGCTCCGATACATTATCTCTCTCAAAAATGATTATAATTATCGCTGATATTAATCTTTTTAAATTATTAATAAATATGATCAATAAACACATCGCTTTCCTGCGAAATATTTGTTTTTAAGAAAACATAATTTGTATTTATGGTTTAAATGAATCCCAAACAAAGCACCAGTAGGTAGGAGGCTAGTAAATATATACATAATGAGTATAAGTACGAATAATAAACCCCGATTCCTGACAGTTCGCCCTGCCCTCGGCGCTCCTTCATTATGCAGTTAGTTAATCAACAGCTGTGGCCGCAGAAAGGAGGAAGTGCTGCGGCTGAAAAGGATTCCGAAAATACAGAATTAACAACCGATCTCGCAGATCTCGGGCTCGGGGGCAGGACCAGATTTCGCCAGATGCATCGGCATTCGCGAATCCTTCGCCTTCGACTCAGACTCGTTCTTGTTCTGCTCCTGCTTCTGGTTTTCATTTTCATTTATTTCGCTTATTATTTGCGGATGGTTGATTGACAAACAAGGCTGCTGCTGCCATCGCCGCGGGCGAAATATATTTGGGTTTTAAGGGAACCTTCTTGGAGTCGGAGTCGGAGTCGGAGTTTTTTAACTCGCGAATCAAATTTTTTCGCACTTGGCCCCGGGGGCAAGAAACTTTCTTTCTTTCTTTCTTCCTGTGGCAAGCTGCAAGTCGCAAGGCAAAAAAAAATAAAGAGGAAACCAAAAATAAAACCTACAAACCAAGCAGGGGCTGGGCATAACCCCAGCCAAAAGCTGGTAAGCCGGCTTAGGCCACATTTGTGTCCTGGCAGGATACTCCCCGTCCCGGATGGAGGCCTCTATCTCTCTCTCTCTTACCGAAGGTGTCCTGTCAGTGAGTGTGTTCCAATAATTGCCAAATATTATGCAAACAATGGGCATCCAAATTGAAATCCCCGCTCGCCTCGCCGCGTGTGGCATCACAGGATGCGCAGGACTCGCTGGCATTAATATTTAAATCCCAACGCAAGGGTGGTGGTGGTGGCTTCGCATAATTATAATTCATTTTCCAGCGCGAGCCCCTAGAGTTGCTGCTGCAATCTGTTAATGATAAACAAATTTTCCACTGCAATCCGTACAACGGCGACAAATACAAAAAAAAAGCAAAAAGAAAAAAAAAAACCGAAACTGAAGTGAAAGGGTTGCAACATTTTGTTGCAACGCCGCATGCGTGTTGCTGTCGCCGCCGGCGAATTATATTTAAATAGAGGGGAAAAAAAACACGAACCGAAGAGCAGCCAAATGAATTTTGCAAGTCCCTTAATTAGCTTAGCGATCCCAATCGCAATCGGCATAGGAATAGCATCCATCCATCCATCCATCCATCCATCCATCCCGATGCGATGCGATCTGAGCCCATGAAGTGGCCGCTCGAGAAGTGCGAAAGTCAAGAGTGAGGGACGGCGTTTTGCACGGCAAAAAAAATTTGCATATTCTCTGTGTTAATCGATTCGATTTGTTAACCAGTCAGGCATCAAAATAGATACTTTGGGCTGTTAGGTGGCTTCAAAATGATATATAAGTATTCTTATCCTTTTTAAAAATATTTGTTAGAAATTTAGCATATTTTTAACACATTATTTTATTAAAATATGAAGAAATAACTCTGAAATGCCATATAGGAATATGTTTGAAAACATATTTAAGATATTCTACCAATACTTTTGGTATATTATCATAAAATTAAGTAGTCGAAGAACTTTTATGTTAATTACAGTTTTTGTTAACTTTACCATCATCTTTAATAATGAAATAAATAAATAAAATACTTTCTTAAGTAAGGAAATTCAACAAAAGTCTCTTAAGAAGAACCACCCTAATAAAAATTCTGAAAAAATATATCTACTTATATTTTGAGTAAGAAAATTAAGTGATATATTCAACTTATCAGCTTTTGCTAAATACATTGAGAAGGTACAGTATTCATTGCGGTTATAGGCTTGATTGAACTTAAATATATTTAAAATTATTTAATATACAATAATTTAATGTAAAAAATACAATTACTTAGGTTTTAAGTAAACTTTCAAAAATTGTTAGGTATTAAAGTGCAAATATTTGTTTATAATAATATGATAAATATTCTTTGAATTTCACGAAAATTCATTATAGAAATTCGACATATTTATGTTATAAAAAAGTAAAATCAATTATTTTACATTTTCTCAAATAAAAAATACTACCTTTCAAGGCAAAACTGTATTTCTGATATTCCTTGTTAAAAAATTAAAATTTAAACGATTAAATCACACATCTTCCTGCATTTTAGACTAACTTTCAAGGATAAACCTCCCCTTTGTTTTTCTCACAGTGCCACAATGAGTGGGCAGAATGCGGAATGAGCGATCGGCGGATGACGGCGCAGTTCCGCCGGAGTGACAGTTGGCTTGGTTGGTGTGCATTATGCGATATATATGGATGTGCTACTGCCATATGCCACGTGCCACATAGCGTCGTCATGTCCCAGTGTTGCCGCAGGTCAAAAGGCACCGGCAACCGGAGTCATGCAAATTTTGCAGCCCAAAACTAATGAGGCGACTGGGAGGACGAAGGAAGCTTTTTCGGGCCACCACCCTACATGCATGCAATGGTTACAATGCAATGCCGGCAATGTTGCAATGTTGCACGTTGCACGTTGCAGACACACACACACACGAGGCAAAGGGGGTGAATTGTACGCTTACAAGCGACAAACAATAAAAAAAATATATTATATGGTACGAGTATATATGCAGAAGAGGAACGGGAGGAATGCCAACGAGAAACGCTTCCGGGCGATTACACGCGTGCCTCGCCTGCTTCCCTCTTCTATTTGGGTGAAAATTTACATTTTTTCCGGCGGCTGTTGCTTATGAAAAACAAATATGCGAGCAAGTCGAGTGCAGGGAGTGCCGGGAGTGCCAAGAGTACCGGGGAGTGGAGGAAAAGTCCCTTGGAAAATGCTACTCCGTTTGCCGTATTTGTTGTCGCTGCGCAGTGAAGTGGACAAGCGGCGTTCCGAGCTTAAACGTTTTGTAAATCGCTGACATTTGCCTGTCACTTTGTCAGCCAGACAACAGCCAGTCAGTCACAAAAAAAAAGGAAAAAACCAAAAAGGGAAAGGGAATATGTATCAAAAAAAAAAAAGGAGAGGAGGGGCGTGGCAGTGCGACACATATTTTTTAACGGTCCCCTGCCAGTAATGCCATCCCAATGCCCGACTGATTGACAGGACGACTCGCACTTGACTTGCTGCGCAGGCGCACATTAAGCACCAAAGCAGCCAAAAAGCAGAGCAGCCGAGCAAAAGCAGAAAGCAAAAGCAGAGAGGAAAAGCAATGAGCAAAAGCAGTAAAGCAAAAGCAGAAAGCAAAAGCAGTAAAGCAAAAGCAGTAAGCAAAAGCAGCAAGCAAAAGGAGAAAGCAAAAGCCTTAAGCAAAAGCAGTAAGCAAAAGCAGAGAGGAAAAGCAGTAAAGCAAAAGCAGTAAGCAAAAGCAGCAAGCAAAAGCAGCAAGAAAAAGGAGAAAGCAAAAGCCTTAAGCAAAAGCAGTAAGCAAAAGCAGAAAGCAAAAGTAGCAAGCAAAAGCAGAAAGGAAAAGCAGAAGGCAGCTTGTCCGAAATCAGAATAGAAACCGGGTCCTGTCGCTGAACAGGATCACCATTCCCCCTTGAGCTGCGCTAATCGCCTAATGAAGCCAAAGCACTTTTATTTATTTATTCATTTTTTTCGCTTTACTTGCTTTCCTATCGCTGGTTAAGTACATGCAGCTTGGGTGCAAGTAGCCAGGGGCACAGTGGGCCTAGTTTGGAGTTTATTTCGAAAAGGATTTGGAAAACATATAGAAATTCATACATTTTATAAAGAAATATTAGAAAATATGGAAGAAAGCTTAATGTAATTTTGCAAAAACTCGTTTTTTGGCCTGAAAGATAAATATAATAAATATAATATAATAAATTGTTGAGAAATTCATAGTATTTGAAATACTTTAACTATAAATTCATAATTCAAAACTTGGAAAGCTTATCTCTGTGCTAGTTTGTATTTTTTGGGCTTGAATATATCGATTATAATATAATAGATTGTTGGAAAATTCATAGTATTTAAAATACTTTAAATATAATATAAATTCATAATTCCAAAAATTTGTAAAGCTTATCTCTGTGCTAGTTTTTATTTTTTGGGCTTGGATATATCGATTGTATATGATTTATAGGGCCAGAAAAAGACTTCCTCACAGCAACGCTAACTCTTTACCAACATTATAGTACCCTGAACAATAAACTTAAATAAAATAAATACTAAATATGAATAAATATCATATATTAATATTAAAAAAAATTAACTAATCAACTTTAAGCTCAACTATGTAGTTACATGACCCACTGTGCAGCCCACTCAAGGTCTGTTGCACGCTCCCGCTATCTCTTTTTCTCTCTCGCTTTTTCAAATGCTACTATCTCACTTCCTCCCTATGGGCCAGCTCCGCTTTCCGAAGGGTAACGAAGGCAACTTTGGGCGCTAAGCTGTACATCGCCTGCCACAGAAGGGTGAGAGAGAGGAGCACAAGGAGGAGGAGGAGGAGGAGGTGGAGGAAGGTGGTTCGCGGGTCGCGGGTAATGCAGATTTCTATCTGATGGGCAAACAAAAACCGCAGTGGGTGCAGGCGGCACACCACCACCACGGAGCACGGCACTCGGCACTCGTCCTCCCTCCCTGGAGAGAGCAGGGGAAAAGTGGGTTGGTGGCCGTGCAACGTCATTGGCAAAACAAAGGCCCGGCGTCGTTTATGTTAATTTATGTGCTATTAAAAGCGGCGCGGGGCACTTAACTCGTCACTGCCCCGGGCGCCGGGTTCCACTGTACTGGCTGCGCTTCCTCAATATGCTCTATTTTTAGCTCTAGCTCGATGCTCGTGTGTCCATTGATTGGCCGCACGTGACGCTGCCGGACGCCGAAGGATCTCGCGGATCCAGGACGAAACTAAGCCGGTCAAAGCTGTCAGCGATTCAGTTCCCCATTCGAGTTATCGAGTGGTTTTTATTTTTTTGTTGTTGTTGTATTTTTATCACAGGGAGTCACACACAGTCGTCGTCGTCGTCGTCGTCAGCCCTTCAGCGGGATTAACTCGGCAATGGGATTAATTCGAAATGCCACGTAAATTAAACATTACGAATGTGCTTTTATTTGTAAAATGCAGTTAAAGGCATATAGGGAGTTTTTTGAAGCACAAATAGTTGAGAATATTTATTTTTTAGGTTTATAAAACCGAAAATATTAATTTTAAAATTTATTTTAATAAATTTAATGTTGAAATTAATATGAATATGAATAAATATGTTTATTTGATGTTAAATATTATTGTATTTCTAAAGGGTACACTGATAGAAAAAAAAAAGTTTACTTTCGAGAATTTGTGCATTCTCAAAATTAATTCTTAATATAAGTACGAAAATTCTTAAAGTAAGATTTTTTAGGCTTAATTCAAGACCAAAAAATACTAGATTTAAGATTAAAATTCTTCAAGGAAGAACGAAAATCTCAAAAGAAGAACGAAAAATTCTTGGGATGATTTCGTGACCGAAATGGTCACGATTTTATGACCAAAATTCTCGGGTATTTCTATCAGTGTAAAGTACAAAAAAGAGAGTTCTTTGCATTGGCAGAACCTTTAAATATTTTATCAACTTTCCAACTAAACACGATCAAATTTCTTATATTTTTAGTATTATTTTTACTATTTCACTTTAAAAAAACACAAATACTATAACTAATAAAGAAGCTTTATATTAATTAAATCCCCAAGTCCAAACCAAGCTATTGCTACATTTCCGCAACCTTCACATACCTTAGCTCTTACAGCGATTTCTATAGTTCGATTACAAGTATATATAGTATAGTCGTAACCCTGGTCTGAATGCCAAATTCCCCCCTGCTTAATCCATTCGTTTGCCGTTAATGAGGTGGCGAGATTGATTTAGCCGCCGTGACAAATTAAACTGCGCTCGCTTAATGAGCTGCCAAGGGCTTCCCCCGGCTTTCTCGGGTGAAAAGTAATGCAGAAAAACTGCTGAAAAGCCGCTCGCACATACACACAAAAGGGCGCAACAAAAACGATTTTTCTTACATTGGAAATTTACAAAAAAAAAGACAACAAAAAAAAGAGAGAAAAACAACAAAATGCGTCGATTGATGATTCTTTTCGGCTGCTGATTTTTGGGTGTGTGAATCAACCACAGCAAACCCCTTGCTAAACTTGCTCATGTTGAGGGTTTGTTTTTCCTTTCTTCGCAAGACAAACAAAGCATTTTTCCCATTGATTCAGCCTTTTTTTTTTGCTATTTTTTTTGGGTGCATTTCTGCACAAAGAACAGCGAAAGTGTGCAAATGAAGCGTTGATAAAATGCGTTTGTTTTTTGTCCCAAGATGCGCGGAAATTCGATCATAGATCATCCGATCCTATAGTTTGGCCATGCCACCCCGTCTTGAAAAAAGTAAAGAAAGAATAGAAATCGAAGAAAGAAAGCAGCTGTGGGCTGCGATCATTTGCTAATTGCTGTCAAAAGTTCTTAAGCCAATGTAACAAATGTGCAATGCGAAATTATTTATACGAATTTAATGACACTCATTTTGTGGGGAGATGGGTCAAAGGGAGGTCTCTTCTTCACCAGAAAGTAAAGAAAGTAGAAGGAAAATTTACGAGAAAGCAGAATTTTCCCACTGAAACTTGGGGGTATTTTATAAAATTAATTTTAAATATATTTACCAAGATATTTTAGTTGAAAAGAACTCGCCCTAACTTAAAAAATTTCTTAAACTCAGCTTGACTGGCTTGAAAATAATGTTTAATATGTTAAGATCAAGGTTTTTGTTTCGTACTTCTCCTTGAAATAACTGAGTTCTTGTAAATAATAGATTAATAAAAATACAACCTTAACTTTTATGAAAAATAAATATTTAAGGAAATAAATAAATATAATTAATAATATTTATTATTTACATTTTATATGAAAATCTATTTTTAATTTGTATATAATAATGATTTCATAATTCCCCTTTTCATTCGAAATTAAACATATTTACATAATTCCCCAGATGATCCCGAGATATCCTAGAACACTGATCTATCCCCTATAACTCTCCTAATACCTTTAGATAAAATCAGAGCGATGATCTACACGGAATTACCTAACAATCGATTAATTGCCTATTATGTGCTGTTGGTCAGCAGCCTCCCCGATCTAGCCATAGATCATCGGCCTGGACAGCAGCTGCTGGTGCTTGGTCCTCGGTGCTGGTTGATTATAGGGACTGGACTAATTGCATTGAGTGGACAGTCCACGCCCAGGTCTCGGGTCGCGGCGTGGGTTTTCGGAATAATACATCTCTCATATCGGTGCTAATCTAAAACGTTGCCTGTTACACTTTTATTCGTTTCTTTTTTTTTTTTTTATTTAGAGAGTGTGTGGTGTGTGGGCATTCAGGAAAACAAACGCCACGTGTCCTTGGTTGATGGTAGAGGGAGGAGATGGACGCTGGCAAGGGTAGCAAGGACATGCTGGCCGAGTGACCGCAACAATGGTTGCGTTTAATTACAGTTATTGTCGCACCCTTCGCCTCACATTTGCATTAGCATTTACATTTACATTTACGTTTTATGCCGGAGTTTCCATTTTCACGTTTTCATTTCAAGTAATTCCACCATCGGCACGTGGGGTAATTGTGCAGAGAGAGAAAATTAGGGGACTTTTAAAGTGTTTGCAAGAAGCTTAACTTGTTTAACCTTTTTATAGCACTTTTTACTATAAATTTTTTTAATAAAAAAAGTTTGGTAAGAAGTTTTTAATTTATTTAAGAAGATTTCTTTAAGAAGTTTTCTCAAGATTTCTCAAGAGTCCTTCTACCTATTTTTAATGTTTATAGTCTTTACTTTCTGTTAAAAATATAATTTTTGTCTTTCATAGCTGTACTTGTCCTGTCTTATTATTACTATATTTTTCTCTCAGTGCCCTGGACAGTGGGCCACATGCGTAATTAGCATAACCCGGTTGAGCCCCTCAAGAAGTTACACAGCCGCGACAATTGCGCATTCTTTGGAAAGTGCCCTCGGACCGTGCCAGGGTTTTGACTCTTTTAATTTTAATTCTCCTTTAGCAGAAGCAGCCAGCAATGAAATTTATGTAAATTAAATTAAAAATTTTAAAAAAGAAAACAATGAATAAAGTTAGGGGCCAACGAGCGTAACGAGCGTAAGTGGGCGCGACATATGGCCAAAAGATCGTCGAGTTAGAGCCTAAACTCGCATAAATTTCAAGCAGCGTCGCGCCTGTCAGCGCCCACGGACGAGGACGAGGACGAGGTTGCCTCCTTAAGTGGGTAGTTCTTCGCGGAATATGTAAAATAATAGTAGAAACCCCTTCCTTGGAGGCACTTGAGATAAGGATCGACCAACTGACACGCCCGAGTCGCGGAGTCAAAGATGTGAGATAGGATCCTGACAGCCAGCAGAGCGGCGATCATCGCCAGGATATGTGTGAATAAGACAAAGGTCTTGATATGATATATCATATATTCAAAGCCTGATTTGATATTAATCTTATTCAAAAATCTGTATTAGCTAAGGAATGATATCTCAAGAAATAAATACAGCTCATATTTAGGCAGGAAACATCCTGAAATGGAATTTTTATGATTATAACCTATTATTACCAGTGATAAGAACATCTTTAGGAAACCACAACAAATTAGAGTGGTCATAAAACCCCCTTAAGGAACCTTTAATAAATATCCCGCAGAGAGCACCTACAACCGTGTGAAACCCTTTTCCCGGTCGGTGTCCTAGGAAATTACTATACTAGACTATACTCTACTATCCTTATATGTTATGAATATTTTTTCCTACTTTCATCAGAGACATTGACATTTATGGCGCATAAATTTACCTCACTTTCCCCCCGCTCTCTTTCTTTTTCTGCTTTCCCTGCCGATACAGAAATCCTGGCCAATTAAGTGCATCGAATCGGTGCCGCCGCCGTCGCCGCCACCGATGAGGATTCGTCACAGCCTGACAGGGATTGCGAAAATTTAAATACGGAACATCTCCCAGCTAGGAGGACAGGGGACAGACAGGGGACAAGGGGAGAGAGAGAAATCTGCCCCTGACTGACTGACTGCCCCTGAGTGTCATCAAAACAATGTTTGCCAGCTAGTTTATGAGCTGTGCCTCATTTTCATTCGCATAGTATTTCCCATCCGCATTTTGCATGTCACCTTTTTTCCATTTCGCAATGCCTTTGCCCAGGGTTTCCCTTTCCACAATCATTTCTATTTCCATTTCCATTTCTATTTCCCTATACCTTTTTTCAATTTCACATTAATTTCTTTTCAATGCCCGATGCCATCCCCATTCCAATGCCTTCAGAATTATGCAAAAAAAAAAAAAAATATTGACCGCAACGAAATGTCCACAAAAAAGTGGGAAAAGACTCGTAAAAAGTATAGATGAGAGTGTTTGCCCAATTTTGGGAGGGTTTTCATCGGGATCGTGTGGGTCATAAAAAATGATAGTAAGACTCTAAAGATAGATAGAAAAACCTACAAGCCCATTTCCCTGGTCAAGCGCAACGACACAGGGGGTCGTCGTAAGGAGAGAGAGATGATGTCCCACAGGAATGGGATTATGCAAAAGGGTCCCAACTCTCTGATCCCTGGCTGATCTCCAGCTGAAGAATCCTTGGGCCAGCGGGACGTCCAGCCTCGTTTATTTAGCCAATGAATGGAATGTGATTAGTGTCCTTTCAGTGGCAGATATTTTTATGCAATCTTATTCGTGGTCTTTACCGAGCTGCCTGATTAGCCATATGGGAGATCTCGATCTCGATCTTGATCTGGGGTTATGCAAGCAACCCATGGGGTCCCCTTGAGGTCCTGGCTCTGACAAATACTCCTCGGGGGGAACCTTAAGTGAGTCTATCGTGATCGCTTTGAATAATGGATTGCGAGTGGAGTCATATTGTGGTTGTGGGAATTTAAGGTGTTAAAAATAATGGATAACGTTATATTATATGATGTGGTATGTGTGATTTTATAGGATCTAATTAGATAAAATGAAATTAAGATAGCAATTTAAATGGTTTATAGTTTTGTAAAATGATTTAAAATACTTTAAGGAGATTTTATGTGCTTTTTAAATACATTTAATTTGTTTAAAATAAATAAAATAATATGAAATAATTTAAATATTATTAAAAATATTCACAGTTATTAAAAAATTATTTAAAACGGCTGAAGAATTACTTTAAACAATTTTTAAATATTGCGATTGACTTTAAATTGTACAATTCAGTTGATGACTGATGATTTTCAATTATTCTAAAGGATTTAAATTATTAAAAACTGCTTTAATATTATTTAATAGGATTTTAATTAGTTTAAAAAGTATTTGCAATTATTAAAAAATATTTAAAATGATTGCAAATGCTTAGAAAATATTTAAAAATTATTTTAATACATTTATAAAGGATATGCAATTATTATTAATGATTTAATATGATTATAATAGATTTACAATTACTATACATGATAACCAATTATTTAAAATTGATTTGAAATTATTTTGAAATGATTTTAGCTTTTAAAAATGATTTGAAATGATTTTTAAGGGATATAGTATGACATAGATAAGTATCAATCAATAATAATGGCTTCATGTCAACTATCAATATCTATAAATTCATTATAATGTGTATACTGATCTCTGAACTCATTCCAAACATTTTCCATGGAAAATCCAGCTTTATATACATAAAAGAAACCAAAAATATGATTTATTTCCAAGCCCATCTCCTTGATCCTTCTCCTCTTTGGTCAAAGATCTGCGGTTGAACCCACACCTTGACCGAAAGGTTAATGGAATGAAGGTTCAATACAAACGATCGATCAACTGACATATTCAACTATATAGATCCCAGCTAAATATCGATCGATCTGCCGCCTACGAGGAGCTCCGCTTAATGGCTCACTTAACCCCGAAACTGAGCTGGAACCATCATTCAAATGAAGTGCTTCCACCGATCTCCCTGTGCTTCCGGGGGCGAACTGTCAACGGGCACTAATTAGAATGTCAGGACCAGCCAGGTTTTGGTCAAGGACTGACTGGCCAGAACTAGAGTTCAGGTCCTAGTCCTGGCATGGCATGGCATGGCACACCACAATCCTGATTGATTGAAATGATTAATGATGTGCTGGTGCTGGCGGTGGCAGTGGTGGTGGCATTGCGTGACAAGTCTGTTAGTGGCCAAGGATGCGGTTGTCCTGCATTATACTGCAGCTTGCGGCCAATACAACACCACATAACACCTTTACCGACAGCAGTTGCATCATTAATCTTCCTCCGAGCAAAAAAAAAAAAGCCTCAACTGTACTATATATGTGTGCTATATATATTCTCGCTACTATCGCGTACTATCGGTAGTTGCATTTCCCACGGCGATCTTAAATCGTTTTTAATAAAGTCCTCATAAACTGGACTGTCATAAGTTCGGGATCGGGATCGATATCCCTTCAAAGATTCAGCGGTGCGTGAATTTTTGCGCCGAACTGACCACAAGAACAAACAGATTTTAATAGGGAATCAAAGGAAAATCAAAAAAGGAAAAGCAACCAAATCAAAGGGAAATTTATTGAATGCTGAGATCGTGCGACCGCCGATCATCATTGTCCTGCCACAGCGACCAGTGCGACCCTCGAACGAAGAGAGTTTGCATATTATCCTTGCTTGGGTCGTCTTCGTCTTCTACCCCGGGGAGAGATGTAAATACCTTAAAGATTAATGAGATTTCCTCTGGGTGATTTTTTCTACATTTTAATACCATTTTCTCTGCTACCTTTAGGGGTTCTTTTTTTCTCCTTAGTTTTCTTAGTTTTTTTCTTTTTTGTGGATTTTTTATGGCTCGCTTAGCGATCGGCAAACAGGGCGCTTGTCTCGTAATTTACATGAAATTACTTCATTTGCAGGGGCATCCTTTGTCCTGCGGTCGTCGTGTCACAGTTTGATCAAACAAATCGTGAGAATGCAAATCAGTCAAGGCTTCGATCGATCTTCCATCAAAGTCGGAATTGGATTGGATTGGGTTTTGGTTTTGGGTTTGCTCCCGATTAGCTCTAGTTTTTGGTGGTCCTTCAGGAAAAACAAAAAAAAAATAAGAAAGAAATGTACGAAGAAGTGCAGCTGCTGACCAATGGACACGCTCGCAATTAGCCATGAAATTTCATTTCATTTCCATCTTGCAAGGACCCTCAAACGGCGGCTTTTGTCCTTTGGCGCTGGACAGTGAAAAATCAATGTGCCAAAAAATATGGACCCAGGCATTTCCAGGCATTTTTGCAATTTTCATAATCAGTCCGGGGGAGTTATGAATGGATTTTTGTTTGAATTTACAGCATAAATACAGATGTTTTTATTCTGGAGTTCGATTTTTGGGTTTTAGCTATAATTTATATTTTCTGTTCCTAATATTTTAAATGTTAAAAGGAATTGTAAATTCAATTTAAAAATGTCAATATTCTAAAACAAGATATCTTAAATTAATATCAATCGATTTAAGGGATTAATAAAGCAAGTTATAATTTAAATAGTGTCTAATTTTGTAGAGAATTTTAAGAAATTATTGAAAATTACTTGGATTTATTAAGAAATTATTTAAAATTACTTGGATTTAGTAAAAGGGTTTAAAAATTATATGAACATGATTTTAAATACTTTTAAAAATATTTAAAGAGATTAGAAATGATTTAAATTTAGCTTAAAACTATTTGAAAGACTTCGAAATTATTTTAAATTATTTAGAATAGAGTTAAGCCTTTTAAAATTATTTAAAATAGATTTGAATGCATTTAAAAATGATTTAAAAATACCCGAAAGAAAAAAACATAATTTCAAAGCATTTCAACGGAGAGTTAGTGGCATTTCCTTAATTAAATCAAATAAAAAAAAGGATCGTTCAAGATAAATTAAAGAATAAGCCTTATGCAATAGCAATTCCCTGCAGGCTTAAACCATTTCTGTTTGTATTTTAAGGATTGTATTTAGATAGCATTGATCGGAGATATGAGGAAACCCTTCTTCTTAAATTTTCGCCTGAGTAACTGCAAAAAAAAAAAAAAAGAAGGAAATCTCCGGCTGCATCCTTGAGGATGGATGCGCTTCCTTCTTTCACTGGATCCTCCTGGTGATCCAGTGCGCCGCCTTGGGCCTCGTAAATCAGGCTGCCCAAATGTCATTCGGCGACTTGACATGCTGCATAACAAGTTTCCGGCTTTTTACCAAAAAAAACTGAGCTGCATTCTCTGAGTTTTTTTATCATAGAATTTTTTTTTCTTTCGTTCGTTTTCTTTCTTTTTTGTGAGCTGCCTGTCAAATTACTTGAGGGCGCCGCAATGTCTGAGAATTATTTGTGGGTACGACAAGGCCGCGACGGACAAAAAGGACGAGTGCAACTGCGGCAGACACAGGATCGACAGGACAGGATCTGTGCAGTGTGTGTGCAGACAACTCTTTTTTCAGACTTTTTTTCGGGTGGATAAACCTTTTTTTTTTTTTTTTGGTGTGTGTGAGAAATGCAAATTTGGTTAAGGAAAAAAGTTAAAAATTTGTTAGGACAACCGGCCGGAGGACGAAGGAATAAGAGTGGAAAAAAGCGCTGCACTAATTTGATTTTTTTTTCGGAAATGCAGTCTTGAGAAGGGTGTCCTTGCTCCCGGCAACAACAGCTCCTGGCTGCTGTTGCTCCTGCTGTTGCTCCTTCTCCTGCTGCTGCCATTTTTTGGTCATTTATCAAATTTCAAATTCCAGAAAGCAAAAGCAGATCAGTCTCAGTGTCTGGGTCTGAGTCTGAGTCTGAGTCTGAATCTGAGTCTGTGTGAAGTGAATATCAAAACAAAACAAGGACATCGGAGTCGACAGTCGACAGTCGGCAGTCCTTGCTCTCTTTTGCGGCCAAGTCCTTTTTCGGGGCGCGTCCTGTCGGCCTGTCAATCAAAAAGTCCTCTTCGATTTTCCCTTCCAAGTCTCCCCTCCGTATCTCTCTCTCTCTTTCTATATATTCCCGTATTTATCCAAGTCTCGAGCACACATTTTCCCACACATTTTTGCAATTTTCCTCTGAGTAAGTCAAGGGACATGCAAATGCAAATTTTCTTTTTTTTCCGCGTCCTTCGTTAACTCGCAAATCCTTGAAATCCGCAATATTTATCGCTTACACGCCGACATCAAGTTTCTGGCTCAAATTAGGCAAATTTAGGGGCCACCCAAAGACCCAAAACATCGGATATAAAAACCCAGATATGTCAAGGGGTTTATACATATTCAGTTAGGGCCTAATGCATTCGCAATTAGTTCGCCAAACCTAACCTAACCCCTGCCTTTGGGATTCAAATTGAATTTATAATCGATTTGGATCATTTTTTTTTTTTTTTTTTTTTGCAAGTCTGTCAGAATGCGGAAACCCACCCCGAAGTAACCCTTCTCCTTCGCCCTTCTGATGTTGTTGTTGCTAATTTCGATTCTAATGAAGCGCGAATTACGAAAACATGGAAATCGTATCAATTACAGAGACAAAGATCGCCTGGCGGCCATGAAAAGCGCAAACATCCTTCTATCGAGGGCTCGGGATCAACAAAATACTGTATAACAAAACGGGTGGAAAGCACTTTCGGGCTTATGCAAAAGATCAAATAAATGTGGGCTCAAGGGTTTTGTAAATGTTTATCTATATAGAATCCTATTTTTTTGGGTAGAACTATTGAGGATAAATGTAAAAATAGTAAAATGTATACAAAAAATACCTAAAAAAAATTAAAAAACTTAATATTACCCCAGTTATTATGAAAAAAATTAAAATAATATTTATATATTCTGTTTTTGGCTTGAACCTTTGATTAAAAAGGGGAAATATGTCAAAAAATAAATAAAAATTGTACAAAAAAATATTTCAAGTGCAAAATAACTCAATTATTAATCAAGAATATTATAAAATTATATTTAATGGCTTAAACGCTCGATTATATAGGATAAGGACCAAGAAAAACTCATGTAATTCAATAAATATATTACTTAAGTAAGTAAAATCTGTTAAAATAAAATTCATATTACATTAAATACTTATTAATATAATTAATAAAACCTCTTTGTGGTCTGTTACCTTAATTTCTATACAAGAAACTATAAAATTCAGCTATTAAAGACACAAAGAAATGGCATTTTACGGCTCATTAAATATTCGCCGCTGATCAGACACGAGAACTTTCCATCAATAGTCTTGATCCTCTTGAAGGACTCCTTGAGAATACAATGACATAACAGATTCGCGGCCAGCTGTCCCATTTTCTGACTTTTTGACTGAAGTTGAGTTATCCTTGAGAGGGTCTCCCAGCGGGAATATGTAACTCAAGTACCCTTACCCAGCCCAAGTTTTCCACGAATCCCAGCAAAAACATGACTCCCCCGCTCGCTAGCTCCTTGATCCTCAAGGAATACGCAATGAGAATCGCATTGCATTGCATTTGCCATTATGCCATTGATCGAACGAGCTCGTAAAATCGTAAGATCGACAGCGCATGTCACATAAACATGGCCAGGACGTAGGACCCGGGCCCAAAACGGCTGCTAATATAGGGCACGAGTGTCTCTGGCTATGCGTCCGGCATCTGGACAAATATTTACCGAAGCTTCAGCTCGTAAATTGCCGCCTCCGCACAATGGGAGAGAGGCTCTGGACTCTGGACTCGGGACTCCGAAGTACAAATCAGAAATCAAAGTGAAAGTAATGACCGCTCCTCGCCGAGGAGAGAGACAGAGACATTAGGCTTCTGTTTCAGGAGCTCCTGATTCTACTCCCGCTCCTGCTTCTGCTCCTGCTCCTGCTGCTCCTGCAATTGTTCTATATTCTGGACAACACACGAGGCAAATCTGGGCTGAGACACCTTGCGACGTCGCCGTCGTGTGGGTTTCTTTCCTTTCTTTTCCCACCTTTTTTTTACCAGCTTGCCAGCTGTCCCGAGGAACAGATCTCTCATATTGTTGTTTGATCGCTGCTCCAGGATCAGGCGGATGGCCAACACAAAGGATGCATTCGGCCGGGATTTACCTGCTTAGCGGAGCAATCCTGTGTCCCTTTCACCGGAAGAAAGAGAACGGTCACGGGAGTAGAGTAGAGAGAGAGAGAGAGAGAGAGAACGAGAGCGGGGAGAGCTCAGCGTTCAACAGGAGGTTTCCTGTGGCAAAAATAGAGCAAAGAGAGTGCTCTTACCTTTCCCTACACAAGCGACACCTGGCGGCTCCTAGCTGAAACTATGCTTTCTTCTTGAAATCTCTTAAATGTATCATCCACTCTTAGATTGATTTTAAAATAAGGATTATGCACTGAACTATCAAAATTTAGGTTCTAAATCTTTGGTTTACTAAGCTCTTCCTAAATATTATATTTAAATTTAATGTTTATGGTTATAAAAAAGTTAATAAAATATTTTAAAGATATTTGTAATTTATTTTGCTTTCATTATCGCTAAAAAATTGCTTTTTTGTTGCTATATATGTTTAATATTCTAATAAAATAGTACACAAAATTTTAAAAAATGTTAAAGTGAATGAATAAAAAATTATAAAGTAAATAAAAAATATAAAACTTCATGTAATTTAACAAAAAAAAAAAAAAAAGGAATGAATAATTAAAAAAATAAACTATTAATATAAATGAATGATTAAAACTAATGAATGAATATAATTCCTTTACTCATTATAGAGTTATATAGTTCCCCTTGAAAGTTATCAACTCCCCAAATATTTGTTTTCTTTATCTAGGAAGTTCCCACACTTGCCTCCCACATGGCTCCCTAGTTTTCTGCTTTTCCCCAAATATGTATTTCCCTAGCTAAAAGATTTCGTTGTCGTAAAATAATATTTGCTTAAGTACTATCAACATTATCTAATCTTGAATATTATATAGAAACTAACTAAATACTATGAGAATTTTCCCACTACCGAGGATTCCCTTACTCTGACCACAAAATCAGAACCAAAGAGAGACTAAAACTATTCAGTTCCGACTCTCCCTCACTCTCTTTCTATCTTTTAGGGGGTTAATTGGCCACTTCGGCTAAGTTCGTGTCACTTCGGCTCGTGTGTGTGCTCGTCAGGATTCGGCGCGAGCCTTTGCCGAGGGCTGCGCGTGCGCCGTTCGTCATTTCCGTTTCAGAACTCGAGCAGTGCAGTCACTGCAGGCGTACAAAAAAATAAATAAAATAAAACCCTTCCTTTTTTGCTTTTAAAAGCTTATTTTGACTAATATTTTTTTCTGTGCAAAATTTATATAAAAAAAAGAAAAATAAAATACAAAAACTTGTGTGAAATAAAGGACGAGATTTTCCAAGGATCACACCACAACAGTTAAGAAACAACTGGCGCAGGACACCAGGCGACCTAGTCGCAAAGCAGATCAAGTTTCCAAGGTATGTTTCAAAACCTAAAATGGTCATTCAATCTCTGCCAGAGATTGAGATCACCGATCGATCAAAATCCTACATCGATCTACACCTGGCTACTCTCGCACTCGCACTCACGTGTTGGTTCTTGCTCTAGATCTAATTTAGAAAAGAAAAAAAAAAGGAGGGAACCCAGGGAAAGTGGGAAAATAGCAACAGAAACCCCTAAGACCCCTACCCCTATCCCGAACCCAGTACCGATCCAGATCAGGGCCCACAAGAAGCTACGATAAAAAAAATAATAAAGGGGTGGTGAGTCGTCCTCTAATGCATTTAATTTGTTGCTGCCTCTCCCCTAGACCTACAGATCTTCTCCTTCTCCTGCTCCTGCTCCTTTTTTTCCTTCTTCTTATTATTTTTCGTTTTTTTTTTTTTTTCTCCTGGCTGCCTAATCCTTCGGGCACAAGTCACACGCACACGAGAAGGATCTGGGGCTGGAAAGAAAATATTTTTTTTGCTCGCCTTTAAAAGCGGCTGCCTTTCTAGTGCAATTTCGCCTTTCCGGGGCTGGGATGACGTTTATGGATTACATGAAAACCCATTTTCTGTCTTAGTATCAGTGTGTCTGTGTGTGTATAGGAAAATACACACATCTCACCATTCAGACAGAGGACAAAGACAAGGATCTAAGGCAACTGGGATGAACCATTGACGATCCCCTTTTGGCTTTGCCAATGCCGCATTATTTTTTTTTTTCCTTTCTTTATATATATATATATATATATATTTTTTTTTTTTTGCAAAATGGCATCATTATGCTGGGGCGTAATTGTTGCACACACACATACACACACAGAGAGATAGCTATACAGGATCAAGAGCATAAGGACCCGCTCAATTTTATGGTTAGCAACCGCAGCAGCGCGAAAAATCTGTCTTCTGCCTTGAAATTAGCATAAGTTTAATTTCAATTTAAATGCAAACCTGAAATCACGGTCCTTGGACCAGGACCTCGAGCTTGTCGAAACTCGTTTGCCGCAAAAACAATTTGCAAAAATTCCGGCTTTGTCCAGAGCCTCCTTCTTTTCTCTTTGAGATTCTTTTTTTTTATATTTCGACTCAAAATTGTCGGGAAGAAGTTCCCAAAAACCGAGCAAGAGAATGGGCATGAATGGAAAAAGAGGAGTAGAAGCAAACCAGAACCCTGCCTCTGGCACTGATCCTCTTGTTTGGCAGCCAGCTGCCAAGAAGCAGGATTTCTGGATTGTTTCGCCAACCAGATCGGCATAGAAATCAGTCAGAAAGGAGAGAAATCTTTGGGATATAGTTTCTTGCAAAAAAAAAAATGGTATTAATTGTTACATTATTGACTCAATTAGTTAGAAATAAGATGCGTAACGCCCAGGTAAGAGAATTTCAAGAGAGCCTTAAATTAGAGGGCGTTACTTATCTTATTATTATTAGATTGTTCTTTTTAAAATTTCAAAAATAGAAAAAATTGTTTCACAATTTCATAAATATAATTAGAAGGTGTTACTTATCTTATTATTATATTATATTTTTAAAATATTTAATTTTCCCGCAATTTCCTAATTCCCTCCTAGTTGAAAATTTATAAAAATCTAAAAAATAAACCAAAACCAACTCCCTTCCAGTAGGGACATGCCAACCATGACACGGATGCATCGCCACTCCAGCTCCAGCGCCGTGGTAGAGGAGTCACGTGGACGACGACGCCCCGTGGCCGGTGGTCTCCCGGGCGATGCCAACAAGGAGAACTTTGGGGTTCACTTCATGAGCAGTCCCTTTGGCAATGCCAGCCTGATTGCCCTACAGGATCTAAGCAATGTCCATGGCAAGAGCCCGCAGCGTAGAAGCTTCAGCGAGGGCAGCGGTCCCCGTCAGGCCACACCTCAGCTGGCGGCACTCCGTTGCCTGCCACAACGGTCCACCGCTCTCGAGGATTCACAGTTGTCCTCCTCCCGCATGGGTGATACCACTTTAGACCGAATGCTAGATGCCATCATAGAGTCAGCCCGTAAGGAGGTACGTTGCAAGCCGGCTCCTCCACCGGCCAGCACCACCGGAATGGAGAATGGAGGCGGCGGCGGCGGCGGCGGCGGCGGCGGCGGCGGCGAGTGGAGCGAGACTAGTGTCCACGAAATGGAGGTACGCACGCCCACGCACTTGAAAAGACAGCGAGTGGTGCGCCGCAAGAATCCACACAAGACCACTGGGCCCAAGCTGGTGGAGAGGCAGCTGGAGAAACAGAAGCAGCTGGAGTTGGAGCAGCATATGGAGCAGCAGCTGGAGCAGCAATTGGAGCATGTGCCCAGCACCAAGCGCTGTCTGAGCTTCTCTTCTAGCTCCGGTTCAGGGAACTCCAGCGACGAAGAGGAAGGGGAGCAGCAGCAGGAGGAGGAGGAGGAGGAGCAGGTGGAGCAGCAGTTGGCCAAACGGAGTTCGCTTAGTGCCAGAAGCAGCAGCAGCAGTCGGGGCAGCGCCATGTCGTCTAATTCCAGTTCCAGTGGAGCAGACAGCAGCCACCGGGGCAGCATCGATCTGAGCATCGTTTACAGCGCCAAGGAGCAGCAATTGAATGTACATGGTGAGTTCCAAATCCCACCCTCGGTTTTATCTAGTAATTGGAATTATCGAGGGATTATCTCCTTTCTCCTATTCTCAAGAGTTTTTCCACTAATTGATTTGATTTGATTTCCCTGGGACAGTGATTCGTTGCCGGGATTTGCAGCGTACCCATGGCAGTGGCTGCATCAATGCCTATGTAAAGGTATCTCTGTCTGGCCATGGCCAAGGACACTCCTCATCTTCCGGAGGCAGCATGAGCTCTGGCTATCAGCGTACTGCCGTCCATCGACACTCGGGTCGTCCGTTCTTCGATCAGCGATTCAGTTTTCCGATAACCGGAACTGGCGCCGCCGATGGCGAGCATCTTCAGCTGGCCGTGTGGCATCGGGATCGCCATTTAAAGTGAGTACGAGTACGGTCGAAAGCCAAGAAAGCCCAAGAAACAGGAAAACAAAACAAGAAAATATAAGAAACAACCCCCCCTAACTATACTTAGGGACACACTGAACATTTTCAGGGAGTTTTTATGTGGGAAAAATTAAGAATTTGCCAAGATAAATATAATTATAATAATCACTGCCTTGATTAATATTTTAAAACCTCATTTCGACCCTTTTTTTTAAAACATTTTCAACTGACATTGAAAACCTTTAAAAACTTCTCGATAATTATCGATTTTGAAAGAGAAAACCTTCGATATTTTTTGTAATATTAATATTATAACATATTTCTATAATATATATAATTATATTATTATTTTAAGGAACCTAAAAATCTATAAGCACCCAATTGACATTGTAAACCTTTGAAAACTTCTTGATAATTATCGATTTTAGAAGTGAAGTCAATCGATATTATTTTGAATATTAATAATATAATATTTTTATATAAAATATATAATTATATTATTATATTAAGAACCTAAAACCCATTAAACAACCGTTTCTTGCCGTGACACCCATCGTTCAACGTTCGAGTTGAAGTCCTGCGGCAAGTCATTCACCCCGAAACATTTATCGAGGGAAGCTCCTTGGGCTCCTTTCGAGTGGCTTTCAGCAGGGGGTGTGTGGATTTGGAGCAGGCAAAAGACCAAAGCTGCCGTAGCGTCTGGTTAATTGTGGCGCCCTTCCTCGTGGCCTCGTGGCACCTCTCCAGTATCCTTTCTCTTCCTGCGTGCCAGCGTGTGTGTGTGTGTGTGTGTGTGTGTGTGTCTTGTGCATTTCCTGCACATAAACAAGCCACCCTTTCGTATCATTTCCACAACGCTTGCGCAGTTTTGGCTATGATTTCCAGCCACTAGTGACTTTCCCGGGCCACAGAGGTAAGCGCTTTCCCAGTTTTCCCTCAGAGAGAGAGACGACCACTAGCGCTCAGTTCCCGTTACTCAGTCCGAGTGGCAAGCTCGCGTGCGAAAAGCGACTGGCAACGCTCGAGAAAGAAAAGCGCAGGAAATCGAATCGGCAAAGTAGGTGCACTATATGCACTTGAAGCTAATATATCTTCGAAAAAAAAAAACAAATCTCTTAAAAAAAAGGCAAACTGCTTAATTCAAGATTTATTTTTATATATTTTTTGTGTGTCCTGGCAAAAAGGAGCAAAAGTATGCAACGGAAAACTTATATAACAGTGTGTGTATGTTTGTGTGTGTGTGTGCATGGAAAGTGTAGCATAATTTCGGGGGCATGCTGCCTAAACAAATGCGAACAGGAAGTGACTGAAGGTCCTGCTGCATGCTTGAGTGTGTGTGTTTGTGAAGCACTCTCTCTCACCAAAAATGTTAATTAAGCTTCAAGGACATCATTACCTTACAAAAAAACAAAAAAATAATTAAATAATAAAAAGAAAAGACAGCAAATTTAATGCCAAATCGATGGCGTTGATTATGCAATGGGCCCAGGCTTCAAAAAAAAAAAACCCCATACACGCACACACGCAGCAGCAGCGTTATCCTGGCGGCTAATTGAAGTGGCCAACTAACTAAATGTACGCCCGGGACAAAAAAGGCCGGCCATAAACCCTACGAGGCATATCACCAGGCACTAACCAACCCACCATTAAAGCCCATTTCCCCCCGCATTTCCCCATTTAAGCCAGCTTACCTCACGCACCACCTGCTTCTAGTTGCCATTTCCCTCATTTCCCATTTCCTCATTTAACCATTTCCCTGTTCCCCCATTTGCCATGCATAATTCAAGTACATGCGAGTTGTGAAAATAGTTTGGCAGCAGCGTTTTAAGTCAATTTACAAAACGACAAAAGCCACTTAATAATTGATGGGGCCCGAAAAAGCCACTGCACCTGACAGCTGCGATTGCAATCGTCCCTAAAAAAATAAAAAAAAACCTAATACAAGTAAGAAATAAATAAATACAGAGAGTAAGAGAGAGAGTGAGCGAGTCCTTACTCCTCGGGAAAATCAATAAAAGTGACCCAAATACGCGCGCCAACTTCAGGCCCAAGTGGCCAGTGGAAGAAGAAGAAGAGGCAAGCCACTGTCATGTCAGCAGGGGGTGTACTGTGGGTGGTTTATATATATATATTGTACACCCATTTTCCACCCAACAAATTGGCCGGGCAAAGCGCATTTCCGGGCCCAAACACACACACACACACACACACACACACACCTTTCATACATTTCCAGCTAAGGAATGTGGCAGCAGCTTAAAGCCGCTAATTGATTTATGTCACGTACACAAAAAAAAAGGGGGAAAAACTAGCAGGAAAAGCGGGTCAGGTGCTCAGGTGCTTGGATCAGCTGTAAGCCAACTATAAATAGACTTGGACAACGTGCCAAAACCCCAGACAAAGAGGTTTATTTACCAATCATTCCATCAATAGTTAATTCCCTTAAAAGGATAAAGTCATTGCTTTGAAAATCATTATAAAATATTTAAAACTTTCCAGAAGCCTCGAAAACTTTCGAAGGATAACTAGAATCAATAGAACCTCTATACGGGGGGGTTGAATCCTTTTTTTTTGAGTTATATAAACAATTTTTAGCAATCATTTACTCATGACTTTCTGCATTTTCCTTCTCCTCCTTTTAGACGCAGCGAGTTCCTGGGCTGCAGCACCTTTTCCCTCAGCGATTTAGTGAATCCAGAGTCAGCGGCCACCACGGCGGGATCCTACAAGTTGCTGGCTCAGCCATCATGTCCGCCCAACAATAATAATAATATTATAAATAATAATAATAATCGCCAAAGCCAAACGAAAGAAGCCACAGTAGAGGATAGTCAGCAAGTCAAGGAGGAGCAGCAGCAGGAGGAGCATCAGGAATCCCCAGAAATGGCAGCGGCTGCCACAGTGACAGTGACGCCACAGAAAACGGCAAATGGAGGAGGAGCCACAACGACGACAACAACCATAACATCACTACCTCTCAACGACGAGGTCATTAGCATTAGCATCGATAGCATGGGTCGAGAGGATCCCTTGATGCCCCAACAGCCCCAGCAACCGATGAGGCTAAGCAAGAAGGCCCTCCATCAACGGGATGCCGATGAGAATTTATTCCTGCGCTTCCTAGAGCTAGATCCACCGGCGGATGGCAATGCCAATAGCACAACCAATGCCATTTCGGGTTCAGGAACGGCAGCGGCAGGAACGGGAGCGAATGCGAGTGCCACCAAGGCCACCAATGAGAGTAATGCCAATCATTTGAATGGTTCTTCTTCGGCCAGCGGGAGACGTCAGTCCACCATGCCCGCCGGTGGATCAGGCCGGCAATCGGGACGCACACCCTTCACGATGACCAAACGGCTGACGAGAACCGAGGAGCGTGGCTTTGGCTTCTCCATCGTTTGGACACATCCGCCGCGTGTGGAGAAAGTTGAGGCTGGTCTCTCCGCCGACCGTTGCGGCATTCTGCCCGGCGATTATGTGATCTTCGTGGATAAGCACAATGTGGTCACGATGCCCGAGGCTGATGTTCTGAATTTGATACGATCGCAGGGCTCGGCCTTGACGTTGGAGATTTTCAGAAGGTCAGGCGCGGGCGCCACCACCATCATCTCGAATCTGGGTTCTGGCTCGAATGCGAATGTCAGCAGCAGCAACACCGCCACCACCACCAGCAATACCCGCCATCAGATGCCAGGCAGCTCTCAGCAGGGTGTGGGTGAAGAGCATACAATGGCCACAACAGTCACGGGCACCACAGGCCTACAAAGAACGGCTAGTTCTCGGCTTCAAGGCAACAGTTTGAGTCGACCGGCCACCGCCTGTTCGGGGACAACCTCATCGATTGAGGCGGCCAAGCGGAGGCTTCACCTGCCACAGGTCACCTTCAGCAAGGAGGTAGGCAAGGGTGTCATCGTCTAGGACACTGACTCACTTGATCATGGTCATCATCGTTCTACATGAAACATTATTTTCATTTTTTTTTTTTTGTATTTTTTATATTATATTTTTGTGTCTTTGCCATTTGTACATATTGTCCCCCATTAATTCGTTAAGTTTTATTATTAATTTTCTTTTTTTTAATATTTTTAATATATATATATTGTGCCTAGCCCTTAGTTCCTTTGAGAACCCCATTAAACACGCTTGACAATAAACTTTTTTTCGATTTCACATGTCTGAGTTTTAATTTTTTTGATTGGTTTTATAAATAATCCTGAAACTGGTGATATACGGTATTTAATTTCCCTTTATAACCCTCTTTTGTAAATAATTTTCCTCAATTTAAAAGAGGTTAAACCCCCCCAGAGCTCCAGATACTCAGTTCTTTTACTGTTTGCCAAATATATTCACCCAACATCTTTCATTTCTTTAAATCTTCAACTAATATTAACCATAAACCCCTGATCTCTTCACTCCTTACTAACCAGTCCATTGTGCCCATCACGGATAACCGGCGGCGCTTTCTCCTTCAACTAATTAGCCGCGAGCAAAACTTCACAGCAGCCTTGCACTTTGGAGTACAGCGATTTGTGCAGCCTTTGCTGGAGCGAAAGGATTTGATATCCCCAAATGACCACCGCACTTTGTTTCAAAATATTGACGAACTGTTGCGCATTGCCGAAGATATACTCGAGCAGCTGTGCAGCAGCCAGGATCAGCATCATCAGCAGCAGCAGCAGCAGCAGCAGCTGGATCAGGAGCCTCACATGAACTTTGCCTCGCGGGTGTATCTATCAAAGACTACGGCGATTTGTGCGGCATACAAGAAATATTGCAATGGAATTAAGCGTGCAGACTGCGTCCTGGTCAACAAATCACGACAGACGGGCTCCGAGTTCATTGCCTTCATCACAGAACCGGCTGTGCCGCGTAAGCGTCCCGATCTCACCATGTTTATACATCGACCGCTGCAGCATTTTCGTGAGATTCTCAAGCTGATGCAGCTGCTTGCGGGAAATTGTCATGTGGACACCGAGGAGCACAAGAACTTTAGCACGGTGATTGCCGAACTGCAGGCGGCGTATCGCGAGATAACCGTAAGCAGTGGCCTCATGGAGCCTCTGGGGGAGGGACGACCTCTGCTCACTCTACAGGATCTGGAGTCCCGAATGGTGTTCACCAAGTGCAAACCCTTTACTTTGGCCGTCCAGGGTCGCCAGTGGATATTCGGTGGCGATTTGTCACGCGTCGAGGGACGATCTGTGAAGCCCTACTGGACGCTGTTGTTTAGTGACATCATTGTCTTTGCCAAGGTCAGCCGGGATCGGGTTTTATTCATCACCGAAGAGCCTATACCCATAGCCAATGTGGTCGACTCCTGCTTTCATATGCGCAAGAAGAGTGAGTGTAAGGGTTATTCTTGAATCTCTAATAATTTCTAAATTATAGCCACCGAATTCCGTCTGACTGTGGATCCCAATGGACGTTTAGCCGAAAGTCCAACCGGTTACTGTGCCCCCGATCTTACCCGGACCCCGAAGCGAGGAGCCCGTCGCAAGAGTCTTATACTGCGAGCACCCTCCCTGGAGCTCAAGGCTGTCTGGCAAAACCTGCTGCAGCGACAGATGTAGGTTGAAGAATTTAAACTGAAACTTTCAGCCAGACTGAGCTCTTCTTTCTTGCAGATTTCTGGTTAATGCCGCCTTGGGTTCAACCCCACTTTCTAGTCCTTTGGACTCCCCCGATGTCCTTAATACTTTGGTGCCGCTAAGCGACATTGGACTGACCTCCGCCTCGATGGGTTCAATGAAGCTGCCGTCGCTGGACAGCATCCATCTGAAGCAACAGCAGAAACAGCAGGTGCGTCTCTTTCGCAGCAAGCGTCTGGACAGCGCCGATTCCTATGAGAATCTGCAGCGTCTGGCCAGTGCAGTGCGTCATCATTGCGCCAGTGCCAGTGCCAGCGCCACCACCACGAGCAGCGCCACCCAGACCCAATCCCAGTCTCAGTTTCAGACCCTGCAGACCCTCTCGCAGTCTCAGACCCTGTCGCAGACTCTGTCTCAATCGCGTACCTTGTCGCAATCGCAGACTTTGTCACAGGTTCAGGCACCGCAGAGCAGCAATTCGCCGGCCAGAAATGGTTCGGTGGCCAATGGTCTCGGTCTGGGCATTGGTTCTTCCTCCTGCCTAAGCAGCAGCGGCGGTAGTTTGGTCCAGGTGCACACTCAAACCCTGACCCAGTCGCAGACACATTCCCAGACCCAGACAGCACAGACTGCGGTGCTATCCTCCCTGTCCTCGCTGGCCAACTGCAAGTGCCTCACGGTCATCCCAGAGGTTAGCACTGAGCAGGCGCCGCTGCCGCCGCCACCTCCATCGAGGAATCATTCCTCCAAGAAGCTGCTCGAGTTTAGCCTAAGCTCTGTGGGCAGATCCTTTATCGATGAATCTAGTTCGGGCATGGCAGGCACTCAGTTGGGTCAGGTTTCCCTGACCACCCCAGAGACACCCACGCCGAATATTTCACCCAGCTCGCAGCCCTGCAACTCGGATGCTTTTTCCAATGACTTTGTGCCGCCGCCGGCGACGACGACGACGGCATCGGATCGGCCACCGAGCATTCCCCTGGCCGAATTTGGTGGCTCTTGGGATCTTCTTGAGTTGGATCTTCAGCTGCATGAGGTTAATCTTGATCCCTGCTATGATACCGATGTTGAGGAGTGCATCTTTTTGGGTGACGACAACGATGGGAACGATGACCAAGACGATGACGATGACGATGAGGACGAGGAAGAGGAGGAAGACAGTGTGGTGGTGGATGATCCCTTTGGCATGTTGCCCACTAAGCCGACGCCGCCGGATTCCCTGGATCTGTGATTTGACTTTTGGCTACAGTCGAAGCCCAATCTTAAGCCCCATCCAAGTCCCAATACCGATAATGATAACGATAACGATAACGATAATGAAACCGATAACGATAACGTTAAAGTTAACGATACCTATAACGATAACGGAACCGATAAAGATAACGTTAAAGTTAACGATAACGATAACGAAACCGATAACGATAACGTTAAAGTTAACGATAACGATAACGAAACCGATACCAACACCGATACCTTGCCGCACAATCTTTGAACCCTTGACGAGCTTAGACAACTATGTAACCACCACTGATCATCGAAAGAACTCCACAGCTCCACAGCTCCACTTCTACACTCTCACTCTCTCTCTCTCTTTGAATATATATATCTTTTAATATATATATATCCCTTTCTCTATCCCTGCTCCATTGGCGAGGCCCTCCTGCTCTGCTTTTGCCCCGCCAGCTTCGCTCAGCGTATCAGCAACAGTTTCTCTGGAAGATTGGGTACTGACATTGTCAGGATATCAGTAGGAAGAAGAGTAATATGATCAGTAAGGAGATCAGTAAGCAGACCCCTCAGAGAATCAGTAGGGGAACACCTTAGAGGCTCAAAAAGAGGTTTTCTTGGAGGTTGAGTAAAGGAATTCTTTTAAAAGATCAGTAAGCAGAACCCTCAGAAGATCTTTGATAGAAAGGAACAGAATCAGAATCGAAATCAAAAGCAAAATGCATATACTGGACTTTGAGAAATTAAAATAATGTAAAATGCACTTATTTCCAAGGATTTTTTGTGGTCCAGTGTATGTCCTATGATATTTGCGAGTGAGAAGTGACAATTATCCGTGGAAATTGTACATAAAACTACACCATCTCTCTCTCTCTGTTTATGTGTGTTGTATTGTATATACCTATATGTATATATATATATAATAATGCTCGCAATCCCCCCTGGAGAGCCCCACATTCGTTCCATCCAATTCGATTTAGAATCGAGTGTATATAAAGGTTGGACAAGAGAGAGGTGATGATGATGATGATGCAGAGATACTTGGCTCTTTTTAGTCACATAAATATATATATATTTACATAGTATACATGCCCTAGATATATAGGCCATAATTATGTATATTAGCTAGTCGAAATATACATTGTTTTACAAGAGTTTTTAGCTTTTAGATACATATATAATATATATAGTATATATATATTATCCAAACCAACACACAGAAATACCTAATCACTCCCCTCTCTCTCTCTCTCGCTCGCTCGTTCGATTCCTATAAATATATATATTTATTGCTCTTTTGATTGCCAAGAAGTAAACCCAAAGAATAGAAGTTCTACTATTAAAGTTAATAATGCTTCCATTTTGTAGCCAAAAACAAAAACATTTGAAATCACTGTTATAGCCGTTGTTATTCCCACTTTAGCCTAGTCCTAGTTTCTATTGGATCGTATGCTAAGTTGTTTACGTAAATTAGCCAAAAGTTAACCTTTGACAAAATTATTAACTAATTAAGTTAGACTGTTGATTGGCCAAAGAAAAAAAAAGGAATCTAAAAGAAAACAAACCAGAAAAACTGGCAAAACCTAGTTGTATATAGACGACACACAGACATTCCTTTAAATATTTACCTATAGTATTTGTATCCGTATCCGTATTTGTATCTGTACTTGTATCTGTACCCCCTGTTGTGTGTGTGTGTGTGTGTGTGTGTGTGATCACTCCTGGCTAGTTGTGCTCTTTACACTTTGCTACTTTCATGTATCTGAGCCGACTATCGATGTCAATTAACCGTGGCAAGCACACTTTGTTGCCTTTGCGTATCTATGTATCTTCAAGCTAACCATACACGTATCTAAGTATCTACGTATCTAAGTATCTCTTTAAAAAAACAAAGAAAAGAGATAGAAAGCGCTTTACTGCTATTTCCACAGTGGTTAGAAATTAATTAAAAGGATCACTTAGTAGAGACTCAAATTTATCTAGCTCTTGCTTGAACATTTATAGATTTTTGTAGTTTTTATTATACATTTTAAAATATATACTTTATATATTTATATATTCTAGAGATAATTTGTTAATTTTTCCAACTCTTTTTCAATAATTTCTGACCACTGTGCCACTTGCGGTTTTGAAGCCAGAGCTAGAGCTGTGAAAAATATCGATTAAAAACCGATTTAAAATCGATAACTTGAAATATTTGTCCAGCTCAAGCCTAGAGCCTTCCAGCCAAGGGTTTTTTGTAGTAACACCCACACATACACACTCTCCTCACACACACACACTCCTCTTTATGCTCTAAATTGTTGAAATATCAAGCATACGCCGCGTTGTCTATTGCGCTCTGATTTTTTTTCGTGTGTGCCTTGAGCAGTAAACAACAACAAACGAACGAAAAAAGATTTCTATACACACTATATACACACACTTATATATATATACAAGCAGATATATATATATATTTCGATATATTATACATACTATTTAGATTCATATTCTCATATTCTGTAAACTTTGATGTATTACGTCTAGAAAGGTTTTGCGATTTATTTACATTTAACACGAGAAGAGGAACGAGATATACACATCTATATATATATATATATACATATATATATCTTGATATCTTGTGTCCGTATTGAGATTGAGATTGCGAAGAGAAACGATGAATTCAAAAACAAATAATAATAATAATAAAAAACCAAAATGATTCTTTGACTAAAAACGCTTGTGATGTTCTTTTTATTTCACTAAAAAATAAAAAACAAAAACCAAAAAAAAAAATAAATAATTAAAGAAAACACCAAGGAAAAACAGGGGAATGGATAGTAAAAAAAAGAAAACCCACCGAGCACGCTCCGCTTCCTGAACTATAAACCACAAACAAAAATATATAACAAAATATATGAAAAAAAATATATATAAAAAAGATATATCATATATATATATCTCACAAATATATAAAAAAAAAAACAAAAACCAAAATTGATAAATTAAAAATTGTGATGGACTCAATTTTAGTTTTAAGTTCGAATTGCTTCTTCCTGTTCTCAAAACTTCAATTTCAAACTTCCATTGCTTCTTAGATGTTTTTGTTGTGACTGTATCCAACCTGTACACAACCTCCTTGTATCATATATATATATATATCCCCACGATCCTGTATTATCCTTGTTAACCCCCGCTTATGAACCCATCTTTAACCTGTTAACCGTAAACTAATTCCATTCAGAGCCCGAGATCAAGCGTTTTTAATCAAAGATGGACCGCGATTATTATTGTTTCCGTTCCGTTTCTCCGCTTCGCAAAAAGAAAGTAAAAAATAAGAGAAAGATCAAACCAAAAAGAAGGGGGGGAAGGGAAGATAAGAGAAAAGAAAGTTCTAAAGAAAAGAGAAACAAAGAAAGTAAAAGGGAAAAGACCAACCCCTAGCAAAAGCAAAAGCAGCTTGCTGAATCCAAAAGCACAAAGCAAAAGCAGAAAGCAAAAGCAGAAAGCAAAAGCAGAAAGCAAAAGCAGAAAGCAAAAGCAGAAAGAAAAAGCAGAAAGCCTTCAGCTAGAGAGAGCCCATCACAAATTTTAATTTGCCAAAACCTTAATGGGTCTTAGTGCTGGTGGTGGTGGTGGTGGTGGTGGTGGTGGTGGTGGTGGGTCCCATGTCCCCTGTCCAGGTAATGTATATGATTCATCCTCCTCCTCGTAATCTTCCAGCAGCGCAGCCTTAACTCCTCGCATGTCATTGGAGCCACCACCGATCGTTCCTCCCATAACCATTCCCATAGCAACAACAGTGCCAGTGCCGGTGCCGGTGTCGGTGGTCATGTGGAGCAAATCGAACTGCTAATAGACGAAAAGTGCCGCATCCTCAACAAGACGGGCACTCCCAAGTCCAGTGCCCTGCACTTGGCCAACTGGATGAAGGGTCAGCTGGACAAGCAGCAGCAGCAGGCGCGTCTAGCGGCCATTGCCAGGTCGCAGGAAAATGTAAGTGCCGAGGATGAGCAGTTGATCTTTAATAGCGATAGCGAGCAGGACGAAAGGATCACATACTGGACGCGTCAGCAGCTGGAGAAGCGAACCAAGGAGCTCAATTTGGCCAAGGAGAATGGTGGTCTGTCAGCGAAGCCCAATTTTGGGGGAAAGCGACTGAGCGGCGTCGAAGAGCTAAGCATGAGTGCCACCTCGGATATATATTCGACATCAGATGCAGAGGCAGTGACCAGTGTGATCAGTCAGTCGCACAGCACCACCTCGGATAGCCAGGTGAGATATCAGGATATCTTCTTTCACCCTTCTTTCACCAAAGACATTACAATCACTAAGATGAGGAACGATCATACAGTCTGAAGCCCTGCTTATTTTATTGCTAAACCTGCTTTCCCTCTCTCTCTCTCTCTCTCTGCTTGCTCCCTTTTTCATTCTTATGGCTAGATCACTGTACGCTCCAGCCCCATTGTCCTGGACAAGCTGGCTGTGTGCCGGCATTGCCATAAAAATTGCCAGCAAAGCGGTCCTGGGGGCAGCAATCGTTCGGGCGCAGGCTCTGGCGGTGCTGCTGCCTCTGCCTCTGCCATTTCCGGTACCGGTTCGAATCCTGTCCTGCTCTGTAACTCCCTAAAAGTCCAGCATAGCCAGTCCTCGCCCAATCGTTGCTGCAAACTCAATGGCATTTCGTCGGATGGCCTGGCCATGGAGTTAGCCACGAGAACAGGCATGACGACCTCAGCAGGTACACGAACTGGGACGAGAACTGGTGGCGGCGGCGGCGGCGGTGGCAGCATGACCAGCATGTCCAGCAGCACCACCAACACCACCATCACCGGTGAGCTATCCTCCAAGCGGATAGCAAGCAGCAGCACACGCCGGGAAACCGGCGACACTGAAAGCGATGTGGCTCAACTCATTACCGACGAACTGTCCCTGTCTCAATCAGAGGCCACCGATGACAGCGTCGGCGCGATGCCCAACAGCAGCAGCCTCAGTGCCGGCGAGGGTATCAGCTCGAAATTACATCATCTAGAACAGTCAGCAGCTCCAGCTTCAGCTCCAGCTCCCTCTGCCTCCCTGCCCAATGGTCATCACTGCTCCAAATCCAACTCCAATTCGGTGTCTGGCTCTCCAAAGCCACTGCCTCCACCGCGACGCACACGCATTGTGGCTCAGCTGTGCCAGGAACCCACCAGACCCAAGGCCAATCAGCAGGTCAAGGCCATTGTGACCATCACAGAGACAGCAAGGATTATGCGGAGTGTGGAAAGAAGTCCCTCAAAATCAGTGGGAGCAGGAGGATCCCCCGCCAAGTATGCCGCCTGTCATTGTCGCTGCCAACCGGAGGACTTTACCCATGCCCAACTCTCACCAGATAAGATTGAGCAGCAGACCTGCAAGCTGCTAGAATCGCCCAAGCAGACCACCAGCACAAGCACAACCATCGAGCAGCAGCAGCAGCAGCAGCAGCAGAAGCAAGAGGATGAGCAGCTGTCTCTCATGCTCATAGGTTTGGCACAGTTTGCTCCAGCGGCCAGGTTGTGCGGCGGTGGTGGAGGAGGAGCCCAGCAAGGACACAAGCTAAACCAACGAGAGGAAGACAGTGCCACGCCCACGATAGCTGTAGTCCCTCCCACGCCAGATGCTGTGCTTACCAAGACCAGCACTCATGTGTGGGATAACAGTGGTTGCTCCTCCTCGAATGGCGGAGCAACTACGACCACCAGCACAGCCACAACAACCACCAAACAGCCCAGACAGGCCACCATTGAGAATATACCCGAAGATTCGTGCGATGAATCGCCGCTGGACGAAGAGCCACCATACCGACCCATGAGTAGTGCTCTCCGGCGTTTTGGCACCATGTCCAGCCTGGAGAAGCTTCCCTCCGATGATCGTATGGACGAGGCCGATGAGCTGGACGATGATCTAGAAGAGCCTGCCTCCTATACAACAAATGGTCACAATGAGGATGATGGAGAGGAGGACGAGGAGGACGATGATGGAGACGATGAGGAAGTTGGCTCGGATAAGGCCTTGGCACAGAATCTCAATGAACCATCCACCTCGGCATCGTCGGGCATTCATCTGGCCAATGGCGATGTCTTGGCCAGTGGGGCCTGGACGAATCGTGCTGGGGCCTATGTCTCGGATAAAATGTCCTTTTTTGAGGAATCGCGAGCCTTTATAGACAAGTATTTGGGTCGCTGGAATGCAGCAGATGCCCAGCAGCAGCAGGGAGGAGGCGGTGGAGGTGGAGGTGGAGGCACAGCCTCCGAAACGGACGAGCAGATGGATGAGTGCACTTCGGGAGCCACCAGTGGAGAGGAAGTATGGGGAACGCCCACCAGTGGCGGGGATAATGATGACCAGGACTTGCAGCTAATTAACTCGGAGAATACGCACTCGGTGAGTGAAAAGAAAAGCTAATTATATATTCAATTTGAAGATTTTTTATATATGGTATAGTCACCCACCAAGTCGAGCACCTCGCTCAACGATGACGATGACACCGAACTGATGATGGACGAGCTGCTGATGGCCCCACCCATGACGGCGAGCACCATTCGAGGACTATTGCCACGGTATGTAGGTCCTTTGGGTTCCTTCTAGATGAAACTCGAACGAATAAAGTAAAGAAACTCAAGATCACAGACACACACAAACACACACACAGCCGGTAGTAATTGAGATAAAACCCTAGATTAGATCTATTAAGCTCCAGCTGCAATCTCCTATGTATATCGAATTTATCGAATATATCGATAACTGCCATCTACCATATATTATAATAGTCTAGTATATAGTTATATATCGTAATAGTGTTTTAATAAGATCAAACGAATTCTCTTCCTTTGGTAACTTTCTTTCGTAGCTTTTACAGGTGTTTATCTCCCTTTCGTTTCCATTTCAACACACACACACACACACAGACCACTACATATCCCCCGAATTCGATTCGAATCAGCTTCATCCTTCTATATCTCTTGATCTCTCTCTCTTCATATTATATAGTCTCTAGTATTTTTGCTCACTCATACGCAGGCTATAGTCATAGTCATAGTCATAGTCAGGCTAGGGTAGCTTAGCCCTCTCTTATGTATATCGATATATATATAAATATAGCCATAATGTATCGAAATCGAGATATATATCATTAATGCCATCTATATACACACTCACACACACACACACATCGATCGACTGTTGCTAAATTCCAATTGAAATTCGTTTGCATACGCCACACACACGTATTATCGTAACGTATACCGTATCCGTATATCGTATCCGTAAACCTATCCGGGGTATCCGTCATAGACGTCGCCTTGAGCCCCTGTTCGAGGAAGAGACGGAGAGTGACGAAGAGAAGACGCAGCAGGATAGCGACGACGTCAAAAAGGTGGGTCGTTATTACAGCAAAATCCCAAGACACGTCCCAAAAGTCTTATTACCAATTAAAATACTTTTAAATATCAAAAAATACTCGAAAATATCGAAAAATATTTGAAAATATCGAAAAATTCTTCTTAAAAATATCAAAAAATAATTTAAAATATCGAATATTAATTGAAAATATCGATAAATAATTTTAAAATATCGAAAAATACTTGAAAAGATAAAAAAAATAATTGAAAATATCGAAGAATAATTGATAATACTAAAATATTAATAATAATACTCAAAAATATAAAAAAAAAACATTAAAATATAAAAAAAAAATTATAAAATATTAAGAAGAAAATATCAATAACTAATTCGAAATACCAAAAAATTGATCAAGATAATAAGTATATCAAAACACCAAAAATATTTCAAAAATCTAACAATAAACACATTTAAAACATCAAAAAGAAAATATATATATATACTAACAAATAATAATATAAAAACAAATATAAAGAGCTTGATTTAAATATAACAAAATAAAAGCTTGTTAAAAACAACTGCGAATGCAACCGTGTCGCGTTTCGTTTCCGCTGCATGACAAAAACAGTGGCAACTGTACCTGCACACCGGCCAGAAAGATACAGAGAGAGAGAGTGTGGATTACGCCTTAGGAGAGTAGGTTCAGGACTCTAGACCCTGTGCCCCTCAGACGATACTCACTCTCTTCTCTGATCTTTGGCCCCCAAGCAACCCGCCTAGCACACCTGCATGTAGCCTAGCCTCAACTCAATGAACTAACCCAAGAACCTTGGTTTGTCTTTCTCTATTTTGTCTATACTTTCATAAACCATCATCGACTGCAACTCGCTCATCACCATCTCTCCATCTTCATCGCCAAAAAACAAAAAATAATCACCAAAAAATCATCAATCAATCAATCAATCACGCTCCAACATATTTTGACTTTGTATGTAAACTGTACTTCCGTTTTGCCTGTCTCTCTTTTTGTGTATATCTCTTAATGTTGCTTACAAAAAAATCACAAACAAATAATAATGTATCTTGGGTAGAAGGTCGTAGTGAAATTAGTGAAGCTTTAGCCCATCCTGCAATATTGCGAGCTCATCACCATCACAAACACTCGAACGGGTCCGGACAAGGACAAGGACGACGCCGATTGACAACGACGACGACCAACAATCCGATCCTGCTGTCGAAATTCTGTACTGTAAAACGAAACACAATCAATCAAATTCACTCCTTCATCCATCCACATTATCCACATCATCCCGGGGCGGCGCCAATTGCCAGCAGGAAGCTCTATCCCAACCAGAATTGATTAGTTGAATTCTATTCCCAACAATTGGTAGGGGGAAGCAACGACCAATGGCCACTACCTAGAGGATTCGGCTGGAAGTTCAGACGACAGCGAGGCAGCTGCAGTCCCCCCACCACAGCGACTAGTTCCACCAGCGGCGGCGGTGGTGCCGGATCGGGAGGAGGATCCAGCGGAATTGGAACAGGAGCAGGAGCAGGAGGAGGAGGGACAGGAGGAGCAGGGCTCCTTGAACTCGAGACAGGTTGTGCAAGAAGCAGAGAAGCAGCAGAAGCAGCAGCAGCAGCAGCAGCAGGAAGAGGAGAACAAAAAGAAGAAGGACCTCCATTCAAATGTAATGATGGGGCCACGACCATTGGTCACCACACGGCTATTACCCACCACGGCCATCGTTTCGGAAGTGGAGCCATTGGTGGCCTCATCCTGCGAGTATCTGCTCGATCAGCGCCCCTCGAGCGGAATCACCAGCAGCGGATCACCAGGACGAATCGATCGAATCGCCGGCAGCACTATGAGCAACACGATGCCATTGTCACATACTCGGGTGATGCCAGTAGCGATGACTATCGGTACAGGGACAGGCAACGAGAAGGAGATGACATCGAGGACGTTGACGACGACGACGACAACGACAACAACGACAGCAGCAGCGATAATGACCTCAACGACAACGACATCGATGACGATGGCGAGTCGAGCTCCCTCATCGATTATTACAACAACCAGCAGCGGGAGCGTCACTACCAACTCCGAAGGCAGAGCCAGCGGCAAGCCGCCGAGATTTGTTCCGCCGCCACCGCCACCGCGTCGCTTGCTGCTCACCCAGACCGATCTAAGCGCTGCTCCGGCCAAAACGGTGACTGTCAAGGAGTTCCCATTATCATTGATCTTCTGTTAACTAATTTTTTATCCTTTTTTTTTAGGAGCCACCTCAAAGAAAATCTGGCGCTACTGCTGACAGTGGCTCCTTGGCGGCTGCCGGCGTCAGCGTTGCCAGCGCTTCGGTCCCAATCGTTACCGGGTCAAGGATAATGCCAGCATCGGCACCGAGTACCATCAGCTCCAAGCGAGTACCGTCATCAACGATAATCGAGACCTGCCTGCTGGGGGCACCCAGGCCCGTCTCAGTCACTTCATTAGCAACAGTCTCGAGGATGGCAAAACCGATTCAAACAGCCGAATCCCAGCGGGAGAAGAAGGAGCAGCAGCAGCAGCAGCTGCAGCCGGAGGAGGAGCAGCAGCAGGAGCTGGAAACGAGCCACAGCCCAGCTGCAGTGGAGCAAGACGCAGCCGGTCCACGTTCGGTGGCCGCTGCCCAAGCGCCCCACGCTGGTTGCGGCCTAAGTCCAAGGCTGGAAATGCGACTGGCCCTCAATCACGACATCCTAGGGGACGAGGACTTGATTTGCTACGAGCCTGGTCCCGATCTAACAACTATTCTGGGGTGAGCATGAAAAATATTTAATGAAATCAAATAAAATACTATTTATACTATACAGGCACGACCTCTCCACATTTCATCGTCTGACGGGTCGCGATTTATTGAGTCGTTCAGCCACGAACCGAGTTCAGCCAAAAGAGGCTGTCATATCGTACTCTCAACATCGCAACTCAAAGATGGACACACCGACGGTGAACCGACGACCTCGACCCCTTTCGGCGGGCGCGGCCTTGAGTCACAGTCACAGTCGCAGTCGCAGTCACAGCAATACCAACAGCAGCAGTCACGGCAGTCCACTCGCCGCTGGTGGATCAATCCGTGCCGTCGAAGATCAGCCACAGCCACAGCAACGGCATCCGCATCCGCATCCGCATCCAGCGGGTTGGAACGTTGGTGGATCTGCGGCTCGAGCCGGAGGCAACGGGAACGTAAGCGGCGGAGACGTGAGCATCGCCTCCAAATCCAACAGAGACGGGAACAAATTAGGAGATCTGGAAATCTTAGCGAGACGCGAGAAGATATACTCCATGTCTCAATCGAGGAGTGGCTGTCGAGTCAGGGAGACATCCACAATGTCCACGACTCTGGTGGCGATGGCTTCGGAGATGCGTACGGAGATGGAGGCGACACCGATGGCGGATTCAACGAGACGCGACTCTTCCTGGCCGACCCGAGCAGCTGCAGCAGCCTCTCTGACGAGGACGAGGAGTACTACTTCGATGGACGGAGCGGGAGCCATCACTACAACCACAACAATGACTGAGGCGTTCCTTGAGACCGATATAGGCAGATCCAAGCGATTGTAAGTAATGGAAATGGAGGAGGAGGATACATTTATAAACCTAATAATGATCCTTTTCCGTATAGAATAAATTTCATAAAGCGTCGCAACTCCGAGATAACCGCCAGTAGCACCAACAGCAGCAGCACTCCCAACTTCTCCGACGGCACCGTCCAGCTCGGCGAGCAGCAGCCCCATCCGAGCAGCCACAGCCAGAGCAGCCTGCTGCTCCAGAAGCTGCCGCCGTCGTCGTCGTCGGGTCAGGATTCGGCGGCGGAGATGGCTCAGATGTCGCCACGCAAGGATAATGTAAGTGGCTTCACGATCAATAAAGAAAATATATATATCGATCCTGATTTATCGATAAATACAAAATATCGATCCTGATTTATCGACAAATAAAAAATATCGATCCTGATTTATTGATAAATAAAAAATATCGATCCCAATTTATCGACAAATAAAAAATATCGATCCTGATTTATCGATACAAAATATATTGATTCTGATATTTCGATATTTTCTAGCATCTCAAATATATATTTTTCCTTTTTCCCTTTTCAGGACAAGCCATCATTGAACCGCCGCCTATGGAAACAAATCACCAAACGCCGACGCACCAACTCCGTTTCTCAGATAGTCGCGGGCTAGGGGAATCCCCGGAAGAAGCACTCACCAAGCAACCCCTCCACACTTCCCTACACCCTGGAAGCACATTCGTCCTCCCACACACACTTAATGTGTCTTTGGGGGCTGAATTTTAGTTAAACGATCTTCGGATCATGACCGATAACAAAGGCGATAACGAATTACGAGATATTTTGCACAGGGACAGGCACGTCACGTCGATAGAACTATGTAGCTATCAATTGCCATGACCGCCCATAGTGCATATCGAGAAGGAATCGGAAGACAACACTTAGTAGTACATTAAGTTTTTTGATACGACTTTGTAGCTAGCAAATTCCCCGGATCGCAACGATCACGGGCAGCTCTAGGCGTCCAAATTGCGTCCAACATAAAACAGATAAAACGATAGATCGACAAATCGATAATTAATCGATAAAGATATCGAATCGAAACTCCTGCCAAAGGAAGCAAGGAAACGAGCCAGTCCCAGCCAAATATGAAACAGACAACGAATGGCAGTCAGAGCAGAGGGAGAGAGAGAGGCATCTACACACACACAACACACACTGGACACAACAAGCAACAACAACAACCAAGCACTCGGAATCCGAATCCAGCCAAATAATGACTTAGGACTTAGGGGGCGTTCCGTTTACACTGACTACATAATATTTTTGTTTTTTTTTTTTAGAGACAAAGTCGGCATTCGTTATTACATGTATGTCTTGTAGCTTTTAGCCATTTCGGGTTTATGTTGCGCGGGATTAACAGTGTGAAATTGCCTTACGTATCCAATGAACTATTGTATGGGTAGCTTAACGTAGTTGTCTTTATACATAACATTTACTACTACAACATTTACATTAAAATTAACAATTAAAATTAACGGCCACAGCCTCAGAGCAGTTAGTAGTAGAGTCAAGTCAGAGTCAGAGTCAGATTCAGCTTCGAAGTTGGAGTCAGAGTCAGAGTCTGGAGTCTATTGTCGGTAGTCGTAATACAATTTTTAGTACTTAAATTCCACGTTTTTCTCAACTATTTACAAGCGAAACTTTTGCATCAGTTAGATCTTATATATACATCAAATATATATATATAGATATATATATATATAGGGAATCTTGGTAGTTCATTTCACATTGAAATTGTAATTGTAATTGAAATTGAAATTAAAATTGAAATCGAAATCAAGGAAACATAAGCAACACACACAAATTTGTTTGTTTTGAAGCTAATAACAAATTATACGAATTAATAACAAACGATCAAGTACATTTATCAGCTTTAATAGAAAATCTAATATATATACATGGATCTAAATAGCTCTAGTTGTAGTTATATAATTGACATATACGAATTACTTTTGAATAGTGATCGCCGATCGGGGTTATTAGGCATTTAACACTCAAAACTCACACTCACGAGCCAGTCGTCGCGTCTCCCAGCACCGTTTACAGCCACGTGAGAGAGAGATTTGATACCCTGTAAACTCCTGAAGTCCATTGATTTTCTCTCTAATTTTTTTTTTTTTTTTTTTGTATTTTTAGCAAAGTTGTACGAGTACGAGTACGTATGAATTTTCCTCTTGAAATTCAATAAGAAATTCAATTATATAAAGAACAAATTCCAAAAAGAAAAGCATCCAAATAAATTCAATATACAAATAAATCAAAACGAAAGTTAAACAAAATTTTGAATTAGAAATTCTTTGGGAGGTTTTTTTCTATATTATAATATATTTTTAGAATGGGATCAATCGTTTAGGCAGCCCTTTCAGTTACTTATCGATCCCTTTACATAGCGTTACGCATCTTATATAATATCAAAACCTTTTCAATCCAGTTTTTCCGAATCTTTTCTGATAAAACTTTAAATTCTCCAATAATCCCCATATCTGCAATACCTTTTCCCTAAGCAGAGTACTCTTGCAACCGAATGTTGGTCAAATAAATTGTAATTCCCGTGGATTTGGGTTGGGTGCGTTCTCCCAATAAAAAAAAACCCCACAGCTGAGGAGGCCGAGAGAGAGTGGCCGGGTGGCCTTTGAGAGAGGATTGAGAGTGAGAGATATAGAGAGTCCGCCTGCCAGTCAGCTGTTGCGGCGCTTTCGGCTCTGCGGCTTTCAGCTTTTGCAGCTGACACTGAGCCGCTCTCATTCGAGAAACGAGTTTCGTGCCGAACGGACGCCACGCTGCGTCGTCACTCTCTCTCGCGTAGAAGAAGGTGAAGCTGAAGCTGAAGCTGCAGCCGAGGCTGTGAAGAAACTGGGGGAAGAATTCGCCAAGGCTTTGTTTATATTATTTATTTTTTGCATACGTTACATGCCTTTTTAATTGGCGACGCGAGTGTAAGTGCCAGTTCTGTGTGATCTAGTTTCTTTTTTTTTTAACTAATTTATTTTTTTTGAAAGTGAAAAAATATATTCACAAAAAAAAAGTAGTCGAAAAATAAAGAGTGCATTTGGTGATTTGGGAGTTTTTGTGGCTTTTAAACCTGGACACAGGCATTATGGACCGATGCATGTGAACTTACAGGAAATAAAGAGAGCGCCATTAAGCCATCGTCGTCGTTAGAACGAACCATGGACAGACAGACAGGCGGCGGCCCAAACAGATTCCCTAATTGAGGTCGTTGTCTAGGTAAGTTGTCAGTTTCATCTCCAGGGAAAGACTTGATTTCCATGGCCCTTGGCCGCTTCCGTTTGCATCTAAAAATTCACTTAGTTGCCAGTGCAACACACCAGCAACCGATCTACGATCTACGATCTTTGCGATAAAGCCACAGCTTTAGTGCTCCGAAAACGGTAAATTATGCCGGTGTGCTTGGGGGCAAGAAACTCGCCTCGACTGCAAAAATTCACACGTTGCACAGTGGGGCAAAGATTAGGGGGAAATATAATCAAAATGGAGTATAGAAAATATGTGGAAAAATTCGATTTTTGAAGATCTTCCTAAGACAGTATTATCATTTTTCTAGGTGTCATATTTTACATAAACATTTCTTAAATAAACATTATACTGTTAAATATTCCATTTAAGACATACTTGCTATGTGAGATATATAGAAAAATATATATATATGCCTCTGATAAACCTTAGATAATAGGTTCTTAAGGTTTTTTTCTTTGGGTTACTCTAAGATAGGATATGGACATGCTTTTTGTCCCAGAGTAAGCGGAAAATCAAAATGACAGATAGCCGGAGTCGGTCTCCGATTGTGGCAGTGGCAGGCAATGGCCATCAGAAGAGGAAAAAGCCGAGCCAGCAAGTTGTTGCCGCCGCTGGTTGAGTCAGCAGTGAAAGCAGCAGCAGCAGCAGCAGCAGCAGCAGTGGCTCAGATTGGATTGGGATTTAGATTGGGATAAAGATTGTTATTGGGATTGAAAGCTCTCTGGCAGATCTCACTGGTGAGAACAAGAACTCCAATTCCCAGCTTCAACTTTGATAATATAATTATCCATCGCGGCGGCGGCGGCGGCCACAATCAATGGTTTTGTGGCCATAATGATGAGGCTGAGATCTCGCTGATTGCTGAAAACCGCAGCGGAAACGCTTTTGCCGCCAGCTCGACTATCGATCAAAAAAAAAAGCAACAAAAAAAGGCAGTAAAAAAGCATAAACTATGTAAGGTCGAAGCACGGCGGCTAAATGCATATTAAGTAATTTCCAGGCAAGTGAGAAACGAGATAAAAAAAACAACGTAAATAGATACTTGTACGTCTCTATTTAGCGCATGTTTCCTTTTTCAAAAACATTCGCAGCATGTTTTTTACGTTTTAAAGCTGTTTTTACTATGTTTTTGCTTTTGTATTATTTTGCTTTTTTTATTTTTCTGTTTTTTTGGTTCCGCTAAGGCAAATGGCAAGTGCAAAAATTTGTTGCGAAAATTGATTAACATCAAACAGGTTGGCTGGCACCCTCTCCACTCCATTTTCCCCCTCACAACTACTATTTATGAAATTGCTGGTCAAAAGTTTTTAATTGAATCTCACAGAAAACGTAAACAACACAAAAAAAAAAAATAAAAACGTAAAGAAAATCCCAAATAAAAAGCAAGGCAAGCAAAAAAAGAAATATAAAAAGCTGTGACAAAGATGATGATGATTGGGACATGAAGCTTGGAACTGTCGACGATTTTCGTTTATATTTTTGTATTTTTTTGATTTTTAATGTACACACACACATATATATAATATTATATAGGCATTTATATATATAGCGTATATTATTTGGCAACATTTCACTGAGAAACCGAGCTGATAAACTGGTTTCGCAGTTTTTTTTTTTATTGAATTTTATATACAACATTTGCATTGCTCACAGCCACCGTCGGTTGCCGCTGGAACAATAAACAATTTCAATGGGAAAACAAAAAAAAAAACAATATGTGAGCATCTCCAGCTCGTTAAGCTGAGAAGGTATTTGACCCATCAGCAAAACTTTAGAATTGTTCTCCTCCAGTGACAACCCCCATCCCTTCCAGAAACCTGGAAGAGCCCAGCTGCTCATCGTCAGGCTTAAAAACTGAACTGAATTCGGAAATTCTGAATGAATGAATGAATGAGTGAGTGAGCATTCGAACAAAAGTTTTCAGAATCAGGGGGGAATCTCATGCTCTCATTCACTTCCTTTGGCATTAAGATCTTTCCCTTCCTGGTGTTTATTTTTGGGCGCCATTATCGTGGCTCTTTCTACCTGTCACTCTTCTCCACTCCTCTCACTTTCGTTTCGATTTTGATTTTGATTTTGTATTTTTTTCTCAGTTTTCGGGCAACCCGCTGACGAAGGGCCTTTCTAAATCTTTAATGGCCAGTGCTAATGCGACTGCTCCCCTTTTACCTTTTGAATTCGGGGAATTCTTGGTATTTAAGAGAGAGAGAAGTGAAAGATTTGAGACTAAATCTAATAGAGATTCTCAGAGGTCTACAAATTCCACTTGAACAATTTAAGCTTTAAGCTTTATTAAATATTTAAAATTATAAATATTTCTTATAAATATTTGCTGTGATATCTAATGAAATTCTGCAGTCTACAGTCTTCTCTCTACCCCATAAATCCCTTCCTATTTCCTTCTGTTCCTAATTCATTCGATGCCCCATAAATATTTGCCCAGAAATCAAATCAAATTCTACAGTCTTCAATCTACATTCTTCATTCTTCAGTCTCCTCTCCAACCCATAATTCCCACCTGACCTCTAGGCTGTCGGCTGTCTTCTGGTTAGATTACGGTTTGCTTAAAGACTTCCTCTATGATCTATGGCTATCATGTAATGCCTCTGTCAGGGGGTACTTGAACTTCCCATTCTACATTCTCCGTTCTCCGTTCTCCACTCTGCATTCTCCCAGTTGTCTCTCTTTCTCTCTCTCTCTCGCGATTCTCCATTCTCCTCCTGCTCAACAGTTGGCTGAACAATGGAGTTCTTGTTAGTCTTTGTGTGTGCATTGTCTATGTAATCCATGGGGCACAAAGCCCGGCTGCTCCATACATAGTAATTAGAATCATGCACGGAGGAGCCTCTACCTCTATGTGTGTGTGTGTGTGTGTGTGTATCTATGTATCTGCGTATCTCCGGGGTTCGCTGATTGTGACTTTAACCGTCGTCAGTCGTTAATTTAGGCTTCGTTTCAGCTTTTGCCTGTAGTTCTTCGTAGTAATTATGAGCGACAGAAGCGGACCATTTCCCGCTGGAGTTTTTTTTTTGTTACTTCTGTTTTGGGGAATTTTTTATTTGATTCGGGATCAGATGGCCAAGACAAGACGGCTTCTCTAGTCGCCCAATCATTAATCACACGAATTGGTCAGTTGAAAATTCAATTTCGTGGCCACAAAAACGACGACAAATTAACGTCTTTTTAATTGCTCGTGTGTGTGTTTTGCCGCTGTCTTTGCCACGACAACAACGTTCAACAACAACAATATACAACAACAGGCGGAGCCAACACCAACAATGGCCAATTGTCATGTGAAGTCGTTGAACTCAAGAGCCCCCCTTAACAGCCAGAGTTTATTTAGTCCCCCCTGTCTCTTTTTTTTATGTATTTATCTTTATCTTCTTTTTTTTGATTTGGCTTTTAAGAGTCGGAGTTATACAATAGATCAGCTGCTGATCCATCATAAATTGTGAAACAAAAGCTGCACTTTTTTTATGATTAAATGGAAATGTAAATGTAAATAAAAACCCCACATCAAAATATCAAAATAAAAGATAGAAAAAAGAGCAGCGTTTGACTGGGCATGACCTTGACAAGGGCAGCCGCATAGCAAACGTGTTTACCAACAAATCGGTCTAAGCAAACCGGTCTCTGCTCTGCTCTGCTCTCTGTCCGGCACCTCTGCTTCCCATCCTCTGCTTCCCGGTTCAGCAGATATTTTCAGACATTTAGTTTTTTTTTTTTTATATTTTTTTGGTGACGCTTCACAGATTTTCCAAACGTTAAATTGTCACAAAAATTTAAAATAATAACAAAAACACAGCAAAGAACGTACCACGTGCCCCCCAAAAGCAGACTGGTGCAAAAGCAGACTTGCAACAAAGCATCCAAGCAGAGCTGAAGCAGATGGAATGGAATGAAAACACTCTCATGAGGAGACAGACAAACAATTAATGCCGAAATTATAGCAGTTTTTGGGTATACAATTCAATAATAAAAATTCAAAAAAATTTAACAGAAATCTATCAATAATTCCACAAGCTTCAACTTTAAAAAATTACCTAAAGGAGACTTAAAATTTAAGTTAAACAGCAAAAGTCTTTCAGAAATTAATTCATTTAGTAAATAATCTATATCGAATTTCTAAATACTGAGTCTTAGAAGTTGATCCCCAGCTGTGTTTTTGGGGCAATGTTCAAGTGCCTGGCCTGGCTGTAACACAATTGCAGTTGATTTCTTGCCGCCGCCGCCTCTCGGTTTATTTCTTCCCTTTCAATTGCAATTCGACTCAATTGAGCCTGAGTACGAAAGCGTGAAAAACTTGGCGAATTCAGCCAGTCATAATAATAGGAGTTGACCGGCCACTGACCACCACCAGACAGGCGACGTCCAGTGGATCGCCTAGCAGTATTGCAAAATTTTGCAAAATGTTTGAAAATTGAATTTGATGTTAGGTTTAGGAAACTAATTTTAAATTTAAGATCATCCTAAGAGCTTGATCAAATTTTTAATTAAACTTGAAGCGAGTTTTGGAAAAGGCTTAACAAAACGCAGTGTTAATTTCCAGTGTTGAAAACGCTTAGTGAAGCAACTAACTTTACATTGCAGATTTGATTTGACCTTGAAGTGAGTTTTATCGGAATAAGCTCAGCGATTTCAGTGTGGAAATTAACCACAAATGGGGTTTTTATTTGAACTTGAAGCATTTCGCTCAGTTTTTTGTTTTTTATTTGTTTTTATTGTGCTTTACAGGTCGGGGCCCTCTAAATCACCGAACCATGGCTATCCATTTCGATGGTTTCTTTCGCCAGGCGACTTGCATAATTTTCTTTTTTTACGCTTTTTTTTGGGGGGGGGGGGGGGGGGGGGGTTTGATTTGTGTTATTACTTAATTGCTTTGAACCTGAAAACAACACAAAATAATTTATAGCGCGTCTTTATGCAAATCCCCAACGACATTTACATATGATTTTGTGTAAATTCTGGTTTTGAGTTTATTTCGCTTTTGTTTTGGCTGCAAAATGCAAAACACGCGCTGGCTACAAAATAAAAAAAAAGTAACTAATTGACAAAATGCCTCCCAGCACACCATTGTCACCCGAAAAAAAAGAAATAAAATAAAATCCCATGTTGACATTGAAAATGGCCAAAAAAAAAGAAAGAGGTTAAAAGGTAAAAAGAAATGAAAAGAAGGCCAAGAAAGCCGGCGCGAATATGTGAAGGAGCGAAGAGAGAGAGTTGAAATGCGATCGGTTTTTGGCGTTGGATTCGGATTCGGATTCCGACTTGGCTCACATTGGGGCAAGTGGGTCAAAATGTTGGGCAAGGGCCACAGAAGACACCCGAGAAGAAGCCGAAGAAATCAAATAAGACGTGCGTGAAATACGCCCCAAATAGATATATGTATGTATATATAGTGGCATATATTGTATAATCATGGCAGATATTGGTACGTGATCTGGCTGGGTTATTTGCTATCTGAAAGCACAGCCAAGTTGGGAAGTGGATGTAAAGTATATATCTTGAGTAATGCCCAAAAATAGAAGGTTCTACAGCAAAGATACAAAGTATTGGCATGCGGAATACTGATTGGAAGGGAGTTACATAAATTTTAACTATATAATATAGTGGAATTTTATTTATTTATTCAAACAAATTATAGAAAATCTCGAAATAACATTTTAATAAGAAACTTCCCAGTGACCAGACAAGAACTAAAATTCAATAAATAATCCAACAAAGTACTAAATATGAGTAAATAATACCTAAGATTCCTTATAATATGGCTTAAAAAATCTGTAACATTTTTCAATTAAATATAAAACTCTAAAGTTGTGTCTATTTAGCCAGAAAATTAAAAAAATCGACTGCATTAATGCATTTTCTACATACAGTTCTTGTGATTTCTCCTTAATTTTTCCCTGTTATCGAAGCAATCGATTGTTCGATCAGTAAATCGATATCTCTTGGACTTAGCCAATATATAATATATATCTAATGGCTCCGAGGACGTGCCTCACATGAACGAAAGACGCTCCCAAAACACACATTTCGCCTGCGATCATTGTATAATCTCAGTCTCCGCCAGCAAAATGCGACTTTGGACACTAGCTACGTGACATGACTTTGTCTAATCTTTTATATAAGTGAAGGTGGAGGAGGAGGTGGCAGTGCTGTTGGGGATCGGGCCAACTGGAATTCCATTAGCCGAGCTCCGAAAAAATACGAAAAACGAACCAGAGCTCAGATCAAGCGAGGCGCGGCGCGGCGCTTGCGTGTTGCAAGTGTTGCAAGTGCTTCCTGCTCGGCGGCATGCAACACGCATCCAGCTATTGGTTTTTGGTATTGGATTTTGGCCAACTTGTTTGGCCAGTATGCAAGCCACGAGAGAGAGAGACAGGGAGACTTGTTGTCGATACTTTTTGGCCACTTTTCTTGGTTGTTTTATTTTTGTTTTTTTGGGACAGAAAGTAAAACTTGCCACAGCTGTTTTTTTTCGGTTTTTGTAGACCCAAAATGCCCGAAAGCCTTGGTTGCACATTCTGTGCGCTGCAGGTGACATACTTTTCTCAGCGCCTGTCCTAAAATAATTTTACTTTTTCTCAGCCAGGCGGCCAACTGGTTGCCTAACTACTTTCTCTGCCCTGCCTGCCTGGCGGTTTCTGGCCAGGTTTCTTGGCCAGATTTGTTGGCCAGGTTTCTGGCCAGGTTTCTAGGCAGCTTTTCTAGCACTTTTTTTCTTTTTTTTGGCATCGTCAGGGGTCCGTTTCAAGGTCAGCAGCGGTCGTGCCAGGCTTTCCCACCGTCAAAAGAAAAACCTGTGACTTGCATTCCCAATGAATCTCCTCCATTATCAGCAATGCAAAAATTACTATATATACATTAGGGCTCTTTGGAGTCCAATGACACTTGTCCCCGGGGTTTGTTCCCCTCCTATATACATATATATATATATATATTTTTGTATATATCTTTTAAATGCTTTGCGAATCACATTCCATGCATCCGGCTTCCTCGAGCGAATCGGGTAATCGGATACCATCGCCTTCCCGGCTAATGTCCAGCTAAGATATTTCCATATTTGCACTTGATCTGAAGGGGGTTAGCTGGTCAGCCGGCCAGATCGGAAACTGGATATCGCAGATCAAATGCTGGCCCCAAAAAAAAGTATATAGAAAAAAAGGGAATGCATCTGAAAGCTCAAAACAAATTACAATGGCGCAAGTGGAAAGGTTTATATGTAAAAGCTGAAAGAAAAACCAAAAAAAAGGTCTAATCTATAGAAATACATTTTTTGTTTAAATAAAACTGCAGTAGAATCATTTTTTGATGATTTTTGAAACCTTGCTTACATACAAATTCAAAAAATATATTTAAAATCTTTAGTTCAAGATAATTTTCATATATTATTGTACTTGTATCTTAAGAAAAATCTAGAGAACTTTCAGGTATTTTATCAGATGAAGTTATAAATATGGGAATATATGGGAAAGAGAAGTATGATATGGATATCGACGAGAAATATTGCTTTCTTTATATCAATATCAAAAATATCATTAAGCTTGATAATAAATATCGAAAAAATATCGTTAAGTTTTGATATTATTGAAAAATTATCGATTATTGTTGTTTCTTTATTTATCGATTATCGATTTAAGAGTTTTTATCGAAATTTATCGAAAATAATATAAATACTTCACACGAAAATGTATTGCAACTTTAATATATCGATTAATATATCAAATATTTATTCCCAATTAATTTCATTAACTCCCCACTCCATTCTATGGTTCATTGTTTTTAAAGTAAACAAATCTTGAAATATTTTCTGAACGTTTATGCACATTTTTAGTTCCTTAACTCTGACATTTTTCGCATACAAAAATGTTTTCACCCACTAATTGCTGAACCGGCAGTGGTGGCACCTGGCCACCCAGTTACCCATTCAGCTGTCCAATTTCATTGATAAACCAGGGCCCAGCCCCGCCCTCGCACACACACACACAGAGATACAGATACAAAGACAGAAAAGTATCTTGAGCCAAGGTGAGCCACATTTGGTTCAATGCACCTCGCAGACACTCCAATTCCAATTCGAAATCCAATTTCAACTCGAACTCAAACTCAAACTTCGATATATGCAATAAGGCAGCCACTCTTGGGGTCTTTCGGCGCCTGTCCAGGCGCTGGAGCCCCCCCCCCCCCCAATGATCAATCGGTGCAAATGGCCAAAATGAAGTTAGCCGCATTTTTGCGCCTAGCAGAGATATACTTGCACTTACACGGATACACGGATACAGAAGGCAAGGCAAGAGAGATAGAGATACATAGATACATTCATAGCGAGACACTGAGATACAGGTACAGATTCAGATACGGAGATGCCATGGGCGGCAATTGTTCAAGTGACGCGCAATTAAAAAATGAAAAAAAAAAATGAATGCGACCAGCCAAGGCAATCTAAGTACAGTACAACATCTATAATTTAAATTGTTTGAATTAAAAATATATAATATATCATCGTTTTAATGATCTATAATCATTTTGTTTGAGTTGAGAGTTTTAAAACTTTTGAAATTACTTAAATAAATAATTATAATTATATTTCGTGAATATATTATATTTATAAATAATAGAAAATTAATTAAAGACAATTTTCGCAAGCCCCAAGATGTAAAATATAAATAGAAATCTAAAAACCAACCTTGATTTATATTTCTTTCAATTTAAAGCAAGAAAAAAGGTAGTTGGCTTTTAAAAAATATAAAATAACTTGTAAATGGCTAATTAAAATATAAATAAATAGTAAAACTGTTGAAGAAATATTAATAATACAGAAAAAATTGATTTTATTCATGTTTCTATATAATTTACATTTTATAATACCAAAATAAATCATAACTTTTGTTAGAAATATCAAAACTCATATTACATATTTAAAATAAATATTAAAACCATATTAGAATTTGGAAAAAAAAACCCTACGTATATAGTTTTAATATTTATTTATCTAAATTTTGTTTAGAAATATCATTCATAAGGCAGGGTGCCCTGTAAAACTAACTATAATAAGGTGAGGCGAGCTCATCTCTGTGTGGGATTGCATTGGATTGATTCGAGAGGAGAGACTGGCGCGGATTGCAGATGGGATTGGATGGGATTGGGCGATGCGCACTTGTTGGCGATTTCCTGTCATTAGTTTGGCTGCCATGTCAAGGTTGTTTGGCAAGCCCAGCAGCAGTAGCAGCCGCAGCAGCAGCAGCAGCAGCCGCAGTAGCAAGTATCTAGTAGCTACATGCCGCATCCGATGGTTGCAACTGCCACAGTACAATTAAGGCAGTGCGTTAAACGTCTTTTCAAATGAAATGCAAGCCAGTTATTAGCCAAGTAGGAAAGCTGCTTCCACCAAGAGAGAGAAGCAAAAGTTGTTAGTGGCAAGTTGCAAATAGTTGCTAGTTGCAAGTAGTTGCTAGTTGCTTTTAGCTGTTTGCTGTTGTTGCAGCTGCATTTCATTTCGCTTCACTTTCTTCCAGGTTGTTTTCCAGCTCGTTTGGCCAGTGGGCGGGGTTTGCCTTATGTATCGTATATACATACATACATATCTAAAAAAAATATATATTTATATATAAAAAGAAAGAGAAACATCCCCGCCTTGGCCCACGAACATTGCAATGTGAAAAATGCACTCCAACAAATTATTATGAGCAGCAATTGGATGTGGCTTGACTAGACTCGGCTGGATGTGTATGTTGCATGTTGATACGACTGCTGTTGCAACACTCAAACACCCGAAAAAATATACAAACAAAAAAAAAACATACAAAATAATCATAAAAAAAAAACCCGATCTTGACAGGTTGCTACGGCCATGCACCGTTGCCGTTTATTGGGCGGCGATTTCATAGCTCCCCATAGCTCTTTCTTGCCTCTTTCACAGCTCTCAGCGAGACAAACACTTGCAGCTGGCCACCAAAACAGATACAGATACAGATACAGATACAGATACCGATCCCCCAGATCCACAAAAGGTAGCCATTTAATGAGGGCTTTAGCCAGACAATGAAAAGCAATTACCCGGCAAATGTTTGTTTGGAGAAATAATACACTGCTCTTTCGATTGGTGTCACAACGAATGGTTTTTTGGGTTTATTCGAGGTTTTCAATGGTCTTCAGTGGTCTTTAGTGGCTTTAAATTTAAGTTCTTGTCATAAAAACTGAGACAAGAAAATAGAAAACTACAAATAACAGGCTTTTTAGCTGTTAAACATGAATACCAAGCGGATATTTGCTTAATATTTGGTTTTAAAGTTTCATAAAATTAAATACTCTTGGTTTTTATGAGAAAAAAGAAATCCCTACCCCATAAAAAATATTTATTTGTGTGCCAAAGTGTCCACTTAAATCAACTCTGTTGTCATGTGGGCAAAAGTTCAGCTTGTATAAATATATATTTAATGGATTAATCTGTGTAAAATATGTGAAAAGTGACAGGGAGCGATCCCCATGGCTTGCATTTGTGTAATACAAGACAAGGTTTCACTTGGATGTCGTGTAAGTGGATACACCACAGACATAGACACAGATGTGTCTCCTCTATCGCTCGAGATTGAGCCACATTGAATTGTCCGGACGGCTGACTGCACTTGCAATGCAAACGCAAAACGCAGCAACGCAGCAACGCAATTCGTAATTGAATCAGCTGCTCCGATCTCCGAAATCATTGAAAACCCAAAGCCCCAAACCTAAACCGAAGTTAAAGCCCAAGCCAAACGCATGCAACTGTCGGTCGCACTCGAGTCAACTCTTGAGAGATTCCCCCCGGAGCTCCGTTGCCCCGAACCCCAATCTCCAATCCCCGATCCCCAATCCCCGATCCCCAGACTATGCTATATGGCAGTGTTGACCCCATTCTGCAACTAATGACTGACGTCAGAGTTGAAGTTTATACACGGTAAACTGTAGAAGCACTGATAAAAATTAAGACTGTAGCCTTTATAGACAAACTTTTAACTTGTATATATTTATTTATTAATTAAAATGACTTTCTTTGTCAGCATCCTTCTTTTGAACTGCTTTTCTGTTGGGAATTTAACCTTAAAACTCTAAGAAAGTACTAAAACCTACTATATACCTTCTTCAAGTGCAATATCTTGTAGTGAAGAGCAGCCACTGGGGCGCTGACAGCTGCCTCTGGCATTGATTGAAGTCTAATTAAAGCAAGGCATGCAAAAAAAAAAAAAAAAAGTAAGGAAAGAAAAATGTATCAAGGGCCATGGCTAACGGAGCTTGTTGGTATGTAGATCAACTATTTTCCTAGATAAAAACAAAAACAACAAAAAGGAGGACGGCCCAGGCCCAGGCCCAGGCCCAGGCGTGTCTTGCGATTTATAAAAGATTTGCTTTAGCCAAAGAAATACCTCTCTTGGAGCCAATGATCATAACTGATCATTACGCTGATCATATGGTTCCATTGTCGAATTTGCCAACGCGAAACTTGTTTACAGCGGCTGCTGCCACTCTCTGCTGTTGTTCTTCTTGCCGCTTTTCGGAATGAGTTTGTGCCACTTTTCGCAACAACTACGAAAAAAAAATGAGGCAAAATACAAGAAGAAAATAAAAAAAAACAGCACAAGAATTCCCTCAAATCGGGGTCACCAGAGTACCAGAGAGCGTCTCGAGTCTGCGCTGGAGAAATGGCCCAATGATGTTGCTGATCGAGATATATATACTTATATACAGTACAAGAGTGATAGCAATGAACGCCCCCGTCTGTCAAACAGACCTTCGCCAAAGACCAAAGACACGACTGTTAAGGTTGAGGTTATCACAGACCCCGGAACGTGCCTCGCACCGAAACACTATAAATACGACGAGTACGAGTTCGAGTACAAGTACGACTACGACTACGACTACGACTACAACAAGTACATACAAGTAACAAGCACGACGAGCGCCAGATGGTAGTACTTTCGGTTAGTTAGGCGCCCTCGAAAAAAAAGAAAAAGAAAAAATATATATATATATATGAAGTAGTACCCAAAATTTCCGTAAGCCCAGACAGAATTTATTGGAATTCTTTAAAGCGATAACATACAATATAATACTAGGCGTCATCGACCACCACTAATATGCGAGTGAAACAAGCCTTAAGTGATCAAGATAGTCGACGGTCGCAAAAGGAAGTGGGACCAGAGATGTTAACGATAGCGTAGGGGGGGCTCTGGTAATCAATTTCATAGAACCCCCAAATAGAACCCAAAACAAATCGATTTTAAAACTGAAAATTCTTTCGGGGCCAAGGGCCTGCCTTTAACATAGATTTTGATAACGATACAAACTTGATAATCTGGCAATCAAGCAGCTTTATTAGCAATAAAAATAACTCAAAAGAATTAAGGGTTTGGTATTTTCAAGGTATCCAAATCAGGTTAAAGAAGAGCTAGTTTTTAAGAATATCTTTCAAGTTAAAGCTTTTCCAATGTGTTTCTGAATTCTTCTGATTCTTAGGGATTGCTTTAAATACCAAATAATCAATTCAAGGCCTTGCCTAGACTTTGGTTCCAAGTTCTCTTTAGAAGTTCTTTAACTAGAACCCATCAAGATGCCACTCACTTTTTGTCAAAGAGCTGGGGAGGAGTGTGATGTTCGACTTCGATAAAATGTAATATGTAGTTAGGGGAGCAGACTTGGTATGTGGAACACACCCCATTATAATGTCTATTCTTCTCTCTTGGAATGTCCATTTATGGTAGGTGCCTTCCACCTATGATGTCATTGGCGCTTCGCGTGTTGTGCGTGTGCGTTTAGGTGAGGCTTCCTTCCTTTCTTCTTGGCGTTTTGTGAGCCGAAAATGGTCACGCTTTTAAGCGGTTGCCACTCCTGCGGCGAGTGAAAAGCGTTGGCGTTGGTTTTCTAGTAGCACAAGAGGAGCGCCACTTAAAAACTATAAGAAAAAACCCCAAAGCAGCAAGCAAGAGAAGGTGGTTGCTTGATTGGGCTGCCTGCCTCCCCCCACGCGAAGTGGTAAAAATACACAAATAGTTGACTGCGATTGAAGGTCGTCAATCAGAACTTGGCAGACTTGCGCAATTCTGCTGCTGCTGTTGCTGCTGCTGCTGCTGCTGCTGCCGCCGCTTCAGAGTCTCCACAGTCTCTGTCGCAGTCGCAGTTACCGCCAGCGCAGAGCTCATCATCATCTGAGTTATGCAACGCACTTAGCTGGAAGTTTTAGTTCAGTTTGCCCAAGTGCGGCGACAAGTGAAGATACAGATACAGAGCAGCAGATACTAAAGTCAAATACAAGGCAGGCGCGCAAAGTCTAGACTAGACTAGATACAGTGCTACTTCAGTTGTGAAGAAATAGAAAAGGTCAAAAGATGGTAACAAGAAATAAAATATAAATACCAAGATCTTGATAAGAAGTTACTTCTTCAGAAATTTTTAAAATAGCCAAAGTTCTTAATCGACTTGTTGGAAATTCTGGTGTTAAAAGAGCTCTACCTTTTCAAATGATCAAAAACCTGTCAACCAAAAATAAAACAGTGCCAAAAAATAAAGAAATTTTAAGGAATTTGATCGATTTTAAATACCTAATTTAAATACTTAATACTAAATTAAATACTTAATACTAAATTAAATACTTAATACTAAATGAAAGACTCAATACTAAATTAAATACTTAATACTAAATAAATACCGAATGCTAAATAAATACCAAATACTAGGTACAAGCGGATTCATCCTTCTAATTGGCTTTTACCAATTAAAAACCATTTAAACAAAAATTTAAATACTTTTCTTATGCTAAGAAAATAAGTAACACGAACCAAAACTCAAATTTTTCAAATTCAAATCATAGAAACTATAAATTCCTAACCAATTCCAATTTTGTTGCATCTTAAAAACCTAATTAAACCAAAAATTCAATATTTATTTCACAAGATCTAGTTAATTTGTTAAAAAAACCCAAATAAACAATACACAAAATGTAAAAAACCCACCAGAACTTCAATTAGCCAAGTTGAAATCCTTTAAGTACCTATTCCAATTGGATTCAACAATAACTGCAATTGGTAAATACCCAATTATAGCAACAACAACAAGAAAAGATACTATTGCACTTTTGCCTTTCTCCTTAAGCGATCTTCTCCTTGATCTTGTTGTTGTTGTTTTCATTGTTGTTGTTACTATCTCATTCTGCAAGGTCTGATAAGATAAAGCAGCAGCTCCAATGCGACAGAAGAGAGCAGAGCGAGCGAGAAAGAGCGGCATGGCGCGTGAGAGCACCAACAGCTGAGCGGAGCAATTTTTTGTTTTTGTTTCTATTTTTTTTTTTTTTTTTGCTGTTCTTTCTTTTGCATTTTGCCTGTGGCTCTATTATTAGAGAGTTACCGTTGCTTTATTATTGCCACTTTACTGCTAGTGTGTGTGTGTATGTGCGTGCATTGATGTGTGTGTGTGCTGTGTTGTGTTCTATGCATAATTTGCGCGTTTTTTGTTTTCAGTTTTGTTAACGTCGTCGTCGGCAAAAGCCGCCTCTCCAAAGTCGCTCCCTTTTTTTCTACCGCGAAAGAGAGAGAAAGCCAAAAAATACAAAAACCGAAAAAAAAAACACCGCTAACCTCAGTTAGTACGCAATTTTTTGTTGTTTTTCTAGTTTACCTTTCAGTAGCGCTAGCGTATATAATTTTCAAGTGTGAGTTTATTCATTTAGTTTTGTGTCTTTAGACAACGTGTAAAAGAAATAACAACAATAAATAATAAATAAATAAATAAAAAAAGCAGCTAACACTGCGTTTAATTGCAGCGAATTGACGCGCAAAAGAAAGCACAAAAAAGTGGCTGGAAAAGAAAAAAACTACAAAAAGAAATGTACAATGACTCCTGTGAAGAGTGAACTTAGTCGTAAAAGTGATCCATAAATAAAAATAAACGAAAACAGTCAATAAAATAAATTGTTTTGTTTTGTTTTAGTAAAACCCCAAAGTGAAAAATTTAGGAACTCTCTTGAAAGTATTTGTTAAAAGTAAAATACTTTGAAATAAATATTGAGTTAAAAAAAAATATTGAGAAAAATAATGAAATATTAGATTTAAGAAAATAGAACTGTCTGTAAAGTAATAATAATAATAATAAAAATAAATTATAATAAATATTGATCAAAATAAAGAGAATTTTCTTAAAAGTAATCCTTTATTAATCAAAATATAAAAATGATAAATATAAAAAAGAAAACCCAGTAAAAAACTTAAAATAAATACTATTTAAAAAACCAAAACCTATAAAATTCTTAAATATTGTTAAAAATAATAAAACAGTGATTAAAATAATAAAAAGAATCATATACAGTGAACACCACATATCAAGCAGTCACTGTGAATGCAGAATGTGAAGAGTGCACAACAGTGGGTTCTCGTCACGTAGCCACCGGGATTCCGCACACCCGATATTTGTATATATACACACACACATATGTTCATAGATATAACCAAGCCATCTAATAACTATATAGCATATATAGCAGCACTTGGAAATGCAGTTGGCTAATATCGTTATCTGTGCAAAATGAACGGAAAAACTTGCAATTAGCCAAGCGTCGGGCGTCAATTTGTTTTCAATTAGCCAAGCAACTGGCCAAGAAGTCTCAGTCTAGAGTCGCTTCAAAAGGCGGTAAATAGTCGGAATATCGATTTTTACTACCTTTTACTAGCTTCTTTGACGTGTTCTTTTCACCTCTTCCCAGAGACTTGATTATATTTTAACTTATTCTGAGGGGTTTTGGTTCTCTGGCAATCGTTAGGCTGTCTTTAAACGTATTTCTTCTTGATTTTGGTGATTTGTTATAACTTTAGGTTTTAGCTATAATTATTTATAATTATTTTCATTTCTTTCTTTCATTTTCATTTAATTTTTCTTATGATAACATATAATGCTCTATATTTTAATATCCCTAAGATTCAGATCTTTTTAATGCTTTCTATCTAAAATATTCATCTTTTCTTGGGAAATACTTGACTCTTAAAGATCTCATTGTATAAGAAACTAAATTGATTTAAAGTCCAAAGAGACCATTAAGCTTTGCCGAGTGTTTGCTATATAAAAAAAACCTAATTCTATAGACCAGTACACACCCCTTTGATATCTTTATTTGGTTATGCACATTAATCCCTCAATGTCTTTTATCAATAAAAGCCCTCAGTTCACGTCACTGCCAAAGTGTGACTGAAAGTTGACAGAACAATTGGATCGAGTGGACGGACAACAGGCGGGACAGGTGCCATTTCTGGGCCATCTGAGGCGGTACGTGATAACTGGCATTCAAACGGGGTTCTATATATATATTATACATCATATAGTATATAGCTTATAGGATGTGTAGAGACAGCCGGTAGATCGGCCTAATCAAGTGGCTCAAATTGCCGTACAAAATTGAAATAGATAATGGTGGCGACGACATACCAGGCAATGACTGCGACTTAGCATATTCGGTTTGGGATTAGTCATGCGTATCGCCCTGAAAGCCCGATAACTGCTGCAGATAAAGCTGTCCGCGAAAAAAAAAAATACAAATACAAATGCTAAATGAAAAAAAAACAGGCACAGTGACTCGAGAAAGTCAATCCACAGGTGTTTTCTTTTGTTTCTTCTGTTTCTGGCTATCGTCTTACCGCACAGAATTAGCATAGCCGTCTAGTTGGATTGGCTGATTATTTTTATTTGTATATAAAGAAACAATGATGAGCACCCAATAAAAAAATTCCCTCACGTCGGCTATATAAAATGATATCATCGCCTAACTTTGGAGCAACCTCAGCGCAGGCGATGAATCTCCGTGAATGCAATGCCGCGAAATGCTCGAACTTCAATGTCAGTGTCAGCCCCGTGTTGCATATATTTTACGATAATATATATTGTATATTCAATCGATTGGAACGCAACATTTCTATATTTAAAACCCATGGAGTCAGCTCAGCCTCTCGGATATTCCAAGATTCCGACGACGACGACGACGACGACGACATTCCCCAAATCCGATTCCAGGGACCATTAATCATCATCGATTCGTCGTCTGTCTTCTGTGTTTGCTTTTCTGATTCGCTCGCCCTCTGTGGGTACTTGATACTTCCCAAAAATATAAATATATGTATACAACAAATTTCATTATTTAGGCACGATGTGTAACGGTAGAAAGTTGCCAATTTGAAGTGTACACATAACGGATTCTCTCCTTTAAAAATCAAGAATAAATAAATAAAACGAAAAGGCCATGAAATTAGCATTCAATCATGGAATGTCATGGAATTATCTAACCCATCAAGGGTGATGTATTCAGTGCCATAAAGATATCACAGTGGGGAGTTCTTTAATGGATTCCATTTAAAGATATTGAATATTCGAATAAGGATCTCTTCTGTTAGATATTTGTATGCAAAACCATTAAGCTCTTAATATTGCAATTAAATTAGCAAATTAAATAAGATTTTTGGTTGTAAAAATTCGCAGAAAAATGTTTCAAAATATTTGAATAAGATGAGTAAGATTATTCAAAATATTTGAATAAGATGAGTAAGATTTTAGAGAGTTATTTTAGGGCCTTCTCTTGCCTTGACAGCCACTTAAAAGATTCGAATTTTCAAAGCCAAAGATATGGTTAGGCTAACACTCGTGAGGTCTCAATGTGACTACTGATCGATCAAGTTCACGCTGCGATAAGTGATCTGATTTCGCCAGGTTTTAAAGACCTTGTTTTGGGGATCGATCGATTTGATAAATGCCGAGTAAATGGGGAAATGCTCTGACGACCCCTCTGGCACACGGCAATTACAAGCATTTGTACTTTGCTCTATAAATATATATATATTTGTCTATATAACTTAACGTGTTTGTCTGTTAACTGGGCCGGCAGAGCCACACACTACTTGGGTTGGAAGTGGAAATCGATAGAGAGCGTTACTTAACGTGCCAAAGCAAACAGTTTCAATTACGCCAGATTGTTCACATATATCAAGTAATACCAAGCCATATATATATAGAGGGATAATTGTGAGCTTATGGTAATGGTAACATCAATCTAAGGCTCATTGTATATATCCCTCCCCTAATGACATAAATACCAAAGTAACCGTTTAGCCGATAAGGCAGAGTATAAAGTTCAGAGACCAACCCCGCTAGAGAGTAATTTTATTTTTATTTCAATTAGCCAGGTTCAAAAGGCCTGGGCTGTTGATGTGCCATTAGCCAAGCTCATTATTTTTGGCAACACACCACACCGACCGACTCTAACCGACCAACCGCAAGCCATGTTTATGGAACGTGATGATTTATGGCAAGAAAACATTTCTCATCGCCGCCTCATGATAGCCGAGGAATTTTTACTTACTCATGTTTATTTCAAGGGGAACTTTAGTGGACTGACTATAAAGGCCAACAATCACAATACGAATACCAAATACTGATAACCAAGAACCCAAAAACAATAACAGGTAAACCAGTTAACAGGTGGAGAAAACAAAATATAACAATAACAGCTGAGAAATTTGAAATTTGAATGTAATGGCTATTAAAAATGAAATGCCAATGAATGGGTATGAGAAATACTACACTCGATAATCCCAACAATTGAATAAAGTTGGGGAATTCGATTAGAAATCAAACCCAGCGGTATATATTCTTCCATCAGTGTTCGAGACGGAGTCTTGACTCCATGCTGAGTTTAATATCTAATTAGGCTGGCTAATAGTTGGGGGCTAATTAGTTCGGGGCTGGTGCTCATTAAAAAGTAAACACAAATCGATTTGCCTCAGGCAATTCATGGTAAAGGGGCGCGTGTCTCAATCACGATTAGTAAACATACATACAGTGCGGACCATGAGTAATTGAATATCTTGGTTAGTACATGTTAATTAGTTGTGGAAAATATAATCGAAAGTAACCAGAATAGTTTTCAACACTTTAATGATTAATTCGAATACTTTAAGAACCTATTCTTTATATTTTCTTTATGGGAACCCTACTACCTACCTTCTAGAAATCAATTATAGATCATTATTTGAAAGTTTAACTATGAAATTAATTGGGAAAATTAAGGGAAGTGTACTTCCTGTGGGAATTAAAACCTTACAGCTTTGAAATTCACTCTATATGGTTAAATACATGTGAAATTAAACAGTTTCTGTATATTGATTGTTACAGAGAACTGAATTTTGGGTTGTTTATAAAAGATTATAAGAAAATATTTAGTCTTTAAAAGACTGTTTACTTCTTTAAATTGTTTTCCAAGGAATAGTACATCGTTTTGAAGTTTTATTTTAAAGAATCATATATTTAGAGTTGGTTATAATCGAAATTAGGAATTTAAATATAACCAAATGTATCGAAAAAAATGTTAAGCTTGAAACATCAATATTTATATTATTTTAAGGCAAAAAATTATTGTCTAAACTTCTTAATTATATTTTTAATAAAATCACAAAATGAAATACTTAAAATTCAAATACTTTAGGTATCAAAATTGCTCATTTTTCCCAGTGTATCATTGTAGAACCCAGTTGTTGCCGCAGCAATTGCCCGTAATTTGCATGGCCTCACACACTCACACCGCTGCACAATCTAACTATGTCATTAGACAATAAGTAAACAGCGCCTACCTGCCACGCCTCCTTCCGCCTACTCCCCCGGAAAATCGGCTTGCCTTCGCGATTTACGATTTGCGATTGTATTTTTTTTTATTTTTATTTTATTTTCCATTGTGTGCAAATACGAAAAAAAAACGCACGCGACAAAAACAAGCGCTTCTCATTTTCTCTCATTGCCGCCGATTTCGATTTTCTTAGGGCTTATCGCCGGCAATAGGTGTATGTATGATATATATTATATATATGTGTGTGTGAGCCATTAAACAACCTGGCCGACAATTAAGCACTAAGCCAGGCACAAAAGGCGCAAAGCAAATAGCAAATAGCTACGAAAATAAGAGCCCAAGGCATTTAATTGATAAAGCAAATACAAAAAGCAACAAAAATTTTATAAGAACTTAAAGTTACTCTAAGAAAATGGTTAATTTATATAATTATAATTATTTAAATATTATTTAAATATTATTATTACATAAATATAGCTAAAAACTATGAAAAACTGGCCCCTAAATTCGTACTTGGGAATTTTAAAAGCATTTTTTACTTCAGAGAAAGATAATTTACCTAATGATATTTTCCCTTTATAAACTTTAAAAATTTGTTAAATTTTTCACCAACAAAGTACACTTTGGAACATATTTTATTATTATTTATTCAATACAAAAATTTTTGCTCTTCCAATTACTTTACGACGTCGACACTACACTTGATTTTTTCTTCTTTCTGGGTTATTTAAAGGGTATCATGGATGCGGTGTCTTATACTAGGGAGTGAGTATATGTGTCTGCGGCAGATATACAGGTGGCAGGTGATAAGAAGACCGCTGAGACCCACCACCACCACCCCCTCCATCATCCTTATCGCGCCCAAAAGCTGATAAGAGAGGGATCCAGAGGTGGTGGTGATGGTGATGGTGGTGGAGCCTCGTCTTGTGGTTATGCGGGGGCATTGTTTTGTAATCGCCAAGCTTTTAACTCACTTTCTGTGTCTGCCTTTGCCTTTCCACTTGCAGATTTCGCAGCGCACAAATCGCACGCCATTTTCTAGCATGCTCTAGGAATCATCTATAAATATATTACGAAACTCGAACATCAAAGAAACTAAAGAAATCCGAATAACGCGAGCAAAGTCGAAATACGTAACAGGAAACGAAACAAAAAGCCGAAACGGAAACGGAAGTTGAAAAGAGAGAGGGAAAGGAAAAAAAGGGTAACACAGTTCAGAGGCCACGCCCACCAACATGAGCAGCATGAAGGGCGGCTTCTCCACACTTAACCGCTGGTTTGGCCGCAAAAAGGGTAAGTAATCGATCAGGCTATCGATAAATTAATCGATCAGTCAAGTAAATAGGCTAAAAATCGAAATCAATCAGTTTTAGGGAATTATTTTCATATCTGTCTATCGATAAATTAATCGATCAGTAAAGTAAATAAGCATAAAATCGAAATTAATCAATGTTAGGGAATAATTTTCATTTAAGTCTATCGATAAATTAATCGATCAGTCAAGTATATAAGCAAAAAATCGAAATGAATCGTTTTAATGCGTACTTTTTATATCCGTCTATCGATAAATTAATCGATCACTTAAGTAGATAAGCAAAAAATCGAAATCAATGAATTTTAAAGGAATAATTTTCCCATTTAATTAATTAAATGGTTTCCCATAAATTCCTATTCAGACAAAACCAGCACTGGCAGCACCTCCATGGGCAAGCTGTCCAAGTCAACCACACAGCTGCATCACCTATCCACGGACACGGACATCCATGGACACGAGCCTAGTCAGCTGGAATACAACAGGATAACCCCGGTGCCGGCTGCCACCAGCAATGCACCCTTCGAGCAGACATTCCGCATCACGGTCCTGCTGCCCAAGGATCAACTGTTTGTGGCCAGACTGGGCGCTCGAGTGCCACTCAGCAAGCTGCTGTCGCTGGTCTGTGACAACAAGCAGCTGGATGCGGACAAGTACGAGTTCCGAAGTCCAGGTGGGTTCAGTTCTCCTATAGTTTCTTTAGAGATGTTAATCCCCAATCTCTTTCTTTCCCAGTCGATGCTAGTCAGGTGTATAGCTGCGAGTCGACCATTGGGGCAGTGGGTCTCTCCGAGATTCGGCTGTGCCACAAGTCCGAGTCATATGACAACTTCAATCCGGATGCCATGCACCATCACAAGTTCCAGCGTACCGGCATCGCTCGTGATTCCCTGAGCAGTAGCTCAGATTTTAGCAGCAGCCGCCACTCGAAGGTGACAGCAAAGACGCCCAGTCCCTACAGTTCGAGTAATTCGCTCAACTCAATGGACTCCACGGGCATGAATTACACCCGAACGCCGGTGGTGGTGCCACCGCCGCCGCCAACGACGACGACGACGACGACAAAGGTTATGGCACCGCCGCCGCGCAAGAAGCGTACGGCGCCGCGTCCACCTAATCAGATATGCATACCAGAGCAATCGGTGCCGGATATACCATCATCTGTGCTGGCAGCAGCAGCAGGAGGAGGCGCCGGTTTAAAGTCAGAGCCCGCCTATGCGGTGATTGTGAAGCGTCCACAGTTGTGCATGTCCACGCCCAATCTCTCAGCCGGTCAGCTTGAGTTGGATTGCAATGGCAATAGCTCCAAGTCGCTGCGAGATGAGGACTCTGCCTCCGATGGTCACTATGCCACGTTGGATTTAAAGCGAGAGCCGCCACCAACGGCGGTGGCCGGTGGTCCAGAGCCAACGCCCAGAAAGCGTATTATTCAAATTAAGAAGAAAACGGCACCGGCACCGCCACCAGGAGGCGAGGACACCATATCGCTGGCCTCGATACCCGAACCGGTGACACCCACGGCAAGTGTGCCGCAACCGGCGCCAAGGATTACAAGTCCAGTGCCCCAAATAAATGGGAATGCCAATGCCATGCCGCTGGATACGCTCAAGGGAAGCCCCAAAGAAAGCCTCAAAGGAACACCCAATGGAACCCCCAATGGAAACCCCAATGAAACACTCAAAGCAATACCTAATGGCACCCCTCTAGGCACCCCTCTTGGCACCCCTCTTGGCACCCCCAATGGCAATGTATCCAAGGTACTCCTCAATCGTACGCCCACCCCAGAGCCTCGATCTCTGGGCAGTGCCACCGAAGAGGATGACAATGATGCCGCCTCAAAGCAGGCAGATTCGGGCATTGGTGAGCCAGTACCATCGCCCTCATCGGTTACGCCCGAGCCAGAGGCTGAGAAGTCACAGCAAGAGTCCAGTTCCGAGGATGACGAAGCCATCAAGGTGTATAACTTTAAGCTATGCCAGACTTCCTCCAAAAAGGAAAAGGAAGAGCTACGAAAGCCACCGGTGGCCACTAGTCTGGCCGAACTGGCCGTGCTAACAGCCGCCGCAGAAGATGAAGAAGAAAATGGTAGAAAGGAAGAGGTACATCTGGTGAACACACCAAGCAGCGCCAGCGAACAGACATCGCTTTCATCGTGGAATTACTCGGTGCCCATATCACCGCCCCCAGATTTCTCTGATCAGCAAAGAGGTCAACGAAGTGCTGGCTCTCAGAGTCCCGGTTCGCCGCTAGACGAGATTGTGGACGAACTGTCGGCCATCATCAATCATCAGGGTCTGGACACATTGATCAAGAAACAGCCTGATCCTCGGTTGGCCGAGATTGAGGCCGCAAAACCGAATCGTTTGGCCAATTTCAGTATAGCCACGGCCAAGAGTACAACAAGGATAGCCAGAGCTGACTCGTTTCAAGCGGGTTCAGGCTCAGAGGCAGAGGTAACATCGCCTGGCAGTGGAGCTCTCAGTCTGCGCAGCACCTCCCATGTCTCGCTGAACAAGCTGGAGCAGCAGCAGCAGCAGAATGGCTATGGTTTGGGTCAGCGTCGCTCCTCCAGTGAGCTAAGCATTGGCGAATCACCTTCCCTGCAGAGTCTGGAGGTAATCAAGACCATCTTGAACTCCAGGAAGAACAGTTTGGCCGAAAGCGGAGGCAGTACATCGCCAATTGTGGAGCAACCAAAGAGCCTTAGGCAGCAGCAGCAGGAGCAGGAAAAGCAGGAAAAACCTTTTGTGGTCAAAGAGGAGGAAACAACAGTGGATGGCGGTGATAAAGCTTCAGCTGCTGAGTCTGTTTTGATTGTCAAGGAGCAGCAGAAGGAGCAGCAGCAGCAGCAGCAGCAGCAACAGCTGCAGCAACAGCAACTGCAGCAGCAGCAACAGCAGCAGCAGCAGCAGCAGCAGCAGCAGCAGCAGCAGCAGCAACAACAGCAGCAACAACAGCGGCAACAGCAGCAGCAGCTACAGCAGCAGCAACAGCAGCAGCAGCAGCAACAGCAGCAGCAGCAGCAACAGCAGCAGCAGCAGCAACAGCTGCAGCAACAGCAGCAGCAGCAGCCATCACCCATACTTCTTTCGCCTGTGGCTTCTATTTCTCCCTCTCCTACACCTATCCAGGAGACATTACCTTCTCCAATAAAGAAGCAAGAGCCTGTGACTGCACCTGTTATCCCAAGGCAACAGCAGGTGGAGTCTCCGCCTGTTCTAAAGAAAGACTCTCCCCCCGTCACCAAGAAAAAGTCTCCTCCTGTCACCAAGAAAGAGTCTCCCCCCGTTGCCAAGAAGGTATCCTCTCCAACTGTCGTCAAAATGGAGTCATCACCCTCACCAGTCCAAAGGCAAACCCCCACAGCTGTCAGCAGACTCATCCTAGAGCAGCCTTCAGCTCAGAAACCGATGGCTGCTGCCTCAACAACGCCTCCCAATACACCAGCCTCACCGGTCACCAGTCCTGCGGTCACCAGTCCTGCGGTCGCCAGTCCTGCGGTCACCCTGAGAGGCAACAACACAAGCCAAGTGGAAGAGAGTCCAAAGCCAATCGAATCGGCGCCCAGCTCCAAGCCCATGCCACCTACATATCGATATTCCGGTCCGCCCAGCATTAATTTTGCCACATGGAGCGAGCGGCCCAAGTCCCAGGTGGCCATTAAGAACGAAGGTGATTACATTTTTGGTGGAGCAGGCAAGGCGCAACCAGCAGCAGCAGCAGCAGCAGCAGCAGCAAACTCCAAGCTCACCATTGAGGTGGCTTCGCCTATACTGAGAATGGGTATTTCGCAGCGTAAGGAATACCATGTTCCCATCACGGTAAAGCCCCTAAAGGATGCAGAGGCAAATCAGACAGAGAAAATACCGGAGGATGTGAAGCCACAAGTCCAGGTCCAGCCTCAAGTCAAGCAACAAGTCCAAATCCAAGCCACAAACCAAAATCAATCCTCGACGCTGCCGCGACCTGCAAAAAGCAATCGTTTCACTCTGCCTGCCGGCAGTGGTAATCTTCACATTCAAACAGTGACGAGCAGCAGCAACACCAGCAGCAGCAGCAGCAGCAGCAACTCTCTGCCAAGGCCTGTGTCGAGCCTGGAGAGGAACAGCAGGCCAGCGGCAGAGGTTGTGCCAACGCCAGCTCCCTTTGGCCAGAATACCTTGCGACGTACAGGCTTCAAGGAGCGAATGCTGGCACGAGAGCAGCTGGAACAGGAGCAGGCTCTGAGCATACGAGTGTCTGTCAATGGCACAGCTCCAGTTCCCACTCCAATTGCCGCAGTAACTTCTACACCAGCTCCCGCCAAAGCTTCTATTTCAGCTCCTGTTCCGGCTCCCAAACCCACATCCCCCAAGCCAGCGCCGCCAGCCAAGAACCTACAGCAGCAGCAGCAACAACAGCAGCAGCAGCAGCAGGTCTTCAAGACCTCCAAAGTGGAGGTGAAGCTCCAGCAGGAGCCTCCCAAGCCTGTGGGGCTGCAGGTGAAGCTGCGACCCAGCTCCCAGCCAGCAGCGGTGGCGACTACAACGACATCATCACCACCACCACCGCCGCCGCCACAGGTGCAACTGAAGCCTATCAAGTCGTCGTCCGTAGGACGTAATGCATCTGCCGGACCGACGCCGGATCCCAGGTCGCAGCTGCTCGAGGCGATACGCAACTTTAAGCGCGAAGAGCTCAACCGATCCTGAGAATATTAAGAAAACAAGAACTACCCTGGGCACAAGAAGCCGCACAAATTGTATTTTTTTTTTTTTAATGTAAAACTTGCTAAGAGCATCGTCGCCTTTCTTCAGTTGTAAATAATTAGAGAGCAAAAATCGCAGATAAAGTACAGGATTTAGTAGAACCTGTCTGTGTTTATATATAAATTTCCCCTCTTTCCCGGAAAACCTGCTTATATTTTTCTGTGTGCGCTTCCAAAGCGCCTCAGCTTATTACCCTTTATATACATATATATTTTTTTTAACTAATCTTAGATTTTTTTGTTATGAACTATGTAGTTTTTTTTTAAAACTTTGTTTTAGTCATTAGGTCACAACAAGATGCCCCCGAAGAGGAGAAACAAAAAGAAAGTAAAGGAGAGAAAACGATAAAAAGCGAAAATAATCGATAATATATGCATAATATCGCGAGTTATCGCATGTTATCATAATATCATATGTTATTATATATATTTCGTATGTCTTAGTGAATTATAGTAACCAATTTTCTAACCAATATGGGACTGGTCTACTTAGTCGTGTCAAAAAAAAAAAAAACAAAAACAAATAATGCGATACCAAGAGTTAATAAAGCTAATAAATTATTATTTTAAACGCAGCACCATGTAATACCCGGCAGCCAGCAGTAAATGCATTTAGCGCTCATGTATATACATATATGGCATTGTATTAAAGTGAATAAATAATAATAAAAGTACACAAATTAAGCGATTGTCTTCTGAGTTTTTTTTTTTAATGTGGTCGTTAAAGGTAAAGTCAAATGTTCTGGTTAACAAGTTTCTGTTTTCAAATTACAAATGTGTTCGTTAAAGTTAAGATTAAATGTTCTGATTAACGGGGTTACAGGTTTCATATAATGATTTTCAAATGAATCAAAGTATATTCGGACAAGAGTTTTGTTTTGTTTTGTTTATAGTACTGGTTAAGTTATGTTCGCTAAAGTTAAGATTAAACGTCCTGATTAACAGGTTTACAGGTTTCATATAATGATTTTTAAATGAATCAAAGTATATTCGGACAACAGTTTTGTTATGTGGTTTACAATGGTTTACAAATGTTTCCGTTTTTGTTTTCTAATCAAGAATATGTCCGTTAACGTCAAGATTAAATGTTCTGGCTAACAAGTTTCCAGTTACAATATTATCGCTCTTTTTTATAATTTTTTTCGTTCATTTTTCAATATATTAAGCCAACAGTTTTCTGTTTTTGTTTCTCAAAATTCGTATATGTGTCCGTTAAAGGTAAGTTTAAATGTCCTGGTCAACAGGTTTACAGTTGCAATTTTAGCGATTGTTTTTTATAGACTGATTTACAAGTGAATCAATTTATATTAAGCCAATAGTTTTCTGTCTTTGTTTTTAAATTAATATTGTGTTTGTTAAAGTTCAGATTAAATGTACTGGTTAACAAATTCCAGTTGCAATGTTTTGTTGTCTGTTTCTTTTTTATAATATTACAAATGAATTTATTATATATTGAGCCAACAGTTATCTGTTTTTGTTTTTAAACGTTTAATTAAGAGTAAGCCAAAAGTTTTCTTTGTTTTTAAATCAAGATTTTGTTCGTTAAAGTTCAGATTAAATGTACTGGTTAACAAGTTTACAGTTGCAATATCATTGTTCTTTTTTATAAATTTTCTTTTTATATAATAAGCCAACAGTTTCAGTTTGTTTTTAAATTCCGAATGTGTTTCCTTAAAGGTAAGTTAAATGTCCTTGTCAACAGGTTTACAGTTTCAGTTGCAGTATCATCGATAGCAAATTATTAAATGATTTAAACACTTCTAGTGTATTACAAAGGCAATGAAATAACCTAAATAAAAAAAAAGATCAATATAGAAGTCGAATTGTGTCTGAAGTTTTCCTATTAAATTCTAATGCGTTTGTTAAATGTCCTTCTTAAAAGGATTAAATTTTTCTTTGTTTTCTGCCAAAATTAGCAACGTTCAAAACTTTAGATGACTTACAAAAAAAATTCAAAATATCTTAAACACAAGTTCTTTAAATCAGATTTAAATTTTTCGAATAATTCGAATAAATTCTTCATAAAAATTAATTGTTTTTCAAAATAAATAAACAAAAAAAGATTCGTCGCTTACCCCAAACTTTTAATCATCAAAATCAAAGTCAAAGGGCTGATCCGGAAGCTTACTGACAAAGCGGCGTTGATAAACTGGCTCCTCACGTTTCGGTTCCGCACGTTTGGGATATTTCTCGATATTTGCGAAAGGATTTTGATTGATGGCTTGAAAAGGACTAAACGCACTCGAATGACGACTGTTAACCGAAGAGTTTTCATCCCAAAACTCCTTAAGACGACGTGCCTTTTCACGTTCATATTCTTCTTCCTCATCCGAGCCGTTTTGACCATAAGAAATGTACGCACTCGAACGATAATTGTTAATCGGAGTAATGTTGCCTGGTAACTCCTTAGAAGAGCCGCGCTGTAGCGGATATTCCTTGGTCTTTGACTCACTCGACCGACGACTGTTAATCGGTGAGATGTTATCCAGAAACTCCTTCAGAGAACGGGGTTCCTTGGTCTTTGAGGGCTGTTTTTGAGTCATTCCTCCAAAGGGCACAAACGCATTCGAACGACGACTGTTATTCGATGAAATGTCGTCCCAAAACTCCTCCTTACGACGTCCGTCTTGGCGTTCATATTCGTTATCATTTTGATCAGTGCTTTCACAAGAAATGTAAGCATTCGAGCGAAAATTGTTAAACGGAGAAATGTTACCCGGTAACTCCTTAGAAGAGCGTCGCTGTGAGCTACGATAGTCGCCTTGGCTTTCATATTTCTCGGAGGAACGACGACTGTTATTTGGAGAGTTGTCGTCCAGAAACTCCTTAGAAAAGCAGCGCTGCAAGTTAACTGATGGATTATGGTAATGCCCGTCTTTACGCGAATATTCCTTGACTTTTGAAGAGCGTTTTTGAGTCGAAAGAGACTCACTGGCCTCCGAAATCTCTTCAAGACGATGTCTGCCTTTGCGGTCATATTCGTTGTCCTCTTCTAAGTCACTCTTGGTCGCGTTTGAGGAGTATTTTTGAAAAGCAAAACCCTCACTCGAACGAAGGCTGTGAATTGAAGAGATGTCATCTAGCAACTCCTTTGGCGAGCGGCGTGGTGAGTCCTTCCTGGTGGCCACATAAGGAGCACATGAAATCGAAAATCGACTGCTTATGGGTGAGTTGGTCCTTTCACGGGGCTTATCTTCGTCCTCCTCCTCAAAATCGTCAGCAGTAGAGAAGCCACTGCTAATCGCAGAGTTATCATTGCGCAGACGACGACTTTTGTTGGTCTCACCGATTCGCAAGCCTTGAAATGAAGGCAAGGAGTGAAAGGAATCCACCGAAGATCCACCAGCGAGTGTCACGCTCCGATAATTGATCTTAACCGTGGATGGAACATGCTTGCCCGGCACTATGGTGATATCCAGATCGCCGCACATATAATCGCTGAAGGTGAAGGCCCAGCGCATTACCATGCTCTGGACACAGTACTTGGTGCGATCGTTCTCCTCGTGAAAATCGCAGGCAATGTCTTTGGTAAACTCAAAGAAATCCTTTAGGAAAAAGCCATTTGTAATATGGATATTGATCTTATCATTCGGCAGGCCGACCATATCAAGGATCTCCTTCTTCAAGACCAAAAACAAGTATTGGATGTCAAAGACAAGAATTTTTGGCAAGAAATCCTCGTGTCCGTAGCAGGCCAAGAAGCGGAAGCAAGACTGAACGATGGGTCGCATTTCCGTGGTGGTGAACACAATGGCTGGCCGACGGCCATGATACTTGGACAGATATCTCACCATCTGGGCATGCAACTTGACCAGATTGCTCTCGCCCAGGGCCCTGGGCGGCAACGGCAAGTTGTGGGTGGTCATTGAATGCTCCAGGGCATCCCTACTCAGGCCCAAATTGAGTTTTCCCGGATCTATCAGTGTGCTAAAAACGGATATTATGCCCTCCCTCAGCGAATACTCGCAGGCAGCGAACTCGGCGGGCACATGGACATCGTTATCGGGATCCTTTGTAAAATAATTAAAAGCGCAAAACAGGAACTTGATGTTCTCGATATCTGTGGGGGGGGGGGGCACAAAGCGAAATGGTTAAAGAAAAGAAAATGAAAAAAAAAGAGCGCGCAGGTTGCTGACCTTGAGACTTTTTTCCCTCCATTACGATGCGCTCGGTGGTGCTCCGCATGTACTGCTCACGCTCAACCAGCTCGCGGTGCGCCTTATCCGCCGCGGCCAGTGGCGGTGGCAACTTCTTATAGCCGACGTCATAAGGTTTACGCTCCTGCGCAGTCATATTCTTGGAAAAAACCGAATAAAAAACCCGGGTAAATGCATGCACAAAGCAACAGCAAACATGAAAACTTACTTCCCAAATGCCGCTGCATTCAGACACCGCCTGGGGAGTGCTCATTTGTGGATGATTTCTACGCCACTGATTAACAAAATTCATAAAGCTATTTCGTTTATTCGGAGGAGCCATTGCAAGCACACAATTTCACAATTTTTAACGCGAGAAAAAAACGAAAGAAAAATTCACCAGCATAAACTCGCGCCATTAACGAAACGGACTGCCAACTCGTTGGAAATAGATTGCAACGGGACTTGCGAAATAACGGAATAAGGGAATGGAGTAAAAGCTAATGTTATCGATAGTATAAATTACATTTTTAGTACTACCAAGGCAAATAATTAATTAATTTATATTAAAACTTTATAATTTCACAAGTAAATCAGGTAAACAAATTTTCAATAGGAATTTTCATAAACATTTCTTATTAGCATTTAAACTTGCCGCTAATCGGCTATCGCCTGCTCACGCACGATATATGCAATCGATAGTATTGTTACCACCTCTATCTAGCAATAAGAAATTGTATAATTTCTTGTTTTCATTTTTAATGAATTAAATTCCTGCCTTCAGAAAGAAAAATCACACACTGCAATGGCGCTACGGATACTGAAGACCTTGGGGCCGTCCACCCTCAGCGCTGTAGGACGCCAGCAGCAGCAGCAACAGCAGCTGATCCACACGACGCCGGCGTGCTGCGAGATTAGGAAACTCGCCCGCCTCCGGGTGGTGGACAACAGTGACCTGGGCAAGCGGGCCATGGCCGAGGGCCGGCCGCCGCGCTGCATTCATGTGTACAACAAGCGTGGCGTGGGCCTGATCGGCGACAAGGTGCTGGTGGCCATCAAGGGCCAAATGAAGAAGGGCATCCTCGTGGGCCTCAAGCAGAATCAGCGTCCGAAGCAGCCCAAGTTTGACAGCAACAACCTGGTGCTGATCGATGACAACGGCAGTCCGCTGGGCACCCGCATCCATGTACCCATACCCACCGTTCTACGTACGATTCTCAAGGAGAAAACACTGGCCAAGGGAGCGGACTACACCAAAGTCCTGGCCATAGCCAGCAGATACGTTTAGAAGCAATCTTGAAGCCTTTTTTTGTTTTGTTAAACTTGTAAAGTACGAAAAAAATATATGAAAATATAAATTATATAGAAAAGTTAAGACTTTTTAAGCTGATTTTACAAACTAAGGACTAAGTTTTATGGAAATTTGTGGTTTTTTAAATTATTTTAAGCTGAAAAATTGCTTTGTGATGGTTTTTAAGCAGCTTTGGGCAAAGTGGAGGATCTTTACAGCTTTTGACTTGACAAATAAGCTGATTTTTGCTTTTTTGTATAGTTTTCTATGAAAATTACTCCTATAATTTCTGAAAAGTAGGTTAATCAGGCTCAGATCTTAAAATCGAGTGCCTATTTCTATATAATGACTACTTCTGAAGAGCAAATGTCAAGAAGTTTTAACCAGGGATCGTAACTGTTCTAATTTTAAAACTAAAAATCATAAAATAATAGTTACTATTAATTTTGTTGTATAAAAAATATTATTATTTTTTAATTTGTATATAAAAGTTGAGTTATAACTGTTATTTTCAATTTTGAAAATACAAATTTAAAGTTATAATTATTATACAATATTTATAACAGTTATTTGTCAACTTTTATTATAAAAATTAAATAATAATTGTTAAATATCAATTAATTGCATGAATAGTCTTAAAAATATATGGTATACCTAATTTTTTCTGGTTTCTAGCTAAATTTATCGATTTTTAAAATAAAAATTGCATAAGCAAGTTGATCTTAATTCTGAATAGTCTTAAAAAATATGGTATACCAAACTTTTTCAGCTTTCTAGCTCAATTTTTCGAGATTTTAAATAAAATAAGCATAAACAAATGTATCTTAAAACCGAATAGTACTTAAAAATATGGTACACTACATTTTTTCTGGTTTCTAGCTCAATTTTTTAAATAAAAATAACAAGAATAGTTGTAAATAGTCCCAAAAAATATAGTATACCAAATTTTTCAGCTTTCTAGCTAAATATTTCGATTTTTAAAATAAAAATTTTATAAATAAGTTTATTTCTGAATAGTTCTAAGAAAAAAATATGGTATACCTAATTTTTTCTACTTTTTAGCTCAATTTTTCGATTTGTAAAATAAAAATTGCATAAACAAGTTGATCTTACTCCTGAATAGTCTTAAAAAATATGGTATACCTAATTTTTTCTGGTTTCTAGCTTAATTTTTCGATTTTTTAAATAAAAATAACAAGAATAGTCTGAAATAATCCTAAAAAATATGGTATACCAAATTATTCAGCTTTTTATCTCAATTTTCGGTATTAATTTTATTTTACTTATAGATCTTTTTAGCGAACCCTGGTTTTAACCCAAAATAAGAAAACAATGTGATATTTCGTAGTATAAGTATATGTGTATAATGTAATTGCGATCAGCTAGTTTTTAGTTTTAGTTTTAGTTTTAGAGTTAGTTTTAGCTTTAGCTTTAGTTTTAGTTTTAGTTTTAGTTTTATAGTTTTAGTTTTTAGTTTTTAGTTTTAGTTTTAGTTTTAGTTTTAGTTTTAGTTTTAGTTTTAGAGTTAGTTTTAGCTTTAGTTTTAGTTTTAGTTTTAGTTTTAGTTTTAGTTTTAGTTTTATAGTTTTAGTTTTTAGTTTTAGTTTTAGTTTTAGCGCAGTAGTCTTGCCTAACGTTTATAAGTTATGATGCAGTTATGTACACATGGGCGTTGCAGTTTAGTTTTTAGTTTACAGTTTGCAGTTTTGTAGTCGTTAATTTTTGTTGCAACAGAAATGCACTTTGTCAGTTCCAAGGAAAGCAGCTCCGCTAGCGTTTGCCCTCTCTCGCTCTCTTTCAGTTTGGCGCTGCTTATGTACAGTGAATGGGGAAAGGGTTTCTTTTTTTGTATATATATATTTTTAGATATAGATCACTTCGTAGAGGCTTTGGCTGCGCAGGATATACACAGGATGTACACAGGTACACAGCTGCCCGCGCTTAGATATTGCCGGCACTGCCAAAGAACTGAAAATTATTAAAGTTCACCGGCGTCTTGGGGCTGGGCAGGTACAGGAAATCATCATTTTGCAGCTGGGACTGCGTCAGATGCGGCTCGCTGGCGCTACGATGAATTTTGGGCAGCGTACGCAGCATATTCTCCAGCATATTGAGCAGCGGCCGGAATAGCGGACGATCCTTGGTCGTATACTTGATGCAATCCTCTGCGAGACGCTTCAGCGCCTGCGGTGCATCTGAACGGACTTGGCTCATGTCGGGTCTTAGCAGGCCACGTCCCACCATAAACAGAATTTGATCCTTGTTGCTTATATGGCCATAGGGTAGGCATTCCGCCAGCAATTCGTACATAACAATGCCAAAGGCATAGACATCCGATTGAAAGGAATACGGATTCAGTTCCTGCATGCGTATCACTTCCGGGGCCATCCATAAAATACTGCCCGTTGGCTGGTTGGCCTGCTTCTCGCCGGACCAACGAGTCTTGGCGGTGGCCAGACCGAAATCACCGATCTTCACCGACAGATCCTCGTGCAGGAAAATGTTGTTCGACTTCAGGTCTCTGTGGAAGAAGAAGGAAAATAATTGAAATTACTTCAATAAGGATATCAATGATTGCACTCACCTGTGTATAATATTCTTGGCATGCAGGTAATCCATGCCCTGGGCCACCTGACGACCAATATCGATGAGCGTGTTCAGCTTAAACTTGGTCTCGCTGACATGGACATGCTTATAGAGGCTGCTGCCTTCGCACCATTGCGTTACAATGGCCAGCGAGGGTTTGGAAACGCAGCCCATAAATAGCAGAATGTTGCAGTGACGCGTCTTCTTAAGCATGGCCACTTCGTTCTTAAAGGCCTGCAGCTGGGCCAGGCTGGGCGTCTTAACATTCAGCGTCTTGACAGCCACAGGGCCATGCCAGTGGGCGCGATAGACGGTACCAAAGGAACCAGAGCCAATCCTTGGGCCAATTAATATTTCCTCCGCTTGGATGTTCTACAGGAAACATAAAAGAATATCCATGAATTAAGGAATTAATAAGGAACTCCCCCCAACTTACCCAATTCTCCTCAGAGCTCTTGGCATCCCGGGAAAGCAGATTCTTGTTGCTTTCATCCGCAGATCTGGCACGCGGTCGATTATGCTTCAAAGTGCTGGTGGGCGAGGCCTGTGTGGAGTTGGAATGATCCGTGCAGGGATGCTGAAAGATCAACAAAAAGATAATAAACAGATGATGGAAGGCAGGACAATAAATCTCTCTCTCACCGGCAACGGCGGCCTGGCCTGCATAATGAGGCTACGCTGCACATCACTGGGCACCGTGCGTATATTATTAATGCAGACATTTGGCGCTGAATTCGAACGATCGTCCTGGCTGATGCGCGGCGGTCGACCCTGTCGATGGTTGGAGGCGGAGGATGAGGAAGGGGGTTTTGAGTTGCTGCTGCTGCTGCCGCTGCTGCTACACCGCCGGCTGCGGCTGCTGCAGCTACTCACATTGAAGCGTACGGCAGTGCCGCGGCCGGGAAAGCCCACGACGCCATTGTCCGGATTCTCGGCCAGCAGCAGCTGATAGTAGCTATCCATGGGAAAGGGCTGGCACAGCATGGGCACACGGCCGGCGCAACGCTGATGGAAACGAAAGTTGCATTGGCTGCAATAGAAGCCCGTAAAGAGCAGACGACGGCAGCCCTCGCAAAATACCAACGAAAAGAAGGTTTTCCTTATAAACTGATGCTGTGTGTGCGTTCGTATGGGAAATTTCTCTAGCAACCTTACGAAAATCTCCTCCACATGCAAAGTGCCAATATCCGTGTGCCACGGTATGATATGTCGTCCGCTATGCGTGGTGCTCACCTCACACATATCCGGCGTTAGTTGACGCAGCTTCAAAGCCTTCATTAAAGCATCGCAAAGCCTTACGCCGGCCACCACCTCCACAGAGGTGCGCTGTTGGTTGGGCAAATGAGCGCGCAGCAAGATCTTGGGTTGGCGCGTGAGAGTGCCACACTGGCTGGCCGGATTGGAGCCGCCCAGGCCGGAATCTGTGAGATCGGAGCCGCCGCCATGAATGCGCGCCAATTGCCGCTGTTGCTGCAGGATTTGTGTTTGGTTTTGATAATGCGGCTGCTCGGCTGCTGCCGATTCCTCGGGCGGCGCCTCAGGCGGCTGCTGCTGTTGCTGTTGCAAAGCATTGAGCTGCTCCATTAGCTCGTGCTCCTTGGCCTCCAGCTCGTGCAGCTTGGAGGTTAGCTCCTGGTATTCGGTTAAGTACATGGCCGGCGGCTCCTGCAGATTGGCAAACTTGGCATTCAAAGCATCGATGTTCTCGCGGGTTACATGCTTCACCAGCTGCACATTGTGCAGCTCCTCGGCCAGCGGATCGTACAGCTCGCTGTCGCTTTCCGCCGATGAATCGCTGGACATGATTCCTGTCGCTGTCGCTGTCGCTGTTGCTTTTACTGAGAGGTAAAGGTGGAGCTGCTGCTGCTACTGGGATGCGACGACCATGACCCTGAAAATGCCAATGCCGAAAGCTTATCCGTTTGCGAATCCAAAATCCGAGTCCAAATCCTTGACTCTTCGTGCGCTTGCGTTTTAATGGAGTTCAATGTCGAGGAGCCACCCACCAGCCGCTTTCTTGTGGGCGGGGGGGCAGCATTTCGTCCTTGCAACCGCTGGGCTTTCCTCAGTTTCCTTTTTTCTTGCTTTTTCGTTCCCCTTTTTTCTTCTTTGCCGTTCTTTTTTTTTCACCTTTTTTCCAGTGCACCTACACACTCACACCCACACCACCTGCCTACACACACACACACACATACGCACGCACGCACACACGCACACACGCACTGGTACGCACGCTAAGGTATGTACATATATTATTTAATGCGAAGGTCGCGCTCTGCCCGGCCCTCTCCTGACCCCGCGCGCAATCGAAGCTCTACCGCAGGAGGAAGCTGTGCAAGTGTCCTGCCGCAGTGTTGAATTGTACGGCTTTGTGGCGATCGGTGCAAGATTCCAGGTTTTGGCGTCCTTGCTGGACACTCTGCTGGGCTGTGTGGCGGCGGCGGTGGCTCAAGAAACGGGACGCGGAGGACGAAGGAGCCGTTTTGGCAAAAGTTCAGAATTCGATGATTTTCCAACTCTAGTTTTAGTGTTGCCAGTTGTTTTGAAAAAAATGTGATAAATATTTCTTGTGGTATTTTTAAGAGGTTTTTTATATTATTCATTGGTCACACTAATCTTTGTTATTTACATGAGAATAATAGCGTTTACTGTTATTGAGAGAGTTAACAGCAGAAGAGAGGATTTTTCTGTTATTGAGAGAAGTTAACAGCGTTTTGCTTATGGAATGTAACGGAAGAGAGGAGTTTAACAGTGGAGATTCCAAAAATCTAGCGCGGAAATAGCTAAAAATCCTTTTTTCTGTTAAATTCTAAAAGCAAAACGCTGTTACCGCCTTCATTCTGTAAGATCCGCTACAGCTAACTATGAAATGTATTTTACAATGTATTCTACATATGTACGTTTCGCAAAAGTATGTCAAAGTTGTAGTAAAAACAGTTTGAAATTCGATTTCACAAAATAAAACAATTAAATTTGATTATCACTCCGTAAAACAGTATAAAAATTAGGAGTTTGAGTATTACTACAAATTAAAACTGAAAAGTATTCTCAGTCACGAGAAATAAATTAATTATAAAGCAATTACCTGTAAAATAAACAAGAATAATGCTGTAGGAATCAGGAGCTGAAGAGCTTTGAAATTCTTGTATTTTAGGCCAAGATATAATATTTAAATTTTTCCATTTGCCATTTAAAATTTCAGAATATGGCTAGATTAATTCTACTGTTAATGCTGATCAAGAATATATAGCGTTTATGAGGCGGAAATGACTCCTTCACTATTAAAACCTAATTTAAAACATTTTTTGAAAGGGTCGTATTAACATGGAACGCCATCAAGCGGCCGCCGCTTGAACTACAGCTTGTTGGCGAGGGGAAAGGGTGGCAAAGAGAGGGAAAAAGAGAGGGAAAAATAGAGGGAAAAATAGAGGGAAAATAGAGGGAAAAAGAGAGGGAAAAATAGAGGGAAAAAGAGAGGGAAAAGAGAGTGAAAGAGCGTGATAGATTGCCTCGTTTTATTTTTAGCTCTAGTTTATTACCCAATTTCCAATATTTAAGCTTTGTTATGTAAATATTTAATATTTTATTATTACAATCTCCACGTTTTATATTTTTAAATAATTAAAAAGAAGTAAACAATTTTTTCTTATTGCGTATGCCATAAATAAAACGTTAAACCATTTCTTATTTTGGGTAAAAGATTGATTTTATTTTGTGCTTCCTATTTATATACAAATTTAACAAAAAAAAGCTTGTAAAAAAATATAAGAAAAAACCCTAACCGAAAAAAATTAATTGTAAATTCCAATACAACTTTTTTACTCTCAAAAGAGAGAATATAAAATGTATAATATCAAGCAATGCCACCTTAAAGACTATAGTTTACAAAACCTAGTGAAAAAATGCACAAATACCTTGAAAAACCTAACATAATCTCAACAGAAATGTTTACAAAAATAAATTGCCTTAAAATCATATTTAAAAACAAAAATAATAAACAAAACTAAATAAAGTACTTTCCAAGAAATTCGAATCTTTTTCTATCGTCCCTTAAAAAACCTCGCCGTTTGGGCTTGAACCGCCCCGAAACCGCCTTTCCCAGCGTCTGCCTCCACAATATGCCGGGCTATCCACTCCGGCAGCTTACTCCTTATCCTGGGGCTAGCGTAGCGCTCATCAAGTAGATAGACGCAGGCATAGTCCCTGATGTGGCGAACGGCTCGTCCAATGCATTGGTTCACCGCCTTCATGCAGAGATTCTCGTAGAATTCATTGCCAGAGCCGGGACCCAGCTTCTCGTCCAGATGCCGCATGCGCTGCTCCAGCTCCGGCGACTGACGGTTGGGATAGGGCAGACCCACGACCAGAACGGCTCGGCCGAGGGCATCGGCAAAGTTTAAACCCTCGGAGAGTTTGCCGCCAACGACACTGAGGAGTAGGGCTCCCCCCAAACCTGTTGATTCCTTGATGGCCTTGGCGTACTTCTCCAGAAGCTGATCCGCCGATCCAGAGACTTCCCTAAACACAGTCTTCTTGCGTGAAATTCTCTCCAGGCTGCCCGATTGCTCCAGATGCTTGTGGACCTTGTCCAGATAGTCATAGGAGGGTAAAAAGCAAACCACACCGCCTGGTATCACCTGACAGAGATTCTGCAGGACCATGCCAAGCTCCTGAAGCTGTAAGAGAATATTTAAAGATGAATAAAAGGAGATACAAAAATGGAAAGATAGTTTGCCAAGCTCACCATCTCTGGACTTCCCCGCTGGGCAAAGTTAAAGCGCAGGGGAGCGCCCTTGGGGCCATTGGGTATCACAAACGGCAGCACCGCATCATCGGGCACCACATGGCTGTAGAAACGCTCGACCACACGTTGCTGGCAAGTGGCAAACAGCTGCTCCTTTAGCTCCTGGGTGGGCTGCATGGTGCCACCAGCAATTACAATCTGTGGGGGGAAACAATAAGGATTAATATCAGAATTATTAAAACAAATGAAAAGGTAAACTTACCGCTCTGGCGTCTTGCAGGATTTCGGCAAATTGCTCGGCGGGATCGAGGAGCAAATACTTAAGGCTTCCTGCCTGGGGATCGAGCAATATTCTGCCATCTGCTGCATCGCTGGTGAGAGTCTCGAGAAAGGCCAGCAAAGGTCTAATTGGCGAGGGAGCAGCCACTTCTAGGAGAGGCTTTACGGTGGCCTCCTTCTTCTCCTCTTCTGCTGCTTCTTGCATATCCTCCAGCTTCCTCTTGCCCTGCTTGGGCTTTTCCTTCTCCTCCTGCTCCTTGGTCAAACGCTGGAGGATGAGACTCCTTGCCGACGGCGGCTGATTCTCGCTGGGCTGTGGCTCCCTTTGCATTCTGGCCGCATTTCCCTGAACTTTTCGTGCGAAACGAGTGCGTGCGCAGAATTCGAGTAGCTCGCGGAGATCAATGTTGAAGAAGTCACCCTCGGCGGTCAGTTCGTAGGTGCGCAGCATCCTCGAGCCTTTGGCTTGCTCCAGAATTTTCAACAGCCGCTTGACTATAAAAATTAATTGATTGATTTTTAAAAGATTCCGCGTACTGAAACGCTTTTGGAATTGCTCTTTGTAGGCAGAGATCTCGATTTTGGCCCTCTGCAGCTGCTGGAGGCTGATGTCAGCGCCATGTAGCTGAGCCAAACTGTCGAGGAGATTGTGTGCCTCGTCCACAACGAGGATGCTTCCCTTGAGATTAATGCCCAGCTGCTGTCGGGCGGATTTTTGCAATAGCAGCTGATAGGGTAGAAGGATAAGCTGCGCCTGCTCCAGGGCGGCCCGTGAGGCGTAGTATGAGCAGGCCCCACAGGCTGCACCCTCCGTGGCCAACTCCTCAATGTCCAGGGGTTCACTGAGGGCCATATCCTTGAGGGAGTCCACCAGAGACTGCGTTTTCAAGGGACATCTGCCTTGGCTGGAGGCTTCTGCTTCGGTAAGGCGGCTTTTCTTGCTGGGATTCGGTTGGGATTTCTTCTGGGTGGCCATTTCCAGGCAGCGCTCGTTCATCAGTCCCACCTGCTTCAGGCGCCGCACCTGGGGATTGCCGCACAGCTGCTGTCGAGAGCCCAGGGAGATGCATCTTACCCACTTGCCATGCGGGGTCTTGCGCAGCTCCGACACGATTTGCGCTAACTGCGAGTGCGTGCGACTGCAAAAAAAGATCTGAACGGGACGGTAGCGATCCTCAGAGGGTTCCTCGTTGCTATCCGCAGTCTCATGCTCGCCCTCCGACTCGGAATCGGTGGCGGACTCCTCCACCTCCATCTTGGGCCGGGAATCTCTGTTTTTCTGTTTTTTTCTACTCTTCACGCGCTCCCTCATCTCCGTCAGCTGCTGTTCCCGCTTCTCCAGCAATCCCCGAAGATGTTGCAGCTGCTGCAGCTCCTCCCGCTGCTGTCGGGACTTTCCCTGAGCCTCCAGCCAGTCCATCGCCCGCTCGCCTTCCGCCTCCAACTTTTCCAGTTCCCGCTCGACGGCAACGATCCTCTCTAACATTTCGGACTTTACCAGCGCCTCGTGCCGTTCCAGCCAGGTGAGGGCACCGCAGGTGAGGGTCAGGGACTTACCCGTGCCCGTGGGACTCTCGAATATACCCACTTGACCATTTTCCAGCACCCGAAAGAGTTCCTGCATCAACTGCTCCTGGATTTTGTACGGCGAGTGCGGGAATCCAAACTCGTTGGCGGGCGGCGTGGCCAACGCTTCCCGTGGCGTGTATTGCGCCATGTTCAGGGTCCAAAAAATAGTTAATTTACATTTTCCGGGTCTTGGGGGGGAGCACGAAAAGCGGGAAAACAAAACGACGCGCCAAGGGGCGGTGGAGCAACAACAACAGGTTGGCACAAAAATTGCCTAACGCGTTGACGATGCAAATATCGCATAGTGATGGCACTTTGATGGTGCGGAAAATGGCTGAACTTCAACTGAATAAGCAATATTTATTAAATAATTTTACATAATTAATAACTATTTAAGTTAGTACAACCTACTTAAAAATTAAATAAGAAAATAAGCTAGTAAGCGGAAGTTTTTATATTCTTGCAAATTGCAATTGAATTATAAAATTAAAATCAAAATTCTGGTATAATCAAAAACCGGCAAATTTTTTTTTTTTTAATTTTTTCCTGTATGATATAGTCGTCCGATTTGCATATAATTTAACACTGAAATAATAATAAGTGGCCAAATATCAAAATTTGATGAAAATATTTTAAGAAACAGCGAAGCTATGTAAGATTTTTATAATTATATCCCTGATTATTCCTATGATAGCTTTAGGATATAGTCGTCCGATTTTTATAAAATTTAAACCGAAATTCTGAAATAATAATAAGTGAACCAATATCAAATTTGGTGAAAATATGTTGAAAACTGAAAAAGTTGTGATTTTTTCCACAAAATTTCCGATCCTTCCTATGTCAGTTATATGATATAGTCGTCCGATCCGTCCTTATATGATTTATGTACCAGTGAGAGTAGAAAGAAGACTATAAATTTTCATTCAGATATTTTAAAAATTGTGCGACTAGTTGAGATAGAAACGGAGAGACGGACATGATCAAAACCAACGGATCAAGAATATATATACTTTACAAGATCGGAGATGAATCCTTCACTGCGTGGCAAACTTCTAATTAAATTATAATATCCTTCATACACTGGTATAAAAGGAAAATTTAAAGTAAAATAATAATTCAACTTGGGGATTATTTGAAGCACCGTGCCAGTAACTGCATAATATTTAAAAATTTTAGTAAGTAATTTAATAAATCAAAAACATAAATAAACCAAATAATTTATGGTAAATAAAACTAATCGATAAGCTTTCCTTTAACCGATTGCTACAAGTCCTGTTAGTCCAATAACGCCTTTTGGTTGGTACTAAAAAATCCAGTATCCTGTATTGGCGCGAAATTTCCGTAGTGAAAAAAAAACTTTGTTGCCGGCGAAGAGAAAACAAAAAGTGTAAAATTGGAGAACAATCTGTGATTCTGGAAATCTGAGTGAGTAATAACTGAGCTATATGCAAATCCAGTGCTGCACTCGCTTAGTAATGCGCGAAGAAACATCAAAGCTTGATTGATTGCCAATTAGTCATGTGCGCTATTAATTTGCTGTAGATGCTAAATCTTGTTGTTTTCGCCGCGCCTCCTCTCGTGCTTGCTTCGCTTTGGCAAGATGGCGAACGTTTAAATTTCGATTGGATTTGAGCCGAGTTAAGATCGCAAATTGCAATTAATAACGCCATTGTGTGGGCGGTTAATGCATGTGCGGCATTTACATATTTTTTGACCCCAGGCAGCTAATTGCAAACAAATTTGAGACTTCTCAGTCCCAATTTGGACTCCTTGGTCCTCTCTTTGTTCCGTCTTTTCGTTCGTATGCAGGAGTGAGGGAGTCAGCTATATGTTGCAAGTTCATTATAACGGGACAATTTATTTCTCTTTTTAATTTTGTCGTTTCTCTTTTTTCTAGTAATGGAGTGAGAGAGTCAGCTATATAACTGATCCTGTAAAACATGCAACGTACGTGTACAATGGGAAAAACAATTAAATTACTGACTTTTAATGGAACTTTATTTTTGCCCACGGTATTTAGAACATTTTAATTATTTTTATTTTATTTTTAAATGTTTCAAAAGATGCTGCACCTGACTTATTGTTGCATATCTTAATAGTTTCTGCTGCCTTTGGCATGAATTTATGGGTTTCTTATTTTGTGTGTGCGTCAAATGCAGACACATAAATCAAGCGCCCAGAAGAGAAGGCGGATTAATGCGTAAACGACCTTGGAGGGGTGAAAATTAGCTTGTGATTAGCTTGGGTTACAAATATTCATCTAAATATTTTGTTTATATTTTTAACTGCATTACAATGAATATTTTTATACATTTACAATCAGTTTGGTATTTAAAATGGGGATATTTTGATCTTGTTAGTACAATATTATTTAAAATACTTAGTTGTGTATTTATATTTAGCGCCAGAAACATGAATTTTGAATTTCACTGAATTAAAATATTCCTCTGTGGGCTTATTCCATTTTAATCTTTATAATCAAGTAGAGTTTCCATAATATCCTTGCAATTGTAGTAATTATTCAGTTAGAAATTCTCACAACATTTTTTTAATTAACATTTAAACTAATATAAATTATTTATTTAGATCTCAATTTTATGTCCAGAGATCTAAGGTCTTATAGAACATTTTTAACCACAAACTTACCTATTTGGGACCGCACCCAGCTAATTAAGTTGACAATGCCTTTGGTGTCGAGCTGCCTTGCACTCAACCTGATGGTTGTGCAGTCCGTTCTTGACCAGGCCACGCCTGTCCTCCTGCCCCGTGCCCCTTTTTCTCCTCCATTTGGATTGGATCCCGCTCCCTGACCTTCTAAGCCACTGAGTCATGGGACTTTTTCCCCAACGATCTGTGGGGACCTTGGCAGACAGCGAGTCGGCGGCGGTGGTTGAGCGATTGAAATTGCTAATCTCGAAGCCTTTGCCCAAAGACATTTCCCATTTATCACAATCGCACTTGTGCTTGGTGCTTGGTGCCCGTGCCTGTGCCGGTGCTGCTTTTCGGTGGCATAATTTTTCACTTAACGCACGACTATAAATACCCATGCTGCAACACATGTAAGGCTCTATCTAAATACAAATACAGGTACAAATACACCTGTGTGTGATTGCTAATAGTTACCTCAATGATAATGCTTTCTGTTGATTATTTATGACCGATATTTTATGCGATTAAGTGCCATAATTTATCAAAGCACTGCTGCTCTGTTGAGCGACTCTACTTTGATTTCCATATGGAAACCAATTCTCTGCTAAAGTTTATTTATATATTTAATTGTGTTTTTACTAATAATCGTTTAAAATGGGAAAATTGTCTTGTTCTAATTTTAATATCGCTTAGATTAATTTTAAAGGTTTCTATAGGTTTTACAATTTTGAATTCCTATCGCCTAGACACTTGTTTCGAGTCCTACCTTAGCTTCAGTCTGCAGGATTGAGTTGAATCTGCTTATGAATTCCTAGTTACGTCTTAAAATATACCCATAAAATCAGAGTTCTTTGAAGTTATAGAAGACGATGAAATACTAAGCAGTTAGGGCTTTCAGAGAGTTTTGTCTCGAGTGTTTGGAGTTTGATATATCTGCTTAAAATCGAAGCTCTCTGTGATCGTGGGAGGACTGTTTATTATTATATTTTATTTTACAAGGGAAAAATGTTAAAGAGTGTGCGAAAATACGAAGGACGTCCTGGTTTCGAAGCCAAGGGTGTTCCAGCTTGATGAAGAACATTAGGAAGCTGCAGCAAGAGTTTCCTTACTCCAGGACCAAGGATCATATCTTAAGATCTTAAAGACCAGTTAAGTTTCTGCTAAAAATCTTGAGCTTTTCCTATAAGAGTAAGCCATAATAATAAAACCCTGGTGCCATCTCACCCGGGGGCTTGTCGCACGAGGTATCATCATCAACATCATTATCATCATCATCATCTCCGGTGATTGCACCCACATCGTGTGTCCAGTGCATGTGACACCCATTTGTCCCGTGGAGGTGCGCGGTGACCCAATCTATGACACATAGACTGCATCGAGAAGGATTTTGTGCGGTGTTTTTCGTTCTTTTATTACTGTTATGACATTCAATAAGCAATTAGGCATTAATCACAGCCGGGGGCAGCATTAATCACCTTAGCTCGGCCCCAAACCCGGCCAGCTTGAAGCTTGGAGCGTCGAAAAGCGAGCCTTCAACTTATGCATATTAGCGGAGAGCTGGAGCTGCTGCTATCTCCCTCTCTATTGGCTTCTATCCACAAATAGTTGGCGACACGACAGAGACTCAAATAGAGACGGAATCCCGCTTGCAAGACACACAGCACAGCAGCGACATGATGTCACCGCCTGTTTATAGCCAAAGCCCGTCAGCGATGCAGATCGGATCTGAAATCGGACGGGGAGTGGAGTGTGGATAGGATCGGATTGGTTCGGATCGGCAGAACAGATTGTCCCACGCCCACGCGGAGACACGCGCCAAGAGCACAAGCTCAAGCTCAAAAGCGACTTAGAAGAATTTTAGGAGACGAAGTTTGGGATACCCTGTAACACCAATTGTTTGGTAGGAATTATATGAAGAACCTAGGATTTAAGATATAATAATGAGTGCATCGAGTATTTATATATTTACCCTAAAAGTTAAGATGCTGTCCCACATATCACACCCTTCATAAGAAAAAGAAAAGGGTATTAGTGGCCGAGGCAGGTCAGGTTGTTGTTGATTCAGCTATTGCCCGCCGGCGCCCAAGATCGATGAGCGATCATCAAGTAATCAGGCTAATGCATATCCAAAGCAAACTCAGAGGGTATTTATTATTTGGATATTAAACTTTAATTTTATTGTATTTCTTGTGATCGGTTGTAGTCGGATCGGAGATGGTTTACAGAGACACAGTTAGAGATACGGATGGCGGATACAGCGAGCGTTAGAGATACGGCGGATGATGGTCAAGGGATATGGAGTGAAGTTTTAACAATATATCGATTATTAATTGGACTTTGTTTTTTTGCTGTTTTCTTGTTCCTTTTGTTTGCTTGGCTTTCACACATAATATAATGTAGTATTTGTAGTCGTCGGCTAGATCTATTTGCCGTATAGTTTTGCTCTGGTCAAAATTACACAAATAATATCTGGGTGACTCTCGCGTTCTCTCAACACATTCGACACATTTCTTAATATTTCTTACAATTGTTTTTTATTTCGTTTTTTTTTTAGCACAGTTTGTGGGAGTTTTCTTTGTTTGTTTTTTTTTGCTTGATGCTTGCTCTTGCGGTCGTGGACATACACACACATATATATATATAGATCTTTGACTTTATCAATATCTTGTAATTTAATTTATCAATATACATGGATATATAATAGGTCTCATTATATAACTATACAATTAAAAAGGGCTTCGAAGATGGTTTTTTTTGGATTTTGCGGTCAGTTTCCTTCTGCCTGCAGCTGATCGATATTTTTATTGTGTGTTTAGACATTAAGCAACCCTAATCTTTCGGTATTTATCGGTTGATCGTTAATAACGTTGTCCAGGTACTTTTGTAGCGCATTTCTGTTCAAGTTGAAACAAACTTTGTGTTGTAGCCTAAAACTAAAAGCTAAAAAGATGAGGGTCAGTAGGAGGTCACGTTCTGTTCCAAGGTCAAAAATGTATCGTCCAGTGGTCAAAAATGCGAGAGAGAAAATGCAGATGCGCCATTAGTCCTGAATGGCTTGATCAATGGATGGATATGGATGGTTAGATGCTGTTTCCGATGACGTTGTTCTACTTCTACGATGCTCTATTTATTAATATATATATCTTCGCCTTTCAGCACAGCTGCAGCCAGAAGCGAAGAAGCCCACGAAATCCCAAAAACTTGAAACTCAAACTCGACTCTTTTGTGTTTTTTTTAGGCCATATTTATATAGATATATGTATATATATATATATTAGAGAATATTAATCGAAAACAAACAAAACAAATCGCGAAATAATCGATTACAAATATTAAACAAAAAATGTACAAGCGAGAGAACTTTGCATCTTATTTTTTCCCTCGGTTTCGGAGGGGGTTAACATATGGAGTTGATTGCATTTTGCCATTTTTACAGTTTACGGTTTTACAGTTAACATTTAAAGTTACGAATTACATTTAACATCGAATGTGATGGCAACCCTGGTGCAGCTTGCTTCAATCGCCTGACCTGAGTGGTTGAAACTTTGTCAAGTTTTTCTTTTTTCGTTATTTTTTATGGATTTTGGTTGGAAGCTGAAAGTAATATCAATTGTCGGCAAATGGAAGTCATTCTGCTCTAAAATTCTCCAGGGTTGCCGCATCTTTTGTGTGTGTGTGTGTGTTGTGTGTGCGAGTGTGTGAGGTAAACTTTTGCTTAATGCTTAAGGCTCAAATACAATTTTAATTTTGAAAGATTTCCATCTCAAGTGGAAGGAAATATATACTTTGCACAGAGTTTTCTTGTATGCTTAACATTCCTATTCAGGGGCAAATAGGCAGGCATTTTCTTGGGTGTGTGGTGTGTGTGTGGGGGAGGGGGGATACATAGTGTGTGTGTGTGTGACATAACATTATGGTAGACTTGGTACATCTAGAAAAAGGCGGTGCTCAGGGGAGGGGCTTTAAGAGCTGATCGGGATTTGTTATGTTATAAATAGTGTTTTTGTTTTTTCTTTGTATTTAACATATACATAATTTATCGATTATCGATTATCATTTATCGTTGGTTAACTCTTTAGTACAAATCGAGGCAATTACAATTACGAAACAATTTCAAAGCACTTGTGTTGTGAGGGGGAATTCCTTTTGTTTTTCTTTTGGGGATGATCTTTTAGGCCACTTTTTGGTGTTCACAGCTGTTTATACACACACATGTTTTTTTTTTGTATATATATAATTGTTATATCCGTGTATAAGTATGTTTATATATATATATATATAGATATATATAAATGAACTCTGCTCCAACTCGTTGATCAAGCAATAGACACACACAAATATATATATATATATAAGGTTTGCTTTTTGTTTTTAGTATATATATATAATCTTCGACTCCTCGTACCATCCACATATGTATACATATATATATTTAATATAAATTACAAAAGTTGTTCATCATTTTTGTTTAACTGTAATAAGGCGCAAGTTGAAAGGAGTTGCAAAGTTTCAATTTTTTAGCAGCACTTTAAGGTCTTCGATTCCACCGAAAATACACATACATATATATAATATATCTTCTTCCTTCTTGTATATATATATAGATTGTTTAATTATTTGTTGTTCTTGTATATGTAGATTAGTTGTTGTTTCTTTGTTTGTTTGTTTGCAAAAGAATTAACAAAGTGTAGATTAGTAATTTAGTTTTAGTTGTCAATTGAAAGTTGTTTTTTTTTTGTTGTTTTTCTCATTTTTTGATTAAGGCAACAGCTTACACAATTTTTCATCGCTTATCATTTAAACATAGCTTATAAATTATGGACACGAAAAAAAAAACAAAAATTCATACATGTATTTTGTTTATATATATAGTATATATACGGGTTTATCACTGACTAAGCCTAGGATTTAGAAAAAAATATCAAACGTCATCATATATCGCATATATCAACTTGAAATTCTCCTCTCTCTCTCTCTCACTAATCTCTCTCTTGTTTTTTTTTTTACACACATAAGCATATATAGTAGTAGTTATCATTATTTTTAAGGCTTCGTTGGGTGGAGCAAAGAGCAAACAAAAATACGTTACGCATAGAAAAGAATTGAACAAATTTAAATTAATAATTACTGATGCGGATGTGACTGCACGCAGTTGATCACTGCGCTCTCTCCCTCTCTCTCTCTCTCTATCTTTCTCTCGATGCAAGCTTGCAATGGAATGTTATCGATAAATGATATCGTATCAAAAAGTTGGGTTATGTACAGTTGTGCAAGTGCTACTTCTTTCTTTCTTTCTTTCTTGCTTTATTTTTTGTGTGCTCCCTCGCTACTGCTTCATCTGCTCGTTTTTATCGTTTTTATCGTTAAAAATCTTTAATGATAGTTACTTGTTAATTGTTACTGCTTCTTGCTTCATGAGGTAGTCAAGCCACAGGCTGGATGCCGCTCCAGGCGGACTTGGGATCAGGGGGAAGGATATATGTACATTACATTATATAGAGGGATGGGATTTTGGGTACGGCGGATGATATTCGAGTGGTCTTGGGATCTTGGGATCTTGGGATCTTAGGGGGGAAACTCAGCTATTGGAAGAACTTGGATTTGTAAGGAATTTAAATTCAAAAGTAAAATTATAGAACAAATTCCTAAAAGAAAATTACAAAAATATCCAAGATTGTGGCAGATTTGTTAAACTTTAAAGAAAGTTTTATAGAATTTTGAAGTGAATGTGGGAACTTTTTATGGGAGGGGACTTGGAGGGATCTTCTTCTACTTTCCTGCCTTTGCTTTTGCTTTTGCTTAGTCGATGAGTGGCGGTTAATTTTAAGATTAGATTGTATTTTCTTTTTTTTTCTTCTGTTTTTTTTTTTTTTTTGTTTTTTGGGATGATAAGATGGTTAAGCCTTAGCACCAATAGTCTACATGGGCCCAGGCTGGATCCTGCTCCTCGCCCAGCTGCAGCTCCATTTCCAGCTCCAGCTCTACCTGCTGCTGATCCAACTGGGGACTGGCCTGCCTCTGATTTCTTTCCCTTTGCTGAGTCACCTGGGATTGCTGCTGCTGCTGCTGTTGATGATGATGATGATGATGATGATGGTGTTGGGGATGCTGATAATGGCCGGTGGACTGATCGAAGGCGGGTAGCATCAGGTCACGGTCTCGATCTCGAGCTCGTTCACGCTCACGTTCACTTTCCCGTTCTCGATCCCGCTCCCTGTCCGGCGCCCTTCCTCACGCCAGGCAACCACCGTTGGTCATAAACGCGGTGGCTGTGTCCAAGTCCACATACTCCCCAGCAACGCCATCGTCCACCAGCTGCGACAGCAGATCCGATGCATAGACACCGCTCTTCATGAGCATCAGTTGATGATCCTCATCGTAGCAGGATGTCATGCCCACGCCAACGCCCACGCCGACGCCCACATTTCCGATACCAATACCAATCCCATTGCCATGCTGCAGTCCCTGATGGAAGTCCATCAGATGATTGTTATTGTTGTTATTGCTGCCGCCATTAGCGCCGCCATTGATGCCGCTGCTCCCGTTGCCATTGCTGCCATTTTGTTGGCCATTTCCAACATTTGGTGGCACCACACTGGCCATGTTCAGGCCATTGATGCCGCACGGTGAGGGCAGGACACTGACTGCATGCTTAATGTCCGGAAAGCCGTCACTGGGCTCGAACAGGAATCGCTCGGCACTCAGGGCGGTGGTGTATGGACTCTGTGAATCCACCAGTTCGTTCTTAACAAACTCAATGGCGCTGCTGCTGGCGGTGAGGCTGGACGTGGTGCTGGTGCTGCTGCTGCTACTGTTGCTGCTGCTGGCGCTGGTATTGCTGCTCGGATTGTTTGTGTGATTGCTACTGCTCAGGCCATCGCAGTTGGGCACATAGTCGGAGAGCAGGCCGGGGCTGGGATTTGGCTGATGCTGCTGCTGCTGCTGGTCAATGTTGTTGCTGCTGTTGCTGGCGGGATTCAAAGACTGTTGCTGATTGTGCTGCTGCTGCTGCTGCTGCTGCTGCTGCTGCTGCTGCTGATGCTGCTGGTAGCCTGCATGCTCAAACTCCTGGGCACTTGGCGAGGGCTTGCAATAGCCAGTGGGCAGTTGTTGTGCCATCGCTGCTGCCGTTTTGGAGCCAAACTTGAAGGTGGCCATCGATGGTATGCTCTGAACTCGCTGTTGACTGTTGCTGCTGCTGCTGCCGTTGTTGTTGTTTGATCCTGGCTCCGCTGCCGAAACCACAGCATCATCTAATTCCAATTCAGCGAGGTACTTGTGGGCCGGTGACTGCGTTAGATGTGTGGGTAGCTGACAGCCGCCAGAGCGCAAGCATCCATGAGATAGCAGCATATCCATTAGCTTCCGACGTTCCATTTCCAGCAGGCGCACTTGATTCTTTAGCTCCACATTCTGAGTGTCCAGCACTTCGGACTCCTTGATCAGATTCTGGGTACGTTCGCGCTTCTTCATTCGGCACTTGGTGGCCGCAATCTTGTTGCGTTCGCGACGCCGCCGCCTGCGATCCTCATCCTCGGGCGTCAGGCCCTTTGGCTGTGACTTGGTCTCGCTGTCCTCATCACTGGACTCCTCCAGGTCATCGTCATTGGCATTGCTCATGTTGCCGCTATAATGATTGCTACTGCCGCCGCTGTGCCCGTTATGGTTACTGCTGCGTCGCGAGCACTTGGAGTGCGGCTGCTCTGATCCGGAGCTGGAGTCGCAGGTGGAGAGCTTGCGTTTGCTCTGAATAGAGAGCTTCAGGCCCTCCTTGATCAAGCGAGAGCAGGTCTGGAAAATAAGAAGAAAAGGAAAAGTTGGGGTATTGGTGGTGGAAGAGCGGTTTTTTCGTATGATTTTATTTTAAATTTAAAGAAAATCTTGCTTCTAACTTATTTTTTATATAAAATTAGGCTGCTATAGTTCATAGGCTTATATTCTTTTAGTTTTTTTTTCTCTTGTTTAGTGGCCCCACGAAAAGTGGTTTGTCACCATTGGCCAAAACGGTTGAGTCCATATATAAACCCCTAAAAAGGCAGCCTCAGGTTGCCCAAGTCTACTGACTTGATGACATTTCAAACAGATTTCAAGCTTTTTGGATCTATAGTTTTTTTTTTGCTTTGATTTGGGACTAGGATTATATATTGTAAAGTTTAATATATCGAAAAATATGTAACAACCCTAAAAAATCGATAAAATATCGATAAAATGGTTAAAATTTTATAAAATTTTCATTGAATACATTTAAAACTAAATTTAGGCTTTACCACAGCTCGATAAATCAATGAAAATATAGATTTATCGGTTATTTGTTTAAATATCGATTTATATAAGGAATGCAAATATAGATTTATCGATTATTTATTTAAATATCGATTTTTGTAAGTTTTTCCCCTAGAAATTCTTATATTATAACCCACTGATCCTATTTCTCAACACCTGATGGTGTTTTTTCCCTCAAGGACTGAAGAGTGAACAGTGATGAGTGATGCGTGAGAAGTGAGAGCTCGCGACACAGTTTCTCGAGAGTTGGACGCCCTTCGGGGCAGGTAGATATGACGAATCGCGGTCCCGCTTTTTCGATTTCAAGAGGAGATTATCTCCCCACCAGGGCAGCGGCATTTTTAGCTTTGTTTGTTTGTGATTTACTCCAGCGACCTTTTTTTATATATTTTTATTTCTTTATTTTTTTGCGCTTTGACTTAGGGCTTGGCTCTGGATTTTGGGTTTTCGTTTGGGTTTGGGGACACACTTTTGAGTTTGCATGAATTATATATACTACAGATAGAAATCTGCGAGGGACACGCCCAGAGGTGGTGACTCTCTCTCTCTATCTCCCTGCAAGTGCAGCCTCGAAATAACCTCGACAGAGAGCTCCATTTATGGAGATCAGGACAGGAACAGATGGTCATCGTTGCACTCCGGCACGTTGTCAACTTTCGTTGAACAATCGCTGATTGACAACTGCAGCACAGCATTGGGTTATATGAGCTAAAAGAGATGCCCTAACTTTAGATATTATATTAACGAGGCTGAAATATAATCTGTGGGGTTCACTGGAAAGTTAATATCCCATAATAAATCATCTCGCAATATGGCATCCATCAAGGGGTTGGCCTGTCAAACTTGTGCCTTCAATTAGCCCTTTCAATCCGCAGCTCATTGAATTGTCGGCCAGACCCATGATATTCCCTTGCTGTCTTGTTGATGTTATATATATATTTTTTGCTCATGTTGTTTGTGTTGTCTGGTCGAGAAATTGTTCGGATGCCTCTGCCCCAGTCCCAGTCCCAGTCCCAGAGCCAGTCCCTGTCTCGATTTCTTTCGACTTCTGTTAATTTTTTGGGCATCGCCTCGCTTCGCCTTGCTACTCCGGGGTTCATTTGAATTTTAGGCACGCGGCCGCTGCTTGCAGCGTTTTATTTATTGACCCAGAAATCAGATAAATAAATTTTTTGTTTAAAAAACCAAAAAAAAAAAAGCGACAAGTAAAGAAATCCAAAAAGCAAAATCATAATAATCGCATGCGCTGGCTAAATTGGAGCCAAAAACATGGAGCAGCACATACATGACCATATGGTCGCTTGGACAAGTTGCTGCTGGTGGAAACTTCTGCTGGAAAATTGTGCAATTGCGTTGAGGGAGACGGCACAGGTTGCTTGTAGTATCTTTGTATCTTTTTTAGTATCTCTCTGTATCTGTATCTGTATCTGCTGGCCGAGCCTTTCTTTGCCTTTCGCATCGCTGCAACTTTAGTCGCAAAATTCGAAGGAAATGGCAAGAGTTATTATTTTTTTTTGTTCTGCTTATTTTTGGGTCTGGCAAATTTGCATTTTGTTTGCACATTTTTGCACATTTCACTCATTTTGTCTGTTTGCCATTCTTATAATTTTCCCTCGCATTACATTTCCCCATTTCGCGGTTGAGCGTTCTTTTTTCGGCAACATTTTGTGCAAATATTTGGCGTTCAACACACACACAGGAAACACACATTCGATGAGTCCAGTCCAGTCCAGTCCCTTGGGGTCACGATCGGAATGACAAATCTCCTGCTAATTGTGCGAAAATACTTCCATACTTCATTAGTATGCACAGAAAAACACACACAGGAAAAACACAAAACCGAAATAAAGTAACGAAAAGTACGCAGAGAGTAAAGCCTTATGAAAACAAGACATTGTTAGCGAAACTTTAATGCCATACTTAAATGTAAATTGGGAGGCATTAAAGCGAAAAATAAAAAGAAAAAAAATTCAAACGAACCCCAACCTTTGAGCTGCGAAAAGTATTTCGGCAGGAAAACATTGAAACGTGCGTTCGCCTATTAAATTTCTTAATTGCTTGCTTATTTTTTTATATTTTCTATTCTTATTTTATAGAGAGTTCAATTGCTCTATTTATTTTTAAAATTTTCTATTAATTATTTGATTGTTTGGTTTTCTTACAGGAGGATATTTATTATTAGGATCTATGGAAAGCACTACATTTGCTATTAGTATCAGTAAATGTCTTGGAGGACTCACCCATAAACTGTAAGGCTAACAAATAAACTGTAAAGTGCTCAAAAAAATATGTTAACAACACCAAATGTGCTGTATAATTTAGCAAAGGGTCTAAATAGTACTAAAAATTGTTTTCTTACAGGAGGACTCGTGATAATGGGATCTATAAAGAGCACTATTCTCGTGAATGCCTTGAATGACTGTAAGTCCAACAAATAAACTATTAAAAATACTAAAAGTTATATGAAAATATTACCAAATGGTCTAAAAAGTACTACAAATAATTTTCTTACAGAAGGAAACCTAATAATAGGATCTAAAAGGATCTAAAGAGCAGCAAGTTTGTTAGGCACAGTAAATGCACTGAGAAAACCCGAAAATGAACTGGAAAACACACAAATAAACTGTAAGTCAAACAAATAAATTCTAAAGAGCACTAAAAATTATTTTAAAAGCAGTAAATATGCTGTAAAGTGTACTAAATGCTCTAAAAAGTACTTAAAATGAACTCCAAGGCGTCAAAATTAAGCCTAAAACTATAGAAAATTATTTGATCTTTTTCGGAAAACCCTAAAAATCTTGATTATTCAACCCAGCCACAAGTGCCTAAACTGATGTTCCACAATTTACAATTAAATTAAGGACACTTGCTTAGACACTTGCTTTTTAAATCCAACTTTAATCTGGCCGCCTTAATTTGACCTGTTCTATCTATTCCATTCTAACCGTTCATTCATTCATTCATCCATCCATCCATTCATTCATTTATTCATTTATTCGATGACTGTTTTTTGTCGCCCACGCGACCACACGATGCCGTGCAAAATCAGCCCACGCACTCTGCATCTTTTTTGTTTTATTTCTTGTTGTTTGTTGTTGTATTCTTACTCTCCATTGGCCATTGGCCGGCGTCTGTCTGTCTTTGGGTCTTTCTGTCCACAAGTTTGTCCCCTGTCCAGCCGGCGTCTTGAGCTTTTTGCGGCGGCGGTGGAGTGGGCGTCAATTGCGAGACGCAGCTTGAATTGATTTCACTTTTGCGTTCGAGTATCTGCAACTGCATCTGCATCTGAATCTGAATCTGAATCCGTAAATGTGTGTATCTGTGCGGGGTGCGAGTGTGCGGTGAGTGTAAGTGTGAGTGTATCTGGGGGAGAATCACACTCTTGACTGACTGGCTGACTGACATTGGCCTTAATGAGGCACGTAACTTGGCTGCGGCCGCTTGGCTGCTGGTGTCAACTTCAGCGATTAATTCGCATATGAAGCGGGCGCGGATTGCACTTGCCACGCGGCAATTAGAGGTCGCATCCCTCAGATAAATAAATAAATAGATAGATGCTATTCATATATAGATATATTTTCTGTGTAGATGCATTTTGCCCTTTCCCCGCTGAGAGCGTTCCCCCAGTAATTGGCAGGTGTCTATGACTATGTGAGATGTGTGATGTGTGTGTGCCCACACACGCTTTGCCCTCTCTACTATGTATGTATGTATATATCTTTGTGATTTATGATTATTACTTCCAACAAATTTATAGGCAATATCTTTTGGGAAAAGGGGCGTGGGGATGGAGGAAGAAGCTTGCACTTTTCAATTTGTTTTCCAACAAAAATTTTCTCATAAACTGGGGTAGGCCGGCCCTCCCATCTTTTAAATTTTCGACTGAAACGTAGTAACGTAGATTTGGTATGCCTCTCTTCAGACCTTTAATTGCACTTCAATTACTGCCTGATTGATGAATCGTTTGCCTTTGATTTATATATATCTGCAGTGGGTATTAATTTTAAGGGAATATTTGGGATATTCCATAGAAATAGGAAACAATTTCGAAAGATAATGAAATATTTCAGAACTAGTCTAAAATGAAAAGGGAAACCCTTTAGTATTTATTGCCTTAAATTAATTTAATGCCCCAAAACTAAGCCTGATTTATATATATCTGCAGTGGGTATTATTTTTAAGGGAATATTTGGGATATTCCACAGAAATAGGAAGCAATTTCAAAAGGTAATGAAATATTTCTGTATTTATTGCTTTAAATTAATATAATGCCCCAAAACTAAGCTTGAAATATATGAAATTTTGTCTAGCTTAGGATCCTCTATATATTTTTTTATATATTCAAAAAATACTATTAAAAAATTACCTGTTGAACGCTGGGCGTGGTGGCAGTGCCGCCCGCTGGTGAATCCAATGGCGAGCCAGAGCAACTGGAATGACTGCTGTCCTGCGAGTGCAGCTGTAAATATAATATAGAATATAGAATATACAAATATTAAGTATACGCACATCAAGTATACGCATCAGGGAAAATACTAACCTGTCCATTGGGATGACCATTGAAGTGACGCACTGTCACAATCGGTGTGGAGGCGGCACTGCTGCAGGAGGCTGCCGATGAGGCGGCCGAGGCAGAGATTGCCGCCACCGCGGCAGCCGAACCGAAGTTATAGTTATCCAGCGGATTGGTCATGGCGATAAGGGAGTTGAGGATCTCCGGGGTTTTGGGCGTGTGAGCGCCCAGGCCACCCAGGCCGCTGCTCTCGATGCTAAGCAGCGAGGCGGCCGGTATGTTTGAGTTGAACATGGCTATCGGTTATCGATTATTGTTTATCGAGCAGACAAAAACAAAAAAGTATATATAAAACAAAAAAAAACTAAACGTATCTCTCTCTATATATTATATATATGCTTTCTTTCTTTCGTTTTTTCTTTCCCTTTTTTTTTGTATGTTTATGCTTAAATCACAGTTGAAGGCCTACGCGTTGCACTTGTTGGTTTTTGGTTGCTTTTGGACTGCTCAACAAGTCTTCATCTATCTTTCTATATATCTGTTCCTTGGATATATATTATATATAATATATATATCGAGTGGGTTCTGGAGGCACACTTATCACAAGTTTCCTTCTAGAGTTTCTCTTTTATTTTTTGTTTGAGAAGACTACTTTCTGGAGTTTGTTGCTTTTGTGGGAGTATCGCCGATGATCCATCGGGTTCCGTTTCCGTTTCCTTCCTTCCTTCCTTCCTTCCTTCCTGGTGCTCCCCCGATCTGATCCAATCTCCGATCTCTCGAGTCTGTGTTGTTGCCCGGAGCACTAGGGCCGAGCGAATGTTTTGCTTTGAACGTTGAACAGCCGGCAACTCGCTTCACATCGGTAGCGAATCTGCAAAAAATTACAGAGACAAAACAGAGAGTAAGTGAGAGAGTTGAGAGGAGAATTAAATAAGAGAAAAAACCACACTGAGAGACCCACAAAGAGAGAGAGTCACGTACGTGAGTGCGGGCCATGTCAACGTAAACAAAAGCAATTAAATTATAAAATAAACTCGGCTAAATTGATTTATGTAAGTCAGCGTGTCGTCGTCGTCGTCGTCGTCGTCGTCGTTGCCGCTATGCGCGTGTCACGCGATCGAGAGCTCTGGAAATCACTATCACGATTCTGATTGATCACGCACCACACACCCACCCATTCACCCACTCACCCACTGGCCACTACCCCCTCCAAAGATGCCACAAGATGCCTACCAATTAAGCCATTAATCGTTTAATTAAGATCGGGCACACTTTATACACAAAAAATAATAATAATAACCAGAGAATAATCAAAAGGGGGCATTCCATTCCTCAGGGGTTCGTCGCGAGGTGAAGGTGAGCAGAAGGAGAAAAAACTGCAGCGAATTCCAACGACAACGGCGGCTGTGCCGGCAATTGAAACGGAATTGAAATGCAATTGAAGGCAATCATCCATGAATTCGCTTGACTCCCGAGAACCTCTAAGAAAATAGGGTTGGAATTTTTGTACGGAGCTTTTGGCTGTTCTAATCTCAAATTTTAAAATTGAAACCATAAGGAAATTAATTGTTAAAAGGTTGTAGAAATTATTAGAACCATAAAACATCATATCAGAGAAATAATACAATTTTAAGAAAAATTTTAAGAAAAATACAAACAAAATCTAGAAAAACTTGGAACTTTAGAGGTTTATTAGAAAACCTGTAAATATTTCAAGGCATATGCTTAAATTTACCAATATCCTTCTTAATATCCTTTTCTGCTTTACACTTTATTTTAATTTTAGAGGAATTCCCGCCTCAAGATGAACTATAATATCTCTGACGGGTTGAGGGGTTGAGTCTTTCAAGAGGCAGGGAAGCTAACTTAATGTGGTCGTGGTGGTGATGGTGGTTGGCCACTGGAAAACCGGGGGGGGGAATTTCGCTCAAAATGCAAATTGAGGCTGTCAAACTTCAAAAGCCGAAAAACAGAACGCACATACACACAGGAAAACATCTCATTTGGGGTTTGTGTGCGATTTTAGACGCTGCCTTTGACCATTTATCATATGGCCAGAAGTGTCTGCACTGCCATTATATATTGGTATTGGTACACTTGAAAAAAAAATGGGTGTACATTTTAAATAAATATTAGAATTTTAATATTTCAAGCCTTTTTTCTTAGAAAATCTTTGATTTCTATGAGTTATTTAATTATTTGATTTATTTTTAATTAGTTTCCAGTCTTTTTGGTATTTTTATCAGTGTATTGACATTTGTGGTTATGTATGCGTGACATGCTCTATAAGTTTTAGAGCTCCCCTCTCTCTCGTTCTCTCTGTCTTCCAAAAAAAACCCCAAAAACCGAAAGCCAACGAACAACAAAACGAAGGCAGAATAAAGAATTATGATTTATGACTTTCGCATGTTTCTTTATATATTTTTATTTTTATTATTTTTATTTTTTTTTTTCGGGGGGTTTGTTTGAGAGCTTTTAATGCTGTTTTTGCCAGCTTGCCAGCTTGACTGCCTTTGATGTGGTGACTCTGGGCTCCTGCCCTCCCCCCAAGTTTCTGCTGCAACGAAAATCACTTTTGACATTCGCCTCGCACAGAATCCGAACACAAATCGATGCGATTTGGCTCACTTTTTTGTTTATCTTTTTATTTTTTTTTTACTTTGTTCAGAGCTCTCTCGCATTCGAAAATCTAAAATCCACTTCCACTTTGACTTGGACTTGAAGCCAAACGCTCATTTTGACCAAATGCGGCGGAGACGTCAACGTCAAATCGAGGCACACACACAGCACATGCGTGGCCTCCCCGAGAATGGAGAACATTTGGGGTCAGGGCGACTCGATGCCAACTGAAAGCCGAACACTGAACACTGAAAATTAACTCAGGAGCAAGGAAAAAATAAGAAACTCTACTCAAAGTATTGCTTTTATTTATTTTTTAAATTTTTTCGGCCTTAAAAATGTGGTTTCCTTCTGAAAAGAGTTTTTTATATTAATTTTCTAAAGTTTTTTGGACCTTTGGGGTTATTTTCCTTACTATATTTAATTTTCTTTTTAAAAAGTATTGGTAATATTTATTTTCTATTTTTTTTAAACCTTTAGTGACTCTTTTTCCCTACTCTACATATTTCTTCTTCTAAAAACTATTAAGAAATATTTATTGCCTTTGTTCTTTGTCATACCCTTTGCTTTTTTATTGAAAAAATGTCAAATTTAAATAGCTTAGATTACATGTTGAGTGGTTAATATCGTTGCCAGCAATGTGTCTCATCGCAAATGTTGACTATTGATTGCGTAAATATCTATCAAACGATACGATCTTATATGTTGTCCAGCTGACTTGAGATTGCGCATACGCCGCGTTGGCTGACCGACTGAGTCGTTTGTCAAGCAGCCGATAAGTTGACAGGCCGCAGGCCGGCGCCCAGCAGGATTTTTGAGACAAAAAAAATGTATATATATATATATAAATTTAACAAAAAAAGCGAAACATTTTAGCTGGCTGCACTTGCCACATTGACATTCCCCAGTTGTGCTTTTGCTACTTTGGAAATAAAGTCATTTGCGGCTGATTTGTGGCCGGCATGTGAATTGCCCTCAAGTGTGCGAGTTTTTTGTTGCCTGCCAGTCGATCGGATCGATCGTTTGGAGAACAGAAAACAGAGAACAGAAGCTTTGCTTGCACAACGATCGAGCGATCGATGAAGATATATGGAGAGATCGAGGACCGAGTCACTGCGGTGTTCGTCCCATGCCATGAATATGCGATGGAGGTGCCAGAAAATTCTTGTCATCGATCAGTTAATATCATACTAAGTACTAAAGAACGTATTGATCGGGCCATTAAATCGGAATATATTCTAACAAAATAGCTTTGTTTTATTACCCGGTTAAGACAAGTGTTACCTAAGCTGATTGCCAATCAACTAATTTAAAGATTTGTTTTTATGAGCATCTCAATTATATGATTACTCAATAGTTTTCGATTAAATATTATCTTAATTCTCTCTTTAAGTATTTTAATTATATAATTAATCAAATATTGTTAGATTTTGATATTATATTCTTAAAAAAATAGACAAAAAGTTACTCATTCTTCTATTTTCCCAAAAAACCCTATTGAAATTCGACTTGAATCAACCGAATGTTGTTAAGCAATTTTCAATGGGATTATTACACTTGGATTGGTCACGTCGCTGAATACAAATATCATATATACTACACATATCCGAAATATCCCAAAAAAAGTGTGACTTACTGACTGATCGATCGATGACTCAGATTCCCGTTCCATTTGCATACGATTAGGTAAATTCGATCGGTTCGCATGCGAATGCAAATGCAAGTGAATGAATTATGAAGCAGGGCAAGATTGCACAATCGGGTGGCGAGCATTATATTAATAACACTTCATAATTGCGATACATAGAGGAGCACGGATCGTGGCCCGGACCTGCATTTATCATCGTATCGGCGTTGAGTGCGCGGCGAGGCGTGCGATGTGAAAACGCTGCATACTTTGCATTGGGGGTGCACTCAGCATTTGAGTTATTGTATTGTGTGAAAAGTATTATATTATATATATTTTTTGTCCGTACATCTGCCGCTGCCACGAATGTTTATCGGCTCTTTGCTCCGCTTACGTGCTACGTGCCTCGCTCGTACTCCGCATTTCACACGAGCGGGCAGCACAAACGGCCAAAAAGCCGGCGAAAACAGTCAATAGAAGAAGGGGGGGGAAAGTCAATTTTCAAGAAAAAGAGGCAAACATACTATTCAGTTTAAAAGTTTGAAAGCTAAATAGTAGTTTTAAAAAATAACTATTATTGATTAATCGATTTAAATCCAACATTTTCGATATTTTTAGATTATTTATCGATAAAACCAATTAAATTAAAATTCTACAAGTTTGTAAAGATGTAAATAACACACTTTTAATCTCTTTTGGCTTTTAAGAACTTTCTGATTTTCTTTCCTTGTTTAATGCAACGATTTCCTTTAAAAATCTGTGTGTTCATTTGTCGCAAATCAAGGAAATCGATATCACTTTCGATATTAAGACCAGCAAGTGAATTTCTGTTTCGTTCCAAGTAATTTTTCAAACCTCCCGCCTTGGGATTCTGTTACACATTCGACTGTCGCTTACATATCGATCTGTCCATTATTCTTATGCATTTACCCATATATATATACGATATATATAGCCACATATCTGCAGTAATTCGTTTCACAGCCAGAATCAGATACGTATACGTATTGAACGGATTCTGGGGAATTCCGAGGAGTTGGTTTTTTTTCCCTGCGTCATCGGATTCCGTTTCACAATCCTTTGTAGTAATATGCTCGTAAAATGAAAAACTTTGCCAACTGTCGGTGGCCCCCCCTCTTCTCTATTATTGCTACTCTCCTTCCGCCTGGATCGTTCTCTCTGGGCTCATATTCCTCCTCCGCTTTGGGTCTTTGGGCCGAATTGGATTTTTAGCAGAAAGTAGTTGGTTGGCCATTATTCCGCGTGGGTGTCTCTGTCTGTGTATGTATGGACTCTGGCCATAAAAATAAACTTTCGTTGTGCTGGATGGAGCTTAATTAAAAGCCAAAGCAAAGAGAGACACACACACAGGGAATATCCAATAGATACTAAGGGAAGGGGGATAGAACCATTGTCAGCTCTACCTTTTCTTGCTTTTCTCTTTTTTTTTGTCTTTTCTAATTAAGTGTCAGTGCAGGAAATCTGCTCGAAGATGGCATGAAATTTACACTTTAATTGGGCATTTAGATAGTGTATATCTATATTGGCCTTTGATTAGTTTGCTAATTGCTTTGAAGCGCAGGGGTGGGTGCTGTAATGGACTCCAGGGGTGGGTGTTGCTTGGCGTTGGGCTATTAACATAAAATTTGACGAAACCAGAGATTGGGGACGGAGTCCAGCCAGCCAGCCATCCAACCATCCATCCATCTATCGCTCTATCCATTTACTTCCTTAAGCGATCCGCATTCACGCCCCGCCCGCATCTGAAATTGGGCCGCGTGGCGATTCAATTAATTTATTATTCACTTAAGAGCGCCACGGGAGGAAGAAGGGCAGGCGGCAGGCGGCAAGATGGAGCGCACATAAAAATGTTATAAAAATTAAGCGCACACTGGCAAAGACACAAATAAATGGAGAGAGAGAAAGAGAGCACTGAAAAGCTGGCCAAAGAATTTTTTCGCACATTTCGAATGCCTCCCGCAGTCGTGCCAAAAATGTCCTGACAGCGGGATGTGCGCCGCCTGAAGGGGGAAATTTTTGGGGTTGGTTGGTTGGTTGTGTGATGGCTTATGGGGAACGCGTGGCACAAGTTTTACAGTTATAAACATTTCCGTGCACGTTCCAAGCGTTAAATTTGAGAACCAGCCGCAAAAACAGAAAAAAAATAGATATAAAAATTGTTCTAGAAAATTAAAGAAAAAGGAAATGTAATAGCGAAGCTAAGAAATGCCCTAAGAAATATGAAGACTTAAGAAAAAAAAGAAGAAATTATATATAAATATGGGAATTATTCCAGCAAACTAAAGGAAAAAAGAGGAAATAGAAAAAAGTAAATGGAATTAATTCGATTATTGCAACGATTAAAAATCGCTAAAAAACTCGATTATTTTCCATCTCTAGTCACTTGCTTCCCACCCTTAATCAAGGGTTATAAAACTACTCCGGGAAAAGTGAATTAAATGCCTGAGGAATTATGGAAATAAATTGGTTTGAAAGGCAGATAGTCAGAGAAAGAGAGAGAAGAGTTACTATGACCTTTTCGATTTCCAGGAACCGGGAAGTATCTAGATACGGCTGCATCTTCACCTGTTTTCTTATAGCTGCCAGAACGAGTGACTAACTAACTCTATTAACAGATAAGGGAGTAGTACGAGTACGAAGTGGAAGTGCACTTGGCGTTCTTTATGCGTGCGTGCTGCGTATCTTTGTATCTGCAAGGACGTTGGCAATCAGAAAACTTTCATTAAACTTTGTGTGTGGTTTTTTATCATCGGACTTATCAGCTCAGAAGATGTCTTATCGGAGGAAAAACACGAGCACGACGACGAATCTTATCTGGAAGCCAGCCCTGGGTTCTCTCACTCGCTTTTTTCTCTCTCTCTCTCTCTTTTTCTTGTTTCGATTTCGATTTTGGAGTTCGATTTCCGTTTCGATTTCTGTTGTTCTGCTTACGATTTTGGCGGAATCTAATTAATTTCCAGAGCTAATTCATTTTGTGACATCGTTGCGATTTATGCTGATTAAGGTGACATTATCGGCCCTGCTCGCCGCTTGCGTGTTTCCCTTTTATTTATTGTTATTTATGGGCACTTCTTGTGGCCTCCTCTCTTTTCTTTTTATTTTGTGTGGAATTTTATCAAAAAGAGCTGGCATTTTTTTTTTATTTTTTTGTTGTGTTTGCTTATGGCTTTTTTTTTCGGCTGGCTTTTCGTCCAAAGCCATTTAGTACACTTTTCGCACCTCGTTGTTCTTGGGGCCGGCGAAAGATACATTTGTATCTGCTGCTGCTGCTTCTGATGCTGCTGCTGCTCGCCATGCGACAGCTGTCACTGGATCTAGTCATCTCCGAGATCTCTCTGTGGCCAGCATCATCATCATCATGATGATCATCATCAGCTTGGTGATTTTTATGAAGGAATTCGCATTAAAAATGTTTATTATGTTTATTTATTGCGAACGAGAATCGAGAACGAGCCAAAATGGAAACACTCACACAGGCACACACACAGCCAACACAGATACAAAGTAGATCTAATGGATTTTTGAATTTTCTGTGTTGGCTGTAACAGAAAAAAAAGAAATGTAAGAAGAATACAACAAAGCAGAGGCGTCTCTGGCAAGGGGGGCACTAATTCTTCTTATTTTTTTACACTTGTTCGTGCTGGACAAAGCCAGAAGCCAGAAGACAGAAGGCAAAAGCAGCTGGCAGCTGGCATGTAAAGTGTCCGCGTTTTTCGGGGAAATCCTCAGATCATTTTCAGTTCATAGGGATTTCAGGCACTGCTAGGAAAAACTAGGTATTATTAAATTTAGAAGAAATCCAGATGCGAACCCAGTTGGAAATTTTAAATAAAAATCAAGCTTGAATTTTTTATACACTTTTCAATATTAAATTCTCTTGTTAAGAACTTAAAATCCAGTTTGAGTTATAAAAAAAAAACAACTCAATATAACTGTAATTGCCAAAGAAAATTAAAATCAATTAAACAATCGTTACTCGTTAATTTCATCGAAACAACAAATTTGAGTTGCAAGTGAATATATATTGTTTAATTAATAGCCATATTGTGTTTACTTTTCTTCTTGTTATATTTTTTTGTATTACACACTTTTATGCCAAAATTAAATTTAAAATAAACACGCCGTTTCCAGGCTAGGATGTTTATTTTATAATTTTTTTTTTTTGTTTTTGTGGCCTGGACTTTGGCCTTTCTTTGACTTTTAATTAAAATAAATTTGCCGATTTGCCAACTTGGTATTTCAAGGCGTGGTCGAAAGATATATGTTTGCTCAAAGGGAGTGCCGAAAAACAAAAAGCCTTGAAAAGGGAGTTGGGAATTATAAGAAGAGTGAGAGAGAGAGAGATAGCGAGAGGGAGTGAGTGAGTGAATGAATAGGTGCTAAGGACTGGGAGGCGACATCAATTAGCGCAGGACAAATGTGTCCCAAATGTATAGAAAAGAACCACGCCCCATGGCACCCACATGCCACACTTCAAAGGAACCCACGCGGAGCACAAACACTACACACACACACACATGTCGCTTGGCATGTCCTTGACACATATCCTGGCATTTGCTCAGCACGCACATTCCACTCCATGTGCTGCGAGAAGGTCCTTAAATGTGCGAGGCAACGCCTTGCGGGGCTTCTTCTTTGCGAGAGCCTGGCCCTAATCCATTTGAGTCCTCTCTCCCGCTCTCTCTCTCTGTCTCTCTCTCTCTTAGCCAAGGATAATAAAAGCCAGTTCTCCTACTTTATGGCCGGGGCGAAACTTTTGTGGCTTTCTCATGTGTGAGTGTGTGTGTGTCTGTGTGTGTGGGGTAATATAATCCTAATGGAATTTACACTCAAACTTTACAATGGCAGGGCAACAATAGCGAGGACACTGCGTGTCCTTTGTCGTTCGCAGGGATCTCGTTGTCCGGATATAGAGGAAGAGGCAAGACCAAGTAGGAACCAAATAGAGTTGAAATTACATCCGCGAAAGCTCAAAACAAGGACAAATTCGAAATTTTATTGGAAATTTAAATGGATTCAAGGGAAACACATAAAAAATTAGATAATTAACAAAAACATGGGTAAAATATAACATTAAAATTTAATAAAATCGTTATGAAAATGAATTTATGCTTTCGATATAATTTTGCACATGTTATCGGAGATTTCTTTGCGATATATATAAATTCCTATTACCTCCGAGAAATCTTAAAATAAGGATGAATTCAAAATCGTATTGTAAATTACAATTTTTAATTAAAAGGTAAAAAAATCGATAATTTATAGAATGATGATAAATGATATAAATCGATTTTATTTCGATATAATTTTGCTCATGTTATCGGAGTTTTTTCTATTAAAAACCTAGAGAGTTGCCACTTAAAATGTGGCAACCAAAAACATATTGCAACCAAATGCTGTCTCGCTTGAGTTTCCAGGGGGTTTTATTCTATTTTATTTTCTTTTTTTCTGCCTTTGTGGATACAGATTCGGATTCAGATACGGACTCAAATTTGAATAGCGATCTGGCTGAAGGTCAAGTGCATTAAGGCGCAACGGAAACGAGGCGAAATGGAAATGTTAAATGGCATCGAAAATAGTTTGAAACAAAAACAAAACAGAAATAAATAGAAAAATGTATTTGTTGGTTTGGTTTTTGTTTCGCTTTTTTCACTCCCTCTCTATATTTTTCTATCAAAAAAAAAAGACAAAAAGAGAATAAAGATAGTCTGCGTGCGTGAATGTAGTAAATTGTGATTTTATTTGATTTGATTTTGAGACCAGCCGCCTCGAGTCCTGTATCCTTGGACTAACTTTGGCTTAATTGTGCGTGTCAGGCAGCCACAAAGCCGCAACATGGACACATGTCCGTTTGCTAGTTCGCTGGTTTGCTGGGTGTGTTTTAACCAAGGTCCAAGGACTGGCCAGGAGTAGGGAGCAGGAACCAAAGCGGAGGAGGACGAGAAGTCGTTAATAAGAGCGGAAATGCTGGCGCCGACATTATCATTTCAACCTCCACCCGCTTACAGCGCAATTATGATAATTGAGTGAGCAGAAAAGGCAAAGGCTGGCAGGCTGGCAGGCTGGCTAAGAGCCTGTCCTGGGGAGTGTGGCCAAGTGGCAGACAGGTTAAATTGCGCGTAACTCGACAGTAAATGGTGGCAGATTTCCGTCTTGGACTTGGCTTCTCTTCTTCTCTCTTCTCTCTTTTTTTTTTGATTGATTCGCCAACAAGTTTGCCACGCACGCACGCAAAAAATAAAAAAAAGAAAAGAGTACAGAAAAGAGGGAAAGAAAGGGAAAACACATTACCAACTGGCGCCCAATTGTCTCGAGGACCTCAAACCTCTCTCGGTTTCCCCTTCCTCAACGATGCAACAACAACAACAGCAACAAATTATTTGCCTTGGCCTGCGGCGAGTCCTTTTTTTTTTATTTTTTTTTGCTCCTCACCTTGTGACGCATAGCTGAATTTATGAATTGATTGCGTGCTGAAAATTCCTTGTCTTTGATTGATTTCGCTTGACTTTTGTGCGTGACTGTTTTGTCCCCCGGGTGCCCCCAGTGCGTATGCGTAATATTCTTTCTTGTTTCTCACAGGAAGCTGTGTGTGCACAACGAGACGATGGCCCAACTATATTTAGGCACAGTGCCACCATTTAATGGATTGTTTACGTCCCAAAAAAAGCAAAAAACAAGACAAACACAAAATGGGACGGCTGCAAGTTAGCATAAACAGCAGCAAAAATGGAAAAAAATCAACGGATTCTGCCACACATAGAGTTTAATTTTGAATAAACTGAGAAAGGGTTGAGGGAAGGAATTACATTTCAAAATATTAAGGAAAATTGAGACTAAATAAACCATATTAACTTGATATCATCAAATCTAATATTAAATTAAGAACCCTATATCATATGGTAATACCTAAAGATGACAGAAAAAGTTGTAGTTAACAGGAAAATTGATTTAGGCCCCAGAAACCATAAGATTTACTCTAATTTTCTGGTAAATATATCATTATTACTTTACCATATGAAAACCCAAACTTAAAAGGGATCAAAAAATATACAAGGTTCCTTATAATTTCCTACCTTATAAAGACACTTGATTTTTAATTCAATTAAAAATATTCTTGACTCAAATTAATTCAATACATTTTTCTTGAGGTTATAAGGGGCAGCTTACACTAAACCCTCTCTCTTCTGGATGGCTGTCCTCGCACTTTGACTTACCATTAATTGCACAAGTCGCCGGTTCCGAGCTGAGCTGCTGTTGCTGGGACCTGAGATGAAGGGAGAGAGAAGGGAAATACAAACTGTTAGCATTGATTAGCGTCTAATGTACAAACACGATGTGGATTGCACGGCTATACTGTGATTGGGATGGAGATTGAGATGGAGATGGAGATGGGAGCAAGAGCAGGAGGGGACTGAAAGCGAGCTGAAACCGAAACTGAGCTCAGAGTGGATCGGGGACCGGGCCCATCAATAATTGCGGCTTACGGCCATCTATTATGTGTGTTTACTGTGTGTAAAGACGATGGATGGTTATTGATTAGGCGAGTGTACGACGACCGCATATTATGTATGAATCATCCATCGTCAATACAAAAGAAGAAACGAAACGACGCTAAAAACAAAACTCGCGTAGGTAGCGCCAATTTTTTAGGCAAACACAAATGTAAATAAAGCGAGTGTGTGTGTGTTGATATTCGTATAAGCCAAAAGCCAAATCAAACCAAGCCAAACCAACCCAAGAAAAACATTTAAAAAAAGCAATAACTCTGATTTTATTAAACTGAAAAGTACCCTGTAAATGGTGGAGAGTTCGATATATTTCGATATTTTTCGATATTTTATATTTCGATATATACAATTTTTTGCTATTTTCGCTAAAAGAATTATTTTGTGACCATATTTAACCAATCTACATCCCGATACATCATATCTCGATATATTTTCGATATTTTCAATGCCATTTTGAGCATGTTATCGGAGTTTGCCTATCGATATACTCATAAATACTCATAAATGTTGTTTATTACAAGTAGAAACCCATCTACCTTTTGAATATTCCACCCAATGAGTGCCGTAAGAGCCAAGGAGCGACGACGAAGTCAACTAAGCCCGCTGTCCATTAATTTGGCTTAAATCCCAACCAGCGCCGTGGCAGAGGGGGATTTTTGTGTTTATATTTGGCAGAGAAGAACGCTCTTTTCGAGTCTTTGCCAGCTTTGTTTGCTTTGGTCTTTGCAAATCGCCAGCGGAACCGCTACTTCATTTGCATCGATTTTTTTTGTTTTTTTTTCGTGTGTGTGCTTTATTTGCACCGAAAATTGCATCTTCTGTTTGTTTGCACTCTTTAATGTCATTAATTTTCAGCGAGAGAGACCGAAAGGTGGTGGGGGAAATGTGGATTTGGCTACCTGGCAACGGGTGTTGCCGTTTCGGGTCTTGCTTTTTGTTATTTTGTGCGAATTTTCGCGTTGAATTCGCATTGAAATGTGCAAAAACCCCAATTAGGTGCAATTAACAGCAATTTTGTTGCCCCCGGGCCAGTAGTTTTTGGCCAAAAAGGCTTCAATTCGAATTGAAATGTTGTTGAAAGCCGAAAAAAATTTAAAAAAAAACAAGAAGAGTTGAGTGAGTTTTTAGGGAGCATTAACAAGGGCATACTTTTCACTTAATTAATATTCATGAAGCAAAACTTGATTTGTTTATACAAAAAAAGAGAGGATTTTCTTAATTAAATTAATGTTTTTATTTGCAGATGTGCAGGGAATATATGGAAACAAAGATATTTGAAGAGATATGAAAGTTGCAATCAACAGAAATGGTAAGTTTACTTGAAAAAATATCATATTTTATTTATTTACTAACAGAAAACAATTATAAATTGAACAAAAATAGTCTCTGAATTTAAACAATGCTTTTTTCTTAAACGCTATAAATCGAAGTAAATAAGAATTAAGTTTGAAATGAAAGGAAGTTTGTGGCCAGAAATCCTGTTTAACCAGAAACTGTTTTAAATGGGTTTTTGGGGAAAGAATATATTATTTTTAAAGTAAAAATAGCTGCATATATGTATATTTTGCGAGTTCGATATGGAACAAGCTCTGAAACACGTTTGGAACTCACTCTCTCCCTGGTCTTTACCCCTCTCGAAGAGGAGGAGATCTCAGTTAAGTTGCGCGTAATTGCCTCAGCTGGGTGCGAGATCCATCAGCTCATCAGGGGCACTATCAGGGAGGAGGAGGAATGTATATGGGCTTTATGGCCTCATCATTAGCGGTAATATTCAATTCCTCGACTCGTTATATTGAACATCAAATGGAAATGCAATGGGAAATGGAAATGGAGATGAGATTGAGACTTAAGATGGAGAGGGAGACTTTGACGGAGACCTGACCTTGACTGGGCTGCAATCGAGGTTCTAAAATAGAGATACAGAGGGCAATTTGCGTTGCTTTAATGCCCATTTCGGTGGTAATTAAGCAACGGCAGCTGCTCCACAGCTAAACAACAAAAAACAAAAAACAATTCCAATTTCAATTTCAATTTCGGCAAAGCGAGAGCTAGCCAGGCAGCAGCAGCGACATTAAAAATTATTTAATTAAGTGATTTTAATTTCGCTTTTTGCTGCCGCTGCTGTTTCCACTTGAGACTTGCCTTCTTGATTGTCTAATTTCATTAATCTAGTCGGTGAATGAAGCAAACTGGCAGACAGCCAGAGCGCCTCGTTTTGACCCACTGTGCGCGTTCTCTTTTGTCAATTAGAATTTCGAATTTGACCTCTGTGCAGTTAGCGGAAGACTCTTGATGAACATCAAGACGAAAACGAAAACGAAGACGAAGAACAAGTCTTAAATCGAATCGAAATTGTTTCATCGCGTGGGACTCGCTCACTCTACTCACTGGCATAAATCACACTTGAGTGCCAATGCCAGAATAGAAATAATCGCTTAATTAGCCACCGGACAAAGTCCAATTGGTAATGCACCTTATTTTCTAGTTTTTTTTTGTTGTTTATTTACTAATTTCCGTTTGGCGCCAGGCATTAGCAATCCAAATTAGGGATAGTGCCAAAGATACAACCAAAGATACAGCATGCCAAAGATTACAGAGGGTTAACTGAAGGCAATGCCAAGATCGAAAGTCTTTTAATTTATTTTATATTAAAAATTAAGAAGGTTTTATGTAGCAAGAAATGCATCAAATATTAAATTTCTCTTTATAAATATTCGAAAGTACTAATTTAATAAAAATGTAATAAAAAGTAACAGTAAGATTTTAATAGAAATTTATTTAGTATTTAAAAAAGTGTTTATTTCATTGGTAACTAAAAAAGACCTAATAAAAGGTATCAGTAATATTTTAATATAAATATATTTATATAAAGAAATATATAATATATTTAAAAATAATCTCCTTTAAGAGATTTACAACTAAAAATCTCTGACCTCAAACTATGATCTATGACTCATAATTATATATTATTTCTAGACTCATAATTATATATTTTTTAAATAAACAAACGATTAATCCGGATGTTTGTGATTTCCAAAAGGCAAAAACCCCAGGGATAACCATATCTTAGAATGTGGACTTTTGAGGCCTAAAAACTCTGAAGTTTTGTTTTTTTTTTTAAAGCCAAAGTCGTCGCTTTGTTTTCGCAGCTGGCCTTCCGCCCTTTGGGAATCATCTCTGGCTGATTTATGGCCTCCATAATCATGGATCGTACGGATCGTGGTGGACCGGGGCGTGGCTGAAACTGTGGGGGCTTAGGCCCTACCAAACTGGCCGACCTTCAACGACTTAACTCTTGACTTAACTTACAAAACTGTGTTGTGTGTTTTTGGTCTTTGATGTTATTTTTTGTGGTGCTTTGTGGGCTTTTGTTTTTTGTCGGCTTCTAATGCTTCCGGTTCCACACACTCCCACTCCTCTCTCCCTCTCTCTGTCTCTCTCTCATGTAAGTTGAAGGCCTTACCTTGCCAAGGCGATAAGATACGTAGAGCCATAGAGAGTCTCTATGTATTGATTACCCCCCAACTCTTGGCCTGGCCAATTTGGTGGCAAAAGTACTGACTGCCGAGACCATTAAAAAGTCATTACAAAAGCACGGCACACACATCACATGCACATGTTTTTCCGGAGAAGGAAAAGGAGAAGGAGGGGCAATGAGACAAGTACCTGGCATAATTGCAGAGTGGCAATCAAAAGGTTCGGACCGCACACGGGAAGTACCATGCCCAAAGATTGACCAAAGCTTAAAGCCGAAAGCCCAGAGTCCGAGTCTGCTTTTGGATTTCCGCTATGGAGTCGTCGACATGTCTGGGAGGGATCACCCCTCTCTGTCGCTCTGTCTCTGACTGATGATCACTTAAAGGGATTTTGGATTGACTTGTATGTACCTCACATATTTGCCCACTGATAATGAGCCTCAATTATCGTGTGCCCGCGTTGTTGTGTTTGCATTGTCGAAAGGCGAAAGAAGAGCTTGGATGCCAGGCCGGCCTACTCTTAGCTTCCCCTCGTGACTCAGTTTGGTTAACAACCAACAATATTTTTGGTAAATATTTGCCAAACTCCAGGCACTTTTCCTTTACACTGAAGCAAAAAGGAAGTCGATAGAGGATTTATAACTTAAGTCTGGCAGAGATAATTCGGTTCTTGGAAAAAGAAAATAAAGAAAAAGGGAATTCACAGCTACAGTGTAGAGTGAGAATCCATTGATAAGCGCGTATCTATCTGTGCCTCCAATTAACCCAATTAGCCGATAGCACTTGAAGGTGATTGAGAAATAAACTGCAATTACGACTAAGAAATTTTTTAGTTACCAGAAAAGGTGTAAATAACTCAAAAATAGCTTAAAAATTTCCCGCCACTAAAGAACTCAATAAATTTCGGCGACCTGGTGGTAGGTTTCTTTGATCTTTCAACAAAAGAAATTTAATGAAATTTATTTGCCACCTGAGAGGGAGAGAGAGAGGAGGAGGAGAGCTCTCCTTCTCATCAACGTGTGAGATCTAGATTTAGAGGAGGGGTTGCCGGCCTGGGAACCAGTGGCACTTGGAAACCCATTAAGTGCCATGCGAACTATGTAAATGTCCGGCAATAAATTTGTTGAGAGAGCCTCAAGGTGATCATCCTCCTACCCCATCTTCTGCTTTGCACTTGGCACACTTTGAGCATAAATTTTGAGTCTATGTAGAAGAGATATATATAGATATATAGGTGATATGGTTTTGTGGGTGGATTTCCGCAGATGAATCTTGTTGCCTTTGTTAAAGCGGCATTATTACAGTAATTGATTGATTGATTGATTAACTTGCAGTCGCGGTAATTGAATCGAAAAGTGACCGACCGACGGACGGGCATGTGCCATAGAATCCAAATGATCCAACGATTTTGGGGCGTGGCACTTGACGATCGGTCGTGTCAGTGGTGTGTAGTTATAGTTGTCGCTCCAATGTCGCCGCTTTTCAGTTGCAAATTAATGCTGACAATGCTCGGCAGAAATAGATCCAACGAACGGATTATATATTATATATATTTGTGTGTGTGTGCACATCCGATCTTGATGCTATATATCCATGGCAAATGGCAAAAATAAAAAATGGAACAATCGGCAAATACAACTATACTTTGGATGGAATACTGTGAATACTAAAAAACTGAATGCCAGGCAAACACGTTCAAATACAACAGAAAAACACAGGCAACAGCGAACGAACATGACAAAAAAAAAAAGAAGAGTACAGAAAAAACGCCATAAAACAATCGTAAAAAGCAACAAACAAATTGGTAGGAGGGGGTCTTTTTTTTTTTTTTAAATAATGGCAAGAGGTTCCCTTACAAAGTAACCACAAAGTGAGAAGGCAAATGAATCCAAAGTCTACGGGGTTTTCTGTATAAAGTAGATGTTTTTGGGGAGTTTACTTTATAATATATAACTCCTGAAAACTTCTTTAATATCTCAATATTATTTCCAATATATTTCCTCTGAGACAAGACCTTCCGTAACACCTGGAGATGAATGGCTAGATGTACCCTGATTATCATTATGATTATGACTATGATTATGAGACAACAAATATTTGTGTGTGTGTGTGTTTGTGTGTGGGGCTCTTTATGATATTTTAATTTATTTTGAATTCCAAATGAATTGCTTATTGTTTTAAATGGAGGTACAAACGGGGGATGGGTTTGTTTCGACTGCTAATTAGCATAGCAGAAAACAAGTTGAACAAAGCTCGGAAATACGAAACTAAAATAAATAGAGGTAGAAGTAGAAACACAAAAACTATATATATATATATGTAGGTATTTGTGTATATAGCAAACAAATGGGAAATACTAAGAGAAACTAGTTTTTTTTTCGGTTTTCGGCGGCTAATGAATGGTGCGTGAATGGGAAGTTGCAGATAGAGCTGGAAAAATTGGTAAGAGGAGTGGGAAGTGGCAAAGAATATGGCCAAATGAAATGCCAATGAACCAAAGAGGCCGAATCTATTTTTTTTTCTTAAATATTATTTCTTTTATTTGATTTGCTTTGGCTTTTGTTTTGCTTTTGTTTGACTTTTGGTTTTTGCTTTGCTTTTGGAATAACTTATGAACCATTTGGCGAATGCAAAAAGAAGAAAAACTATTCCCAACCCGAAAAAGACTTATAGCCATTCGAAAGTAGTCGCCAGTTCGTTCTCTTGGATATCATTGGTTATGAAAATGGAAATGGAATTGGAAATGGAAATGGGAATGGCAATGGCCAGTGTGGATTTGGGCGTGGTATAGGGTTTTGCTATTGGGATTGCACTTCCAAATCCGGTCAGCGTGTCAGCAGGGAAGAGACACACTGTGTGTGTGTGTGTGTGACTAATATAAAAATCTGTAAAAAATTTGCCAAGAAAATAAAAGAAGAAAAAAAAAACTCGCTAACTTAGTCGAGCTTAAACAAGAAATATTGACGACGGACGACTCCCACTCGGCCAGGGAATCTGGACGGAAGGAGGGGACACCCACAGAAAGAGAGCCCGAGGAGAGCAGCAAAGTGTAACGAAGTTAGAAATCCACACAGAAACAGAGAAAAAAAGCTTTTAACGCCCACGCCAAGGCCAAAGCTAATTTGCATATCTCGACGCGCATACACGAAACCCGAAACAGCAACGAACAAAAAAAGAAAAACAGAAGAAAACAAAAAAATATCCACCATACTACAAAAAAAAAAACACTAAATAAAACGGCGAAAAAAGCAGGCAACAGCAGAAAAGTACATAAATACCTAATAGGAGTCTTGCTGCCAAAACTGGAGACAGCTCAATAAACTCCTCGGGTTTCGCAGAGGGAAGCATGAAGCATTAAGCACGAAGCACGAAGCACGAAGCACGAAGCACGAAGCACGAAGCAGAAGCAGAAGCAAAAACAGAACAGAACGTATCCTGTTTTGGGGGTCACCATCATCAAATGCTATTAAATATATTTATTTTTAAAATATATCTATGTATATTTAACCTTGAATATATTTGCATTTGTTAAACGCCAATTAATACATATATTTATTGGCCTTTTGCTTGGCATATGTCAACGACCTATTGGCAGTGGTCGGGGTCATATTTAAGGTTAGGTCGAAAATATACTTTTGTTACGTTAAAACAAGGTGTTTTTTTAAATAATACCAAGTTATTGTCAGGTTTTAGGTTAGTTACTACTCCCTAAATTTGGAAATATTCCTTTATAGGAAGTTTAGACCCCCCCCGGACGTTGTCGGGGTCACCCCTTCCAAGATACTTTTGTCTAAATAAAATATGGAAGTAAATGAAAGTAAACACCTAATTATAGTCAACATAAAACAAAAAATACAAACAATAAATTAAGATAAATAACTTTAAAAATGATGTATAGGGAGTAGGAATCAACCTCGACCTCCCCCGACGTTTTTTATCCAGTTAAACCCAGTTGTTTATGGAAGTCAGACCTAGTTTAAGTCAAGATTAGAGTTTATTTTGAATAGAATAGAATAAAAAAATACTCTAGTTATTTAGGAAAGTAAGTTACAAGGTAGGAAGCACCCTAGATAGACCTCCCCTAGGACGTCGTAGGGTTGACCAGCTGCTGATTTTGGTGGATGTGCTACGGGATATTCATGCTAATGTATCTCCGTCATGTGCGTGTGTAACTAAATACAATGCAAATTTTGTATTTTTTCGACTCAATTACTCAAAAGAGAGAGAAAAAAAAAATAAACACACACAAGTAGAGCGGCACATGCAAATTATATATATATATATTTTTTACACCCCCATGACGTTGCAAGGGGCATAATTAATTAGTTGAACGGGGCACGGAACTTGGACTGCTCGGGTTCGGGTTCGGGTTGGAGTCGCTCTTTATTTTAACGCTATATATATTCTGTATATATATATATTTCTGGTCGTTTTTCGGTTATTTCTCTTGCCTTTTTTTATGAGGTCTTGTGCTAATGAGTCCATATTGTGCGAAAAAGCGAGCGAAATGTATATTTGCCGGCGAACAAACAACACAACATAACAAAAGCAATGCTGAGCTGAATGCCGGCTAAAAAGCTGACTGAAAAAACGCTGTAGAAGCGAATTGCCAAAAATTTCATTTGGTTAAAATTTTCTGTGCTCCAGTGGAGTTGCTTTTCCTGAAGCTTCTTTGCCTTTCCTTGCCTTGCCTTCCATTATTTTTTTGCAAATCTATTTTTAATTAGTGCTAAATTCTTATTGGATCGAAGAAAATGATGGGTCTTTTATGCATTCTACAGTTTGTATACGTATATGTATATCCCAAGGCACATACATTGTTTTGAAAAATGTGCGCTATAAATAGTTTGGTTTAATATTAGAGAGAGAAGAAAAACTCATAAACATTAAAATATGCTTTTTCGAAATCGATGGGAAATTAATTTTTCCAACAAAATTTTGTTGAGTAAAAATTGATCTTTAGTTTGAGTCAATATTTAAAACCCAGAGAAAGGTGAAGAAGGAAACACAGTAGCTGCGCCAGTGAGCGCTATTAAAATGGATTCCCGCCGGACTTCCTGGCCATATCATATTACCCGCTCTTCGCACTCTCTCTTTCTCCTGGCCAGCTGTCCTGTCTGTCCTGCCTGTCCTGTCTGTCCTGTTGTGTTGTTTGCCTTGATGGACATGACCCAAAAAACAACAACGACGACGTTGGGGCAAGTGACCCATAAAACCCGATATGCAGCCGGCGAAAGTGATGAGCGAAAGAGAGGAGGACAACGAAGCCAAACCTTCGGGTTCGGGTTTGGTTTTCGTTTTGCTTCGGGCCAAGCCCCCGCACAGTGCATTAATATGATTAGCAGGAAGAAATATATATTATATTATATATATATGTTGTATGGGGAGACCAGGAGGAGCAGCTAATGCCATTTCCTGGAACGCGCCCAATGTCGGTGGAAGGTCATCGCGAACAGAGCGCTGTGGGACATTGGTGGACCCACCATATGGCCAGTCAACACCGTCAACACCACCACCAAAAAAAACCATGCCGAAAAAAACAAATAAAATTCAACCACCGGCTCAGAAAATATATAAAAAACTCAAAGTGCAGCCCACGTGCATCAAGCCAAGATATATCTATATGTATATTGTACATATATATACCATGTTGTGTGGGCCGACTTGGAAAAAAAAGAAATAATAATAAAAGAGCTACGGAAGTGCAGCCGCCAACGTAACTGTAAGCGGAGACTCACTTGGAAGTACAGTGATCACTGGAAAATAATGAATGTTTTTCTGTGTTTAAATGAAAAAACCTGGGGATAAAAATCCTTGCTACCTTTGTTGAATTTTAAAGCTCTAGAAAAAATATCTTGAAAGTGTTTAACATACAAACAGCTTGTGTAATTTATAAATATTCCTAAACGCTTTTTTGTAATTATTTTCCAGCTATTTTTGGCATGGAAACTTTTCGGATTTTTCTCTATGGGGTTTTTTCTTAATTATTTTTTTTTTTGTTATCTGGAATTTTTGTAGCAATTTACGAGCGGCAACTGTAATAAAGATCAACGCTTGTACTTTCTGTGTAGGTGATTGAAGGAAGCCCTTGACTGCCTCTCTCTCTCTCTCGCTTCATCTCTATAGAGATTCTCTATAGAGAGCTCGACTTGATTGATTCCCCCCCATTGGAGATCGCCGCACCTGTGTGGCAGAGCAGTTTCTTCTTTGTTTCTTCCATGGCATTTCTTCGAGGAAGTTTCTTCTTCCACAACAACAATGATGATGATCATTTATCAACGGATTGGCTGAAAAAAAAACATTCAATTTCCCTATGCAAATTAACAGCAGACAATGTATTTTATTCGGTGGCTTTGCTTTTGTTGTTCTCTAGCTAGCTTTTTCGGTGTTTTCTGTATTTTATTTTATTTTTTTTTTCGGATTTTTTTTGGACCTTGAACAAGGTGAAGTTGATTGCTGCCGCTGCTAATGCCGTTCTCTGTTGTTATTTTGTTTTTGTCTTGAAGTTCAAAGTTAACGAAACGAAACGTAGACTGAGACCTGAGACTGAGAAAAAAATAACAACAACAAGGAAGAAGCATAAACAATGCAAAGAAAAACGAACAAAAATTCACACCTCCAAAAAGTGAGGAGATGGATGGATGATGAGCAAAATTAAAGACAACACTGCGTATGCTTGATACAAACCGATGCAGCAATTAATCAGTGATCGTTGAGGAGAGAGACTCAAACTGCATAAGCCTCAGTGAGTCATTTGAGAAAAAAGGGGAAAGTAATTGGGCCTAAAAATAAGGGGTAAAAGGTAAGGGAAAGGTAAAAAAACATATGGGCGTTACGCATCTTACTACAAATAACTGAGATATTTCCCAATTTCTGCATAAATATGAGAAAGAAAATTAGTGTTCTGAGCAGAAAATGATGTCTTAAATGTGACAATAAAAAATAAATATAAGAATAGAAGAAAAAATTAAATAAAATACTAGAAAGATCCCCTTAAATGCATTAATATTTCTCTAAAATTAATCAACTCGGTCAGGCACGCGTGCGCCAGGTGTGCCAGCTTTTACCTGTTATGCTAAAATACAGTTTCAGTTTCAATTTCAATTCCCATTTAAATTCCTCACTCAGAAGTCCATTTAAATTTTTGTGTAATGTTTTTTGTTTTGTATTTCGTTTGCTTCTCTGCTGACTTTATATTGCGCAATGAATTTCTGCGGCATCCCAGATACAGAAACACAGATACAGATACAAGTACAGATACATTTGAACCCGCACGAGGTGACAAATTGCCTTTTGCAATCGGGCGACCTTGAAAATGCATCTAAAACCCCCGGCGGTTATCATCATTTTCCAGGCGAGCAATTTGTGTTTGTCAAATTTTGTTGTTGTTTCCTTTTGTCTCAAACAAAATAATAATAAATAAATGGAGAATAATTTGGGAGTTTGAAAAATTCAAGCTCTCCCGCTAGAGTTTTCCCATATTTAAGCAATAACCTTCGGCATGGGGCAGGGGCATCCTCTGCTCCTCTAATTGTTATATAATTAAGATGCCAAAACTGTTATTATATTCTACTATTATTAATAACAATCGTTCGTGTATTATTTTTTGGGGCATCCGACACAGTAGTTTTTCCTCTCGTTTTTGTTTCGTGTTTCATGTTTGGCGTTGTGTCGTTTTTTTTTTTTTTTGGCAAAATCCAAATTTACTGTCTGATTTTATGGATCAAAAAGCGTAACACCGACAAATCATAAACATTCCCCTCTTTTTTTTTTGTTCATCGCAGCGGAAAGTCATTAACAGGCGGCAGAGACCCACCGATTTGGGTTTGGATTTGGTTTTGTTTTTGGTTTTTCGACTCTCCGGACTTCTAATGAGTTTTGCAAGCCATTTGTCTTGGCCTGAGAAATGTTTTCTTAGCTGCAAAGATACACATACACCGCACTATATAGTATGTGAGATGGTAATAAAGAAGAAACCCTAAAGATATGGGGGTCTCTTCAAGGGAACCCTGCTAATGTTTATGAGCCCTTGCCCTTGCCCTTGAAAGTAAGTTTCCAGAACCTTCTTCTGCTTTAATTTTTTGTGCATTTTTTTATGAAATTCTCGTTAGTACAAAAGATTTAATTACTCTTTAAGTTAAGATGGGTTTATTTACTGTTACTGACACTATTTTCTAGTAGTTCTTGCCTTATTTTTCAAGTCGAATCTCTGAGATACTATTAGGGGTGGTTGCCACATGCATTATTCATTAATGCCACCCTCGGAAAAGCAGTTATAGCCTATAATAATTTTCCCTATATAATGTCTGTATATATATATTAAATAGTATATAAAATATTGAGGTCTTGAATTTTTAATTTCATTTTAAATTGAGGGGAATCTCCCTTTTTCGAACATGGTTTATGGACACGCCCACCCTGGCTTACAAGTCTTGTTTAGTTACTATGTTTTCTTTCTTATTTTTTTTTTATCAGGTTTATTTTGTTGTATTTTTTATTTAATTTTTATATATTTTGTATTTTTTTGGCAAGCGTGAGAAGCAAGGAGAAGCCAACATTTCAAGTTTAATTTCGCATTTGAATTTACGTGCGATGAAAGCAAAAGTTGAGGCTCTCACCCTTTTTTTTTTAAGTCATCCCCTACCCCCCTTGGGCGACGTCTCTGCCCCATCGTTTTGGGCCATTAAAGCGCAGCAGAGCGTGACGCTAGCTGCGACGTCGACTGCAATTGAAATGACCAAAAAGTAAGGCAGAGGCGGAGCGAAAGAGGGGAGAGGCGGCATAGTGCGTAGCTCTGTGGGGGCGGGGAGGGTGCCAAAAAGGGGGTGACATGTCAACGGAACGTAATTTATTGATCAGCACATATATATATATATATAATAAAAAGACGAAAAACCGGGGATACTGAGAGAATAGAAGAAAATAAAAACAAAAACAAAATAAAATAAAAGACGTACGCATAAATAAATAAATAAAGAAGGCAAGCGAAAGAACGAACCTCGGGGGTAGCTCATTATTTTATTTTCTTTACTTTTATTTATTTATTTTTTGTGTAGTTCTTTTTTCTTTTGGGCAAAAAATAAATTAGAATTAGATACAAAGCTACAGATACGGCCAAGAAAAATGCGTAGATACACACAGAACGACGACACATTTCCAGTTTCTATTTTTTTTTTTGGCCAAAAGTCTCTCTCACATATGGCTGCAATTAAGTAACAACAACATCGGCCGGATAATGATATATGGACGAGACATGCTAGACGCAAACGGAAAGGAACAGAGATACAGATACAGATATACAGATACTAGCCACAAGATAGAGATAGAAATACCCAAGAAGCTAAAAAGAAAAAAACAAAAATATAATGGAAAGAAATACGAAATGAAATAAAAACGAAAACGAAACGAAAATTCGACAATTAAACTGAAAAAATCACGAGGAAGAAGAGGAAAAGTTGTTGTTGTTGGAGAGAGAGAGGCCACATGAATTATTTTTTTTATTATTATTATTATTTCGTTGAGATTTGCCTCCATATAACCCAGGTTACAGCTGGGGGAAATGCTGTAGTATTAAATAATATTTAAAATGTAAAAGAAGAAACTGTAAAAACTTTCCAAGATACATTTTTCCCCGGATACATAAATACATATATTTTAGATGCTTTTGGTTATTACCCTTCAAAATCTAATAATTATGCTAATTGCAAAGTTTATTTATTTATTTCATGAGCTTATTTGATGTTTTCATTTTTTTTTCTAGTCAAAATTTTCCACTTTTACTGATAAACAAATTAGGTAAATATTTATTGATTAAATAATAATTTTCACTGATCACAAAACTAGGCAAATATTTAAAATAAATATATATTTATTAAATATATTTATTAAATATTATTTAAGTAAAATTTAAATATATTAAATAATATTTAAGCTGCTATTTAGATGACTGCAACTGTGCTTCCCCTCTATATATAATATTCTTATATGTAGTTAGAATCCCTCTTCATCTTTTTACTCCAAGTAACTGCTGTTGTTCTCATTGTTGTAGTTGTTGTTGTTGGTATTGTTATTGTTTTTTTGGAAAATAAGTACAACAACAAACGAGAAGAAGAAGAAACAGAATCAGAATCAGAAACAGAAACAGCAGTAAAGCCAAAAACAAAATTTAATGTGCCTCAAGGTTAGGCGAAAAAAGCCAGCACCAGCGACGAGCACAAAACGAAACGAAATGAAAAAAAAACAACAACCAAAACCAAAAAACAACAAAAAATAGAATACAAAATAAAATACAAAAAAAAAACTTGTACGAAAAAAACCAAAAAAACGAAAAGAACAACAAAACCGTACGCCGAAAAAGAACGCACAACAAAATAAAATTCGTGATGAATTTTAAACAATAAAAACAAACAACAAACAAATGTTCAGTTCGAGACGAAGTGATAGAATTTGTGGGGGAAGGGGGAGGTATAGCGGGTGGAAAAGAGGGGGGGGGGGGGGGGGGGAAAGGGGGGGGGGGGGGGGCGGTTGAAAGTAGGAGGCCCCAAGGAGAGGTTAAGGCAAAGGTTAGAAGCAAACATTTTTTTCCTTATTTTTTTGGGTAGCAAGAGAACCAGTGCGATTACGAGTTGAAAGTCGAATCGGGAGTGGAATTGGAATTGGCGCAACTGGAAACGATCGTTACTCGATCCTTTGTTCTTCAAGAGAAGAATTCTTACGGATAAGTAACCAAATTTTTAAGATATTACACTTTATATTGAGTAACCACAATTGAATCTATCAATTTTTTTCTTTGGGGAATTTTCTGATTGAAATAAGTAAATAAAATATTGCAAAAATAATTTCAAAAAAATACCCTGTACTTTTGAAGGAAGAATTCTTCTGGAAGCTGCTAAAATTTTTTTTGAAAAATTGTCTTCTACAAGCACATTTGCAATATCTATTTATTTAAGAGAATTTTATTTATTTAATATTGCAAAAACTGAATTCTACAGCCTTTTCTTTTTAAGGAAGAATTCTTCTGATTAAATATTCAAAATTTAGAGAGTTATGTTCTACATTTATGATCTGTAAATCGGATTCTTCAAGGGAAATTCTTCTGATAAGAAATTAGTGTAAGAAAACCATGTTTTTAATAAAGATAATACTTTTTCATGCTTTCTAAAAATACATTCAAATGTTTCAAGAGGGTATTCCCTATTCGTAGCAGATTCTTTGATGTTTCTTCTAATGCTGCTTCTTCTTCTTTTCTCGGTTTCAGTTGAAGAGAATTGTTATTTGTGAAGCTTTTACGGGCTTCGCATTTTTCGACTGTCGTCGACAAGTTGACAAATGGCAAACCGGTTTTGGCTTTTGGCCAAGCTTCTAGGTCCCCCCTTCCCCCCTTTAGTCCGGGGCTCAACTTAACACTCATTTGGAATAAAGTAAATATATAAATAAAATAATCGTTAGCAAATCAAAATGCATACAAATTTCAACACAAAAAATTTTGAGCAGAGAAAGAAAGCGCGTGGGCGAACTAAAAGCCAAAAGATATAGGAAATTTGGGTATTGGAAGCGGAATTGGAATTGGAAACGGCTCTAATCGCTGGTAGGAGGGTTGGGGAGGAACATCAATTGGTTAATCAATTTGCCCAAAAGTGAATTGAACGAATTAAGCTGATTGCCGGGCCGACAAATGCGGGCTTCGATGTTTGTTGATGTTCACCCTTTTTTTTTCTTTCTTCTCTCTCTGGGGGATTACAAGAAGAGGGGTTTCCTTTTTCTTGTATGATTTTTCTGAAATGTATTTTTTTGTATATACTTTTCTAAGAATTTTCCTAGTTAATAGTTTTATATATATTAAAAAATTGCAAGTTTTGTTTAGTAATCCCTAAAGATTCTTGAGTTATCTATAGGTTATCACCAGGTGATTCCACCCACTCCCCTATTATTCCGCTTACTTGTTGATGCAAGGCCCACCACACCCCTCACAGGCAGACAGACAGACAGACGACAGACGGACAGCCCCTCCTAACCTCTTCTCTACCTCCTCCTATATCTCCCATCCGATAGATAGTTCGATGTGTGTAGTATTGGTCAAATCTGTTGAAATGTTTACACTTGCCACATGCATTGTACGCAAACAGATGGCGGGTTGGTTGGGGGGTTTTTTGGTTTTCATATTCCACCTTTAGACGTATGCAAGTACATATATTTACCCGCGGTGTGCGGTGACAGTTTTCATTGCTTTGGCACAACAACACCATACACATGTGTGTGCATTCAATGGCGCACAAATAACACATATTTTTGTGGAAATTATTCACGAAAATGCCCGACAGCCGCCGCCGCCGCCTCTGCCGCAGCTTTTGACAGACATCTCCGCATCGCATCGAATGGATTTCGTACTGGGACTTGGATTTGGGTTCGGGTTCGGGGATGATATTTGGTATGTGGCGTTGTTGGGTGCTACATGCTTGGCTGCCCGGCTGAGGGGTATCTCTCTCTCTCTGGGTAGCCGCCGACGACAGCCTGTCAAGGCCATAAACTAAGCCCAACTCCCCGAGTTACCCGAGTTAGAGCTGTGGCTCCGTCTCCAGTCCCCAGGCCCGGCCTCATTAATGCGCACTATGTGTGCTTAAAACGCCATTTGGGCGTTAGCTAGCCGACCGACCGACCGACCGACCGACCGACCGACTGTCTCTCCAGCTGTCTCTCGTTTTGGTATTTTCAACACTGGGGGAAAAACAAAGCCCATTAATTCTATATAATAATGCAGTTGTGAAACTATAGAAATTTTTTAAATATGCTTGGTTTTTCTGGAAATCTTTAGAAGCTATAATAACTTTTTTCTGTTGCAATATAATAATCTTATCATTTTTCTTTAAGAACTAGAAAGTTTTATTTTAAAAATACATCTTTTTTGTTTGGTTTTTCTTGAAATATTTAGAATCTACAGGAACTTTTTTCTGTTGTAATCTATATAATTAATATATAATTTTTCTTTAAGAACTCTATATATACGTTCTGTGGTTTCAAAGAGAGTTTTATTCTAAAATAATATAAATAGAAAATGGAGTAATATAACTTTCTTTTATAAACTTGAATAATACAGAATATTTCTCCTACAACTTTTCAACTTTATACGATTTGTGGTTAGAGTTTGCCTATGAAATAAATCATATATATTGACTTTTTCTTTATAGTAAAGTCTGAATCATAACCCTGGGGACCTTTTTCTAATCTATGGCTTTGTTTTCATTTTTTTTTAAGGGTAATCAATTTTAATTTAATTTAATTTTAAGGAAATCCCATGCGTGAGTGGTTTCTGCCAGTGCTTTCAGTGGTTCCAAAAACGAACATCTTGATATTCGCTCTCTTTTCGGAACATTAGACTGGATGGATTCTTCTTCCACTTCCCCCTTCACTTTTCCAGTGTTCAGTTACTGTAACTACTGCGTCTTCTTCAGTTCAATGTTGTTGTTGTTGTTTTTGGACTGCCAACAATGGGCATCATTCATCGCTCATTCACATAGCACTCTGGCCTGGCAGCAAAGAGTTCTGGGGCACACACAGAGCGCGTACATTGTACACATAGTGTTTGGTGTTTGGTAGCCCCTTCCCCCTACCCCCATTTTCCTCAAGGGTAGGGGTAGGGGTGTGTGGGGTGTGGCATTTTCCGCAATACTTGGGCATAAATTCGCCTGAGCGATAAAATGCGCAACGGGCAACAGCGATTTCGGGATCGGGATAAGTAAAGTCCTTTTCGGGGTTGGTAGCTAAGCAAAGGGAGGGTTTTTACGAGGAAGAAGTAGAGAGAGAGAGGGGGTTGAACATAAAAATATACAAATATATTCATTAATGAATGCATTGCAAAGCAAAAAGTTTTCGCCAAATTGTCCATAAATCCAATTGGCAATGGCAGGCACACACACCCAGTATCTGTGTATCTTTGTATCTATGTATCTGTAGCTGCGTATCTGTGTGCCTGCCTGACTGTGTGCAGCAGAAGCAGCTGATTAATGAAGGCAATGCGAGCGAACAAGCAAAAGAAGTGCGCAAAGAGGCAAAACACCTGTTAACCTCCGGTGATGAGTTGGCAGTAGCCGTCGTCGTATTATTTTCCTATATTCTAGAGTAACTTATAAGTCCTTAGTACTTGGTTATCCAACTACCAGTTCCCATTCATAACCTTAAAGGTCTTATCTATCAATAGCAGGGCTTTTCGAGTGTGTATATACATATTATCGGAGAAATGAATGATTCTACTGAAAATGTCAAGTGATATGATAAGTGCCTCAGAGAGTTCGCCAAAAAAAGGTATGAATGGACCTTAGCGGGAATTCATCTGGAATTCACTATTAACAACAAATTTTATAAATTCCTTGAAAATGCAATCAATGAAGGCTATTGATGGTGTTTTTTTTTTACTGCACTTTTAGTTTTATGGCGAAAATACTATGACTTTGAGTGTTATGAAACCCAAAAAGGCTGACCTCTCTCCCTGGAGATTCTGGGTACTTTCCCTTTACTTTTCTGACCGCAGTGAGAACGAAGGGGTTTTGGCTACGATTTCCCCCTTATATTGTATGAAAGGAGGTGGAGGCAGACTTTGTTTACTCGCGATAATATGTGTGGGGGGACTGTGCTGCAAAATGTGTGAGGAAAGTCACGTATTTTTTAGGGTTAAGATGGGGGGAATAAATTCTAAGATTCTCAGATTCTCAAAATCTTGAAATGCTCACCTGTTTGCACTGCTTTTGGCCACCTGATGCTGCTGCTGATGATTCCTTGCTTCGTTAGCCGTTTGCCAACACTGTTACGCTGCTGCGCTTGGCAACACTCTCCCTCTCCGTTAGCAACACTGCTCCCAGTGGCAAACGGACACCTGTTTCAGTTTCAAAATTGGTCTTGCAATAAAAAGGGGTGGGGACTTTCTAACACTTGTGACACTAAAGCGTGACGCTGTTTAAAGGCATTTTGGTAATTGTAGTAAGTAGTAGTAGTTGTTGGTTTAAAGCACTTTTTGGGTTCACACTTTAAAAAAATATGTTTGGTATTTTGTATAATAATGGTCAGAACTTGTGATTTTCCTCAACACACCACGCACACTATAAACGGTTCGCGAGTTTTGTGAGGGATTTTGCTTTAAAGGGGAATATTCTGTATATTTTTTTTGTTTTTCTATTCATCGGTTTATGTTTTTTTTTGTGGTTTGTTTAATTGCAATTTTTTTTTTGCTTGTAATTTTTGTGAATATTTTTTGTGTTTTGGTTTCGGTTTCAGTTTCCGCTGCGAATGCTGCTGCTCGTTTTGTGGCAGAGTTGCTCACGCGACGGAACCAACACGTTGAATAAAAGTCCGAGCGACGTTCAAATTCGCTTAAAGCCAATAAGTCAGCCAGCGGCAGCGACGCCAACGGCGACAGCGCTGCGGCTGCGACAGAGACCGAGCAACGATTCTAACGCTGCGAGAACGCAACGAAATGGCATAGGGAACGAGCAGGCGCGTTGTTGGGGTCCAAGCGAAATCGGAACGGCCAAAGGCGCGGCCTGCTGTTGTTGTTTTTGTTGTTCTTACGTGCCGCTGCTGCTGCTGCTGCTGCTGTTCTAAGTCAAAGTCGCGCCGCCATAAAATCTAATAAGAACGGCTGTGTTAGGGGGTGGTGCGGGGAACGGTTCGGAACGGAACGGGGTGGGTTGGTGGGAACGCGTCGTCGGCACTTGGCGACGGCGACAGCGACTGTGGCGTTGCGTTCGAGTCCGGTACACGCAAAGCAATGAGACACTGACGACGACGAAGCGACGAAGCGACCGACCGACCAACCAACCAACCAACCGACCGGTCGGAACGATTGGCAACGGGCCACGTCAAACAAATAAACAAACGCACTACAAACATCGAGCAGAGGCGTTGGGGGCAGCAGGGGAGATTGTTTTTAAGATACAAAAGTATCGTTTTAAAGATATAGCATACCTAAAAGGGCTTAATATCTATCTTGCCATCTTCCTATCTATTAATATCTAAAGCTCATTTTAAAGTTAATAAATTTAAAGTAAAAATGCCGAAAATCCCCCTTTTGGGCAGCCACTGGCCTCCCAGCATGGAAGTAGATGTGGAAGTGGAATCGGAACGGCAGCAAAGATATCCGAAAATCGAATGTACATGTGTGTGTGTGAGCAAAAAGTCGAAAGCAGAACACAAGAAAGCAAAAACAAAAGAAGCACAGTGGGGCAGCTCCCCAGGGAATTCGCAAGGGAGTGGGAGGGTAAGAAAAAGAAGAAGAGGGTTTTACTACGGACTAAACCGACAGACGATCGATTAACTAAGGGATCTTTGAACACATTAATAGCGGCGGATGTGTGGGAAAGGCGAAAAAATAGCAAAAGCATTGGGCCTCTTATCAATATTAGCATTTTATTTGGGCTGTCAAATTTGCCACCCACCACCCCCCAAACCATTGCGTCCCCGCCACGTACTCCAGTGTCGTTCCAGTGTTTCGAAGCTCTCTCTCCCTACCTCCCTCGCTTCCACTCTCCCTCTCTCTCTTTCTTCGCTGACTTTGTGGGGCTCGTGACTGGGGCGGAACATTTGGCATCGGACTGGGCGCTGCACGCATTCGCATTTCAAATGCAGCGACGTCGGCAGCAGCGCCGCTGCCGTGACCTTGAAAATATTTTTTTTCTGCTCGATCCCCCTCGCTCTCGCTCCCTCCTTCTCTTGTCTCTCTCTCTCTCTCTTTTAAGCTTAAGCGGCATGCGCAGCCGGTTGTGTTGCACAAAAAATCCCTTAATTTTGGGGGTTATATTTATTATTTTTATTTGAAAAGTGCAATATTTTTTTTTAAGCAAGAAAATGTATATTATAAGGTCATAAATTGATTAAAACAATTATTTGATAAAGATAAAGAACAAAGGTATTTACACAATGTATATCATGACTTATTCTCTTATCAAAGATTAAACACAATTAAATAAAAGAAAATATATACAAATTGTAAATAAACAAAAGACTTTGCAACTGATTTTTAAAGTCAAATATCTCAAGTGACTTTGCAAAATTTTTAATATTATATACAAAATATTTCATATAATATTACGGGCTTTATTTTATTGTAAAATAAAATCTATTTATTGTCCCTAGTGGTATTTTTGTTTAGGGGTTTTCTCAAGCACAAACTTTAAAAGGCAGAAAAACCGCAAAAGCCGAGACCCAAAGCCCGATAAAGCTCAAAAACACACTTAATTATTGCATAAATAACAACAACAACAACAACTACTTGTGGCTGTGTGTTGTGTGATAAGTTATCGGTTATTGGTTATCAGCTAACGGTGCACGACAAAAGGCAAGACGAGGAAAGGAAGTAGGGAAAGGCCGAGTAAGACGACGTGACAACGCTCAACTAGGGCGAAGGACGTCAAGGAGCCAAAAAGAGCTACAAGATACAAGTGGGCATTCTTCCCTTTAATCAATCTGTGAGGTTTGGGTGGAAATGGGAATGGAACGCCGGCAAAAAAAGCAACTAAACGCCGGCTACAAAGTCGCATAAAAACAATAACAAATGCAGGCAACATGAGAGCAAGAGCAAGAGAGAGAGAGAGCGAGAAAGGGGAGCCGCGCTGCCAACCGGCTGTGTTCCATAACCATTCCATTCCGTTTCGCTCTCACAGTTTGTTTGTCCCACTCACGTATCCACGCGACCGCCGAAAGCAAACAACAGTGGAGCTAGCTTCGGGTGGCCGAGCGAGAGGGGCACAAAAAGCGAAAGCTTCGTGGCGCGCGTTCGACTTCGTATCGCTTCGGGTGCGACTTCGTGCCCAGTGAATGTACAGGAGGCTATTTTTAGACTCTTACTCGCATCATGCTGTCCCCCATTCGCCGTGGATCCCGTCATCTGTTCGCTGATTGGACGACGGCTTCCAATAGAAACGGCTAGCGGCAAGAACAACACAATGGCAATAACAGAACCCACTGTGGGGCAGCAACAACAACAGCAACAATAACAGGCACAGCAACAGCTACAGCAATGGCAATAGCAACAACTACAGCAACTAATATAAGTATATTCCAACACAGAAAAGTTCTATGTCGCCGTCGCCGCTGTTGGCATCTAATAGCGAATTTATAAAGGAATAAAATGAGCATTAAAAGCGTCAAGTGGCGACGACAAACGCAGGGACGGAGGCAAGCAGAGGCATACGGGAAAGGGGGATGTCGGTCGTGGGGTTCTTGAGGGGGGGAGGGCCTGCCAGTGGCATATGGAAATTGTTGCAGCAGCTGTGATGTCCGAAGCGTGCCAAAAAGTGCCCCGAAAAGAAAGTGCACACAAGGCGAGGGAAGAGACTCATAGACACAGTTGGGGTCAGACAAATAGGAAAGCCAACTCACAGAAAAATACAATAATTCGAGTAGAAAATGCTGAGCCTTTTTTTACTAAAAAATTAGAGAGATTTAAAATTTTTAGAGGATAATTTGCGTATTTTTGTATCTTGTTAAAAATATTTGTGGGTCTGTAGATTATTTTTTATAATTTGTATTCTTAATATTTGTCAATTTTAATTTAATTTCTGATCAAGATATTATAGAGTCGAAAATGGCTTCCTACTGAGTGGTAATATTATTAATACCCTACGATAATACCTCTTAAGGGCATAAATACATTATTTTATTAATATCTTTATATATCTATGTAGACTATAGTTACTTTCTCTATGTAAAAGCCACAGTGGGAGTCGCGAGGCTCTAATTTTGACCGCGCCTGTATGGAAAGCAATATCGCTTCCAATGGAAATGGGCATGGGAAGTGCGAAGGGAAGATTGGAAGCGTTGTATCTGCGGCTGCTGTGCGCCTGTTCGCACTTCTGCAAGTGCAGTGGGAGAAGCTCTCGCACAGACACACACACACTCTCATTGCGTTGTGTGTGTGCGTGTGTGGGGGTTAGCACTCCCACTCCTTCCCTTGGAAGCATCCAGCTCTGAGTTAGTCAATTGGAATTGTCAGTTATTGTTGCTGCTGCTGCTGCAGTCAGTCGCGCATTCATAGCTAAAATTTTGCTTTAATGAAATGCTAAAACGTGTTATGTAAGCCAACAACAACAACAAAAAAAACAGAGGAGCTTCTAAGTCGACCCAGCGAGTACCCAGGGAATTGTTAACAAGTCTTATTTCTGGCTTGGGCCCAATAGGCCGAGGTCTCTACAGGGTATTTCAGGCAATTTCAATAGCAATTGCTGTGCGCTCTCTCTTTTTTTTTTACATATGAATATGCAAATAAATATTAATCATTGCAAACTAAGGAAAGCCATAAAAAAATCAACTTAAATAGAATTTAGAGTGTCTGGGTCGCCTAATTGATACCCATCAACGTGCACCCGCCCACACAATGAAAATGGAATTTCATTTGCTGGAAAGCAAAGCGAGTTGGAAGTGAAGTGGTGAATGGAGACTAGAATGCAGTCTAGGGAAATTTGTGTAGAAAGTAGAAGCCTCACCGCTTACCCTTTAAATATATGTTAATTTAATATATATATAATATTTATATATATAATTTATTAGCGAGTGCCAAGTGGTACGTGTTAATTTCATATTTCTAATACTCTAAACATCAAAAAAACCAGTCTTTAGTCTGTATATGTTGTATATTTCGAGGATCAGGCACTAATTTTCACTTTTTGACCCTGAAATTGTGACAATTTAAGCTTTTTCTATTTTGTATATATTATTATTATGTATTATTATTATTATTTTGTATTATTACTATTATAAACTAAAAAGTTATTATGTAAATCCTATTAGTTTTTCTAAGATATTAAAAGATACAAGGATCCCTTGAATCATATCAAACCCCTAGCTTTTTAAGCCTTAAACTGGGTTAATATTTATTATTGAAGAATTGTAACATTTATACCTTTCAAGAAAAGGATCTTCAATGATCATATTAAATTATAAATCAGGGATACTCAAGAAAAATTATTTTAGAGAATACTTAATCCAGGACTTGGGATTTCTATTATCTCTATTTTTTATTAAATTATAAACCAGGGATCCTTAAGAGGAATTGCCTTTGTAATTTATAATATAGTATCGTAACATATAATATCAACCGATCAGCTAGAATCTTTTTATTTTTGGAAAGACTATAACTTATTTTTATGACTTTTCTAGTCGTTAGTCACCAAGTTCAAGCAGTATCTTTGCCCAGACCCCTTACCCCCCTTGCATTGGCAAAATGACTTTGTGGCATTAATTAGACACAAATTGAAATAGTGTCGCGAGTCAAAAAGGCTAAATGAAATGAAAATAAACGGATTTGCATACTAATCGATTGGGATCCCAGTGGGAGGCAGGCAGGCAGGCAGGCAGGCTATAGTTGCATTAAGGGAGACATATTATATTATATTATATTTTAACAAAGCGGAAATGCCGGATGAGCTAATGGTGTGTGTTGGGTAAGATCAGGGCCAGGAGTTAATCACCAGATCAGCAGCCAGGCCATCGATCAGCCCTCGCATTGTCTACGACTCATATGAGTGCATGAATATACCATATATTGTATATAGTATATATTGCTTCCAGTCACTTGATTTATCTATCGTGTAAGTGTCCAAGTGCCAAGCCCAGTCAGAACACACACGACGAATGAATGGCGAATGGAAGTCTCTGGGGGATTAGGTGAATATTTTTTGTTTATATTGTTTTTTTTTTGGGGAGCTGCCGAAATATCTGACAGATCACCAATTGTCACTCGCCACTTGTTTACAGCCGGGACTTGTTTACACAGCACACTCGGGCGAAGGGTTTCTACGATTCTACAATCGATCTCTATGGGCTATGTCTGGCTCTGAGTTAATTCCATTGGCTCGCTGGTTACTGGCTACTGGACTTGGCCTTTATTGTTGAGTTCTACTCTTGGCTAAGAGTATGACGACTTTTAAGAGGAGTTTGTCTTTTGCCAGAAGGTTCTAACTCTTGGAAAACTATTTTTAATTGATCTAAAATCAGATTACTATCTTAAACGATCTTAAAACAATGTTTAAAAAATCCTAATATGGAATTCTCTTTAGGAAAGACCTTCATTAAATTTATTGTTGTGTGAGGCATGACAAAAACAAAAAAGAAAACAATACTATATACTACATATAGTACCGCTTATCAATCCATATCGATGTGAGCTTTGAACGCAGTAAAATTGAAGTCACTATGAAAGAATAATTCTTATCAATTCAATGACGTAGGGCAAAGAAATATTCAATCTTGAACAACAATAAAAAAACAATTTTATATATTTTGTGTATTCCCAAACAAAGTGTATGCCAGACTTCGGTTCTCAGGGAAAAAACCTCTTTCTCTACTGTTTTGTCGCCTTTTGTTTATGGTTTTCGATATTTCGAATCTTGTTTTTCCGCATGCCAGCACCCCAGCTTCAACCATTAGATGTATCGACCTGTTGCCTGAGCCTGAGATTAACACATCGAGGCGGAGCAGCGGGTTAAATGACACGATCGATGGTCAACCTGTCCCCAAGTTCGAGCCACTAAGCGGTTGGTTATTGATTAGTGCGGCTCTTGGCAACATCTTAATGCCCAGCGAAACGAGATTCGAGAGATTCGTTGGCCTACGACGGCACATAAATCAAAAGATCGTCGGTCGTCTTCATTGGAATACATCATAATGGAATAATGGATCTATCGTCGAACCCCATTCCAAAGTGGTATTTAGCCAGCGAGTAGATGGGAAATGTCGTGCCAATTGTGGCACAATGTGGCACATTGTCCGGCTCCGTGCATCCTCTCGAGCTGCATGCCTCGCCGGGGTTTTATGGCTCACGCAAGACTATAAAAAAATACAACAACTTGGCCCAGTTGGAGTAAGGGAAGAGAGAGAGTCAGAGCCAACGAGGCGTATGAGCAATGCTAGAACTACAATGTAGTTGACATTTGGCAAGAACCTGTCTGACTTCACTTGCACTTCACTTTCATCGAATTTGTACTTTTAACCATTAATTTTGATGCCCAGTTACAAGCTTATTGACTTGAAATCGGATCTCGAAATTAATATTTTTTGCTGTACCAACTGTTTTCCAGGTAAAGAATATAAAATGCTTGGCTTATAGGGTGTTGAGTTATTTAATCTCCAGTTATTTATATTTAAAAAATTATTATAATATAATTTCAATATTTTTCTTTAAGATTTGAACCTTCTATCTTTCCCTGTTTAATCAGTGCATGAGTGTTCAGTGTGTAGGAAGCATAGTAATCAAAGCAAATAGTCATAAAATCATAGTCAGAGTTTGTAAGGCGACAAATAACGAATGACTTTGGTCTGTGATATCGAGATATACGCCACCTGGCGGCGGAAATGCGCAAATAATATCGGCGATAACTAAAAAAATATCAGCGATAAAAGAAAAATCGAAATTTCTGATTGGATTTGAGGGAATTTCGCTTACTAGAAACGGGATGCACTCTTTCTAAAGCTTTTTTACACAGGGAAATATTATCTTGGGGTGTTTACACTAAACAGGATTTTATCTTGAAATTAAACATTTTTATTAATATGTTTTTATATAATTTAAGTATTATTATACATTATTTTGCGAAATATTTACATTATTATAGAGTAAATCAGTAAATAAAATACCTGAAAAGCAGAAAATCAAAATCTGCTATAACTAAAGATCAATTTAAAATTTTTTAAAGATCTTAAAGATGTTATATAATAATATATTACATTTTTGGACTTTTTCTCTTCATGATTTATACTTAGAACTATCATATTTTACCTGTATCTAAGCAAACTATTATTTTGTTGAGTCTGTTCTTGCGTTTTCCTAATTGTTGCACCAAAAAGGGAAAAATCATAGAAGGGGAGGAGTTTAGGGCCCAGGCAAGGCAAACATTATTGTCTGTGGGCAGCACGCGAGAAAAGCTTCCGGACCCCGGCTCCAACTCCAACTTCGACTCCGTTGGGCTCCGTTGGCTCCGTTATTTACTCGGTGTGGGTTGCCAGTTTTCCTGGGAAAAACAGCGGATCAATAACAGGGGCGGCGACGGCAACACACACACAGACACACACGACATAGCCAAGGGCGCCACTCTGCAGGTCCTTCAGCGAGTCAGCCAGTCAATCCTTCAGTTAATCCTTCAGTTCCTCGACTGCCACTGCCACCATGTCGCCCTGCATAAACTTCAATTAGAATTTAAGCGAGTGGAAAGCAAGCAGAGACAGTGAGAAGAGCAGTTGAATCTCAAAGATACCCTCTAGTTATAGAAGAAAATATTATTTAAATGGAGAAGGTGTAGAATTTGAAGGATATTTTTATTAAGGAAGCCAAGATTTAGCTTGTTGAAAATTTCATTTCCATAATTTTAATATATTTTGAAAGCTATTTAGCTTAATTTTTATTTAAGAAAAAGTGGAAAATGTTACTTATGGTTTACCTAGTTTACCAATTATGATCTCATCTAAGTTTTAGTTTTATGATATTGATAACTTTTGATAATTTCAAAGCTTATCAAATAATCCCAGTAATTTTGACATTTTGACGTTTATTTTTTATGGAAAAATATTCAAACTCGAATGATCCAAAAGGGGTTCCTTCCTGACGTTCCCTTAACTGTTGCACATCAGATTTTCTCTCTCTTCTGATGGCAACTGGTGACCCATTTCCCTGGCTTGGTCAGGGAGGAGCCACTCCTGGAAAAGCTTTACACCCAAAAAAAAGAAAAAACATACCTTGAAAGCGAAACTCTGCATTGTTTGGGATCCACTTGGTATCGATTGACGCTGAGAAAGAGCTCCACCATTCTCCCAGCTCCCCAATTCTGAAAACTCTGAACTCCAACCCCTCACTCAAAAAAAACGGAAAAACTAAAAGAGAGAGAACCATGGAGCGAGGTCCTGCACGCAACACGAAAAACTTTCTTTCACATTTTTTCGACGCCCGCTTTTACGATACGAAATTACGATTGTATAATAAAGCGGACGACAGCTGGGAGAGCTGGAAAGGAGGATGAGAAGCAAGCCTCGTCGAGGATGGAGACATTGAAAGAGAGCAGCAGCAAAGCACGGCGCACAGTAGGCCGGATTGCCAAATAAGCGGCATAAAATCGAAAATTGTATATATCGAGCTGAAACTTGGCATATTTTAAGAATATACCACTATAAATGTTTTTGCCATGTTTTTAGTAAGTTTGACCACGCCTATCTTAACTGCCCATTGAAGACAACATAACGTATACGTGATCTGAAATTTTTCTTACATATTAAACTGATTTTTATTATTTATAATATACACTAATTTCAGTTTTGCTTTAATAGGAATAAAAGGATATATATTAAGATTTTATGCTTACATATACACTGGATAACATTAATATTCGGTTTTTATTTTTTCAATTTTAAACGCGAAGAAAATGTTTAAAACTAATTTTTAAAAATAAATAAAAAATGGCAAATGATAGCTATTCTTATTACCTATTCATAGAGATATTGGGTTTTTATTTTAAATTAAATGTAAAATTAAAGGAAAACTAAAAAATACTCAAAATTTGCGTTGTTAATATTCGGTTTTTTCGTATATGTATAACCAAGAAATAACTACTTTTTTAAGAAAACTAAATTATTCTTATATTTGGTATGATACCCATTATATTTTATGGTATCGCTCAAGCAATTTGGCATATTTTA
>VNJQ01007874.1:0-46383 GCA_008042515.1 Drosophila truncata
TCCACGCTGGAGTCATGGCGCATTGCACTACGCAGCAGAGCGACCTGCATCCAATCACCTACGTCGACGAAGGGATAATCGTCGTTAATGATAGACCAGCACTAGTCCGCGTGGACAATGGAACTAACATCCACATTAGAGCCACGCACTTAATAACATTCATTGAGAGTGCTATGGTCAACGAGACCGTCTTTATGAACCACGACACGGTCCAGAGAAGGTCACCGGGAGTAGCTAATTCCCCTGTCCTGAACATATCAATGAAACACGAGATCCTTAGCCTCCCATATCTTCACCGCTTGAGTGAAAAGAATTTGGAGCAGATCATAAGATTCGAGGAAGAAGTCGATGGATACCGACTAAGTCAGATAGCGCTAATTGCAGGAGCAATTTTATGCGCTCTTATCTGCTTTGGCTTATACTGCCTGCGTACCACTAGGGCTAGAAGATCCGCAGCCCAACTTAAAGAAATCCTCGCCCAAAAAGGGTCGGCCGAGGGCAGCCTTAATCTTGAGGGGGGAATAGTTAACTGAGTTAACCGGACCGATCGTCCGCACCCCAGCTCCGGTCAAATTGCTGACCAAGCATTTGGCCGGAAGCTCGTGCATAGCCGGCAGAAGCTCTGCACATTGGCAGAGGCCGCTATGAGCTTTCCTTTGTTAGCTTTTAAGTTTAGTTCGCAGTATTAACCCAAATTCCACAAGATATCGTCTCTAACGTCAAGCTAGACGAAAAAATCCAACAGTATAGTGTTTAGACGTTGGGATTGCTTTGGATCAAAAGGATCAGCTGTGTGGGCGATCTCAAAAAAGCAAAGCCTCAACCATCACCAAACGGGTGGTCAGCTCAGAATCATCGCATATATTCGATCCATTAGGATTATTTGCCCCCGTTGTGGTTAAAGCAAAGATGTTCATGCAAACACTTTGGGAACTGAAGATGGGCTGGGACGACGAGCTTCCTCAACACCTTCAGATAGACTGGACAAATTATCGAGCTGACTTGCAAGCACTAAATAAAATGCAAATTCCAAGGCACATATTTGAAGGAAGGGTGCCAGACACGCAAGAACTACACACTTTTGTCGACGCTTCAGAACGAGCATACGGAGCGGCAGTGTATGTACGAGCTAAATACAAAGATAATAAAGTATCCGTGCGGTTGCTCTGTTCAAAGTCGAGAGTAGCGCCATCAGCTAAAGAGACATTACCGCGGCTGGAATTATGTGATGCAGTTTTGGGAGCTGAACTGACCCATAGAGTCAAAAAGGATTTACGCATGCCTGAGAAAAAGGCATCTGGATATCTATGTTCTGTTATAAATGCATCCGCATCATCATACCAAACGTTTGTGGCAAATCAAATTGCTGCAAGCAAATTAGCAGAGCACTACCTTTGGCTGTATGGACCTCTATTTCTGCACGGTTCCCGAGACAAGTGGTCAGTTGTGCCGACCACCACGCCCAGTGATCTAGAATGACGAGTGAAGTAAGTAAGTTTGCCGACATGTCAAGATCAACGGGGAAGCGAACTATACAGTTGCAACCACAGCAACTCCTTCCATAAACTACAACGCATTGTAGCATATATGATGCACCTTTGTAATAAACGGAACCGAGCTCCTACAACCACACTGAGTGTAGGTGAATTGACTCATGCTAGGACAATCATCCTAGGCACCATTCAAAAAATTGAATTCGGTGTTGAACATAAACAACTTCACATCCACAAGACAGTGGACAAGAGAAGTTCAATCGTCTCCTTATCTTCGATAATAGAAAATGACGGACTCATCAGAGTCGGAGGGAGATTGGATGAATCGAACCTTCCATATAACACCAAGCATCCGATCTTGCTTCCATACAATGATCCAATTGTGAAGATGCTGCTACGAGAAATGCATGAAGAGAACATGCATTGCGGAGCCCAATCTTTGAGAGCCATAGCTAGACAGCAATATTGGATTCTTAATGACAAAACAATCACCAGGAGCATCATACACAGTTGTGTCAGATGCACAAGAGCACGACCCAAATTGATGCAACAAATCATGAGTAATTTACCGGCGGATCGAGTGATATAGACTCGGCCTTTCTCCAACTCTGGAGTCCCATTTGGATTCATCATAAAATCCATGGAAAAAGACCGGATAAGGCCTTTATTGCATTGTTCTGCTGTTTTGCCACAAAAACAGTTTTTGATGATAAATTAGCTCTTGTTATGGGAGAATTAGAGTCCCTAAAAACCAAAGACGATGTCCCAAAAATACAAAATTATGAAGAAATTAAGCTGGAACCAGAGAGGGTGCGCTGTGACGAGCTCCCGACATGGTCAAATCAGTCCCAGAATGTGATGGGAAACGGGAGAATTATGTTTCCTGGAGATAAGCTGCTACGGCAGCTTACAAAGTCTTCGCAAGTTATGAAGGCAGTAGCCGACACTATCAGGCTGTAGGAATTTTAAAAAATAAAGTTAGTTAATACTGGCTAGATTTTACATACGCGGACAAGACTCTGATACATGTAATTAAACAACAATTAAGCTAGTCAAGACAAGGAGAGCTACCCCTTTTCAGTATACTCCAAGTCCTACCCTCATCCCATGGTAACTGAATTCGTCAATGCAGAGGTTAAACAACGTCTTGCGGACGGCGTAATCAGACCATCCAAGTCCCCATATAACAACCCTACGTGGGTTGTAGACAAAAAAGGCACAGACTAAAACGGGCTAAAAAAGAATCGATTAGTTATCGACTTCAGAAAACTAAGCCAGAGAACCGTAGACGATAGATATCCTTTCCCTATGATTTGGACAATACTTTTCACAACGCTCGACCTAAAATCCGGATTCCACCAGATAAAATTGGCGGAGAAAGACAGGGAAAAGACAGCTTTTTCCATAAACAACGGCAAGTACGAATTCTGTAGGTTGCCATTCGGACTCAAAAATGCCCCTAGCATATTCCAGAGGGCCATTGATGACGTGCTAAGAGAAGAAATCTCTAAGCTGTGCTACGTATATGTAGATGACGTCATAATATTATCCAAAACAAAAGAGGACCATATAAAAGATGTAGACTGGGTACTCACTAAACTCCTGGAGGCAGGCATGAGAGTATCTCAAGAAAAGCCAAATTTTTTTAAAAAGAGCGCTGAATACTTAGGATTCATTGTGTCACAGGGGGGGCTTAAAATATCACCTGAAAAGGTAAAGGCCATAAAGGAATTTCCCCCACCCAAATCGGTCTTCGACCTCAGGTCATTCCTAGGGTTAGCGAGGTACTACAGGTGCTTTATAAGAAACTTCGCGACAATCGCAAGGCCCCTGGCAAACATACTAAATAGAGAAAACGGTAAAGCCAGCAAATACCAGTCAAGAAAAATGGACATAAATTTTACAAAAGAACAGAGGGAAACTTTTGTAAGACTGGAGAAATCTTAGCATCAGAAGACGTTATTCTCTCATATCCAGACTTTAAGAGGCCATTCGATTTAACAACGGATGCGACAGTCTTTGGTCTGGGGGCGGTACTGTCTCAAGACAGCCGCCCAATCTCCATGATATCGCACGCCTTGCGCGATTGTGAAAAAGATTATGCAACCAACGAGCGGGAACTTCTCACTATTGTATGGGCATCTCCGGAATTATCTATACGGAGTAAAAGACTTACAGATCTTTACCGATCACCAGCCGATAACCTTCGCCGTCTCAGATAAAAACCCTAATGCAAAGCTAAAGCGCTGGAAAGGGATTATTGACGACCATGGCGCAAAACTGGTTTATAAGCCTGGCAAGGAAAAAAAAGTGACGGACGCACTATCCCACCAGAACATAAATGCCCTAGAGGACGGGCAAGAATCGGACGTAGCCACCATACACAGCGAACAATCGTTAACCTACACAATCGACACAACTGATAACCCAGTAAACTGCTTCCGAAATCAAATAATAATTGAGGAAGAACACAGCTTCCCGGTGGACACATTCATCTTATTTAGGAGCAAAGTAAGGCATGTGATTGCATACCAAATCGAGACAACTTGCTGAAGGCCCTACAAGATGCCGTAAATGCTGAGGTGGTAAACGCAATACACTGCTTACTACCAACTCTAGCATTCATTCAACATCGGCTAGTCGAATTATTCCCCAGCACTTCTTTCAAGTATGCGAAGTGCTTCGTACAAGATATAACAGACACAACGGAGCAAAGGGAAATAGTTGTAACGGAGCACAACAGGGCTCTCCGAGCAGCACAATAGGGATTATTTCTTCCCGAAAATGCTGCGGTTAGCAACCGAAATTCTCGAAATTCCAAACGGTGCAAAACATCGCATCGAGGGCTATTGTGGACATTAAAGCCCATTTATTACAAATAATCAACTTTTTTCCGAAAACCAAAACAATCTATTGTGACAACGAAAGATCATTAAACTCCGAAACATTGATTGTTTCCATTCTACTAAATCACTTCAATATAACTATAACTCTACATAGCACCTCGAACGAGCAGGTAGAGAGGTTTCATAGTACTCTGGCAGAAATAGCCAGATGCCTGAAACTAGGAAGCAATTTAGAGACACAGGAGAATTAATTCTTCTCGCTACTAATAAATATAATAAATCAATCCACTCGGTAACCGACAGGAAACCGATAGAAGAAATCCACTCAAAGACCCTAGAATTCGAGAGGAAAATCCAGAAAGCTCAGGAGAAGAGTCTGGGTCAGGTGAACAACGACAGGACTCACAAGGACTATGAGGTCGGGGAGAACAAACGCCTGTTGAGGCGGACCTAGAGACAACGGTCCTAATTAAAGGGAGAGTGGTCCATAAGGACAATCTGCGCTAATCATCTTCGCTAGATTCCCCGACCTAATTTTTGTATTTTTATATTTTTTTTAAATACTTATCTAGAATTAGAAAGTGCATCCTACTTTTGGCACTAACGGCTGTTAGGACGGACGCGACTGTAAGACTAAACGACTATTCGAACGCGGACTACATCCCAATAGAGGAGGGTGACATTGTACTATGGGAATCCTATAGGTACTGACAGCACGCGACAAACCTGACATCTTACGAAGACTACGCGGACCAAACGGACATTTACTGACGACCATCGGACAACAGTCATAAGGACAGACCTCGGGCACATTCGCAAGTTGGTAGCTACCCTGAAAATCCATCATAGGGCCGCTAGAAATCTTAACATACTCGGGACAGCTTTGAAGGTTGTTGCGGCTCGACTTTAATGATTGGGAACAGGTTAAAATGAATCAGGAACTATTAATGAAAACAGACGAGGGACAGACAGAATTAAATATCAAATTTCAAGAAATCGTCTGAACGAACTCCCGAGCACTATGAATCAAATTCAGAAATTCGAAACAGGTAAAGAAACGCACCTTTTGGAAATTATTTTGGCAAAAAATAGAATCGTCAGCACAGATTTGGAAAACATCCTTATGGGCTTAACCCTAGCAAAATTAGACATTGTAAGTCCAGCAATTCTAGATAGATCTGACATTGGCGAATTTAGATACAAGCAGCCTATTCACGTTAGTTTAATAGAATTATTAGAAGTATCTAGTATAAGCGTTTTTCAAAATTCCGATATCCTACATTTTCTCATTAAATTTCCTAATCCCAAGTTTATACATAAGAAAATAACGAACTATCCGGTCCAACACCATAACAAGATTTTGGACTTCGAAAAAGGAAACTTGGTCGCTGAGTCGGCGCCACCTTCTGCAGGGAGCTACAAGACGACACTTGCGCCCAGCAACTGATTTCCGGAACTATTGCGCATTGCTTCACACTTCCAGGCCATCTGGAACTTACCTGGTAACTTATTCAGATCAAATAAGTCCAACTGAACCTGGTTTATCAATCAACTAGGGAACTCGATGAAGAAACCCGCTGTATCGGCCATGACCGTGGTCAACGTCACGACACATCAAAACCGGCTAAGCCTCCCATTCCTCCACGCACTAAGCCTGAGAAATCTCCATCACATCGGAACCCTTCTTTCGCTCTACTCGCCGCATTCCTACTGGGCTCCACTGTTTGGCTAGGATATCATCGTCTCAAGACCAGTAGCCACACAACTTCCATAAGTCATTGGTGACGTAGAAACAGCAGGTCACCGGAACAGCGACCACTTAAAGGAGGGAAAAGTTAACACACCCAGTTCCGACAAAGGGAAAGGGAAAGGGCCACGTATACGGTGGCCAATACGCGCAGTTGCGATACTGGTGACCAAACACTCCGAGTGCAATTTCCCGGAGTTCGTCGCCCGGCGGAGCCTAACTGCTGACCCGGCACTTTCCCACAGTGCCGGGAACACTGTTTATTGACCTTTGCCTAAGCAGGCTCAAGGGAAGTAACTAACTTTAAAATAATACAAATAAAATCGTAATAATTTGTATAAGCGTGATCAAGTCCTTGAGGCACTATTTTTGTTTTGTGGGGGTGCCAACAAAAATGGTTTTTGACCAAAGCTCTGAATTTTCTGGAAAAATTTGTTCGGGTTTTTGTAAAAAATACAATACTATAACCCATGTTACTTCATTCCAGCAATCTACGAGTCATTCACCCGTAGAAAGGTTGCACTCCTCACTAACTAAAATTTTCAGAATTATTTATAAAACCAGGAATGCTAATAAGCTGGAAAGGGATCATGAAGAAATTTGTTCGAAAGTCTAACCATAGCATACATTCTGCTACTAAGCATACTCCATTTGAACTACATTCGGGAAGAACCCAAATTTTTTATAAAGATATTGAATATAACTCCGAAAATGACTACCTTTAGAAACTAAACGAATTTCAAAACACATCATATCCCAAAGTTAAACCACAGTTAGAGGAGAAATTGAGTCATAGAATTGACTTTTCCGCAAGGAAAATAGGAGAAATAAACTCACTCCCCGTTTTTCTCAACATAAGGTGCTCAAAGATAACAAAATCACACTAATATCATCGAGAAAACAAGACCTACACAAGTCAAAGATCAAAACCAGAATTAAAACAAACCCAATTCCTATTGATTTTACAGATTCGCTTACGTCGTAGCCCAGGACTTAAAGGTCCAACAATTGGAAAAAGACACTCCGTTATTTAAAATAAGCTTGGGACAAGGAAAGATCGTTCAATCCCACAAATACCTATCGCATATAATAAACCTGCAAGATTTTATTGATGAAAGAGCTATAAACCAATTAAAAATGAATACGGATTCAAAAGACGAGACCGACAGTCTTTCGACTAAACTTCAGCAATTAAAAGATGGAGTAGATAGGTTACTTCCTAAAAAGAGGCAAAAACGAGACGGACAAAGAATCGATAATAGCCTTAAAACAATTACAGAAAACCAAAGGTAACTAACAGCAAGCGCTAACAGGCAAGAAGAATAGATTCGATAACATAACCGAGCATGTTAACAAATAACAACAAATACTTAATCCTTATCTAAGCTATTACAAAAATACTATCTTCAAAACAGTTAATTCAGAACATCACACCTTACACACACTTCATATCACGAATAAATATGAATATCGATGTATTGTCAAATCATTTAAGCAATATAGAAGAAAGTATATCACTAGCCAAACTAAACATTTTACCAAATTTTATTTTTTCCGAACAAGAATTAATTGTAATCAAACAAGTAATAAATAACTCAGAATTGCAAGATTTTGGCTAACGAACACATCCTCGACATGTTAGAATTAGACATTTTCATGATCGGAATTAAGATCAAGTTAAGAATTTATAAGCAAGAAATGTATCAATTCTCACATATTATTTCTCTACCGATAAACGAAACCAAATTCCTAATAATCAATCAAAGACAATCTCGAAACTTAATGTCTTTACAATACATTCACGTTAAACATAGCTAATTGTAAAGTCAAAGAGAGATGGAACCTAGAACTAATCACCGAACAAGAACCGGCACACATTTTAATATTAAACACAAACAACACTACCATTGTATCAAACTGCTTAACTAGGGATTTGCATTAGTCACATTTAAAAATTGCTAGGTATTAATCAACCAGATTCCCTATGACATGAAAGTGGCTACAACCCAAATCGTACAAAACACTAACTTCACCGAACATATTGAGGATATCAACTTACACAAACTTAACTTAAGATCTATCAATGCTTCCAATTCCATCACTTATTGGAAAAATTTTACAACTACCAATTTTGGATCGATATATTTGTTACTATTGGTTAGAGTCCTAGTATCAATTATCAGCACAAAGAAGAAGGTTATTTTTACCACCATACCGGAGCCGAGTTTTGTGTCGTCCACGCCGTCACCACACCAAATCGGATAACGACTACTTGAGTTGTTGCCCCGCTGAAAGATTGCTGAGGGGTGGGTTTTTATAATTACAATTAGTCCAGCTTCTTCTAAGCCGATTCCTTTCAGTTTTCAGCACTCGTGTTGCACAAATCTCTGGCACAAGTGGGAGACGTGGAGGACAAAATACAATCGAACACGTAAATAATCTTAGCACCAAATAAACTGTGTACAAAACTAACAACTTAACCTATTTCAGGAGGTCAGGAGGCGTTGAACCGTGCGCGGCCCGCAACGGCGGCAGCTGGTGGGGGAAAAAAGGCCACCTTGGCAGGATATAACCCCAAAAAAGATCGGCCGGATCGCATCGGGCCTTCTTTGGCACGGACTCACCGGATTCCCCTTAGACTGGCGGCTCCTGGTAGCTCCGTGGCGACCAGCCGGCTGTCGGATTGCGGTACGGCGGCTTTAGGCTGGCGTCGAAAAAGGCTCCGGCTGGCAGCTCGTCGGCGACGGCAAGTGGCTCTGAGCGGGCGCCTCATTGGCGACGAAAAGGGGCTCTGGCTGGTGGCTCTAGGCACAACCACAACGCACAAGCACACACAAATTGTGCGGACTGCGGGTATCGGGTCGAACCCCACCCTGGGCATCCTGAGCGTGCCCGGCGTTGCCCAAGGAGAATGCAGTTCCGTAACATTTTCTTTATTTTTGGATTCAATCAGTCGTTCATGTTCATGCTCAGGTTCATGTCGCTGGTGCCCATTGCATGGTTCAAAATGTCCTTTCCGCCTGCGTCCAGGACACCGAGCAGCAATTCGCCCTTGTCCTTCCGCTTACTGGGACGCACCTTCTTTTGCTGCTGCAGGGCGGCCACCTGGGCGGCATGCATCTGACGGCGGTGCTTGTGCATATTTCCCGAATTCTTGAAGGTGCGTTCGCAGAAGGCGCACTCGTACAAATCCTGGCCGGTGTGCGTGGCAGTGTGTTCCTCTAGGCCCCGGCTGCTCTTGAACTCCTTGCCGCAATGCGTGCACTTGTGGTATTCCTTGGGATGGTGGTAGCGGACGTGGGCCGCCAGCTTCGCCCTCGAGCCCTTCTCCAGGCCGCACTGCTCGCACTTCCACTGCCGCAGCGAGGCGGCGTCCAGATGCATGTACATGTGCTTACGCAGGCTGTTCTCGTCGGACAGCCAAACCTGGCACTCTTGGCACTGCACCTCTGGCAACTGGGAGCCCTCGCGGTGCACGGTCCGCTTGTGCACCAGCAGGTTCTGCTTCGTCTTGAACTTGGCGCCGCACGAGTCGCAGATGAAGGGTACAAAGGCGGGATCATGGGTGCGTCGCATGTGCAGTCGCAGGTCCACGGCCGTACGGAAGCTGTGATACGGACATGGGTAAGATTTCTGGATATTACTCTCATTTGGATATTACTCACGATCTGTCGCAGTGCTTGCACTGCTCCTTCCGCTCCTGCTGGTGAACCCGGGAGTGAATGGTGAGCAGAAATTGCTTGGAGAACCGCTTGGAGCACTTGTCGCAGGCAAAGCTCAGCTCGTCCTCGTTAGAGTGGAAGCGTAGCATGTGTACGTCGTAGCTGATGCGGCTAACCAGCTGCTTGGAGCAGATCTTGCACCTGCAATGGAATAATTATCAGATCAGCAGAGCTCTTAAGATACTAATACAGCGATGGTATTGCCCCACCTAAAGTAGTCCGGATCGTTGTGCATGCGCAGGTGGTCGACGTAGAGCGCCCGCTTCTTGTAGCGTCGCTGACAGCACACCACGTAGCCGGCGGACTGATGTTGATTTCGGAAGTGTCGCTTCATCTCGGCAAAGTTTTGGAACTGGTCCTCGTCGCTGCCGCACAAACTGCACTCCAGGCGCCCGTGCAACGCTATATAGCTGTCCATTTCGCGGCTGTGACTGCTCCGGCTCTCGGGATCATACTCGCCGTCTCCGTCGCCCTCCGCGTCCTCATCATCGTCCGCCTCATCCAGCTGCCGTTTCGTCTTAGCCTTCGCCTTCACGGACCTGGGTTTTGGTAATGCTCGGGGACGCATGCTGCGTCTGATGGGCGACGGCAGACGTACCTTTCGCCGCGCTGTCGCTGCTGCTGCAGCGTGTGTGGTGAGGCTACTACTGGTCACGTCCACATCAATCTCATTGTATTCCTCATTTTCCGCCGCCGAGGGACTCACGTCGATTTCCGGCTCGCAAAGGATGTGCGCCTTAGTGTCCGCATCCACGGCCTCGGCGTCGTCGTCGGAGAAGGGCTCCAGCTTGAGGTGCTGAAGGCCTAGCTGCTTCTTCATCACCATGGTACAGAACTGTTCAAAGTCGGCCAATTGCTGCCAGCACTGGGTGCACAGGCACCTGGATACCGCATCGTTCGGCAGCAGCTGTGGATGCACACACACACACACGAATAACCAGATTGGAGCAGAGTCGGGAATGTAAAAGGGGCTGCGAGCTACTTACGACCAACTGGAGGTGCTTCTCAATCAGTTCCGCCAGGTTGGAGGGCGGCGGCTGGTCGTCGGCCTCCTCCTGGTCGAAGATCGGGATGCTGTGCACCGCGTCGTCCAGGCAAAGACGGCAAATCATTTCATATGGCTGTGGCGGAAGTGTGGCGCAAAGCTGGCGTTCTCACACGATCCCCGCCAGCGTGACTCCAACTGGATATTCTATTTAATTGTTATATTATTTGTCTTTATTTTCTTAAGGTTTAGTTTTTTTCTAGAGTTTTACAAGAAATAAAGAAATCCGATGCACCGGAAAGTGTCATTTACAATGCCTGGTCACACTGTTGCCGTCAGCTGTGCTCTTGCTGGTGGCACGATAACTTTTCGATAATTAAACGGTGGTTTTAAAAATATCCTTTATTTACGCCATTGCTAGAATCCTTCCATTTCGTTATAAAACCTTATTCTATTGAAATCACAGTCCTAGCAACCAATCGTATTGGCATTGATGAACTGGACGAACAGCTGTGGCACCTGTTCTAACGGCGTGGGCGATGTCTGGCTGGCGCGACACGTGCTCGTTATGAATTTCTGGCGGAGTCGGTTTAGCTGAAGGGCGTTCATCGAGGTGGTCACCTTTACGGGATTACTGCTACCCGGGATGCGAAGCTGGCCAAATGCCTTGATCTTCACGGCGCCGAGAATCTCCTTGATGATTGACTGCATGATGTTGTCCAGCTCGAATAGGTAGTTGGTAGCTCCCAGTGGGGCCTGAAAGATGAAAGATTTCCAAAATATATTCAAATCTTTGTCAGCCTTTAAACGCATACATTTTGGGTACTCAGGTTGGGTGGCAGGGGCTGCGTCTCATACAGAGCTTTGTAGATCGCCTCGACGTCGAGCGTGTCCTCGGGCAGCGCCACCACCAAAGGGCTGTCCCAGCGGTTGTTGCTCTGTGGCTCCTCGTAACGCATACACAGGGCATCGAAGATTTCTCGGGTGTACGGCACATCTGAATTGTCCAGCTGCTGCCCGGTTACATCGCCTTCCGTCTCCTGCGGCACCACGTCCGACGCAGTTCTCAGGGTGTTGAAGGTCCAGGCCTGCTCCTGAGGAATACAGCAGAACAGAGTGCATTGTGTGGTCCTGGCAGCCTTGGTGGCACAGTAGAGCTCGTAGCGATAGCCTGAAATAGGAATTCACTTGGTTTGCGTTAAAGATTGCTTAAGGGCAGAACTTCCAGTCCACGGCTTACCCTTGATGTAGTTGCCGGCATCTAGTATCACAAGATCTTCCTTGTTGACGTGACGCGAAGCCTCCGACTTGAGATCGCTACGCACCACCTTCTCCTTTTGGGAATCACCGGCATGTAGGTTTTTGCCAAAGAGCGCCTTTGTCACAGCCTGGTTTTCGCTGATCAGATGAACCTTCTTGCCCCGCTTGGTAAAGTAATCCCGCAGCTGTCGACTACGCGTAGACTTGCCGCTAGCCGGCAGACCCGTAACCACCACGATCGGCATGGCAAACAATAAATTAATAAAAGTAAATAAACAAAAGGAGTGTTGGAAAAGAGTGCAATGCTGACAGTGCCGCAGTTTTAGTTTTTTCCAAGCTATGTAGGTGTTTAGCTAGATCTAGCTATTTTTATTTAAATCCTAATTATGTGGATTTCTCAACTTTTCATCAGCCTCAAATGCCTATAACTGCTTTAAAGCATACAACTTATTGGTTAATAAATAATAAATAGTTAGCTCACTTTTAGCAACATACAGTGACAACGCTGTGGACAGCTATTTGCGGGCCGTCAACTTTCTGAGGTCTCTCATTCCACGCCACCCAGGAGGTTTTTTTAAAGTGGTTTCCCCAGGAGGCCTACACTCCACTTGTAAGTTGGTTAGTACTATTAAAATTAAATTGCTATAATGAGAAAAATTAAAATTTAATTGTTACAAATAAAAAGAATACCAAATGGGAAAAAAATTAATAGAAAGGAGAGAAAAATACAGATATAGAAAAAGGTGAAAATTACGCCTCGTAATTCTGATACTCAAAGAAAGCCATCACACCAACAATAGAGGCGTAAAACTTAAGGCCTTCCTCCTTAAGGTACTCTGTACCTTAGATCTGTGTACCTGTAGATCTTTTATGGCCTTACGCAAGGCAACAAGCCACTTTTTAACTACAGCCTCAAGATTATTATTTGTTGCAAATCAAGCCCCAAACGAACTGGCGGTTGAGCAAATACTAAAGTAGTGCAACGCTACTCTTTGCACTACGTTAATTTTCTCCGAAACAATTGGTTGAATGGAGGCATTGCAATACCACTTTGCGTGATTAATTGCTTGGTCTATCTCGGATTTTACGTTATCACGGAGGAAATTCAAATTATAAAACTTATTAAAAATTTAATAATTTACGTTACTATTAGAGTGGTACGTTTCTGCCCAGACGGCCAGGCAATATTTGCAGTCCCAAAGACAAGGAATCTTTGGGCTGAGGGAAGAAATTGATATATTTATATTATTGTGATCGTAAATAATGGCCAACAAAAGGTGATCCAATTTAAAATTTTTCAAATGTTTAACAATATAAGAAGTTATATTAGCAATACGACTATTCGAAGAATGTAGAATTACATCTATATATAAAATTTGAAATAATAATCCATCATTGGACTGTAGAGCAAAAGTATTCGCTACGTATCGTACATACTTATTATGCTGAAAACAAAAAAAAAAGTATTTGCCATTAAAAAACCAATAACTTCGGCTCGCAATGCAGATTGCCCAAGTTTGTATACCCTTGCAGATTGCAATTTTCCTGATTGTTCCTTTCATGAAAGTAAAATCGAAATTCTAAAATAACAAAATATTGCCAAATTTCAAATTTGGTGAAAATATGTTGAAAACTGATAGTATTTATTTTTTGTCGAAAGATTTGTCGATCCTTCCTATGGCAGCTTATGATATAATCGTCCGATCCGGCGCGTTCCGACATATGTACGAGGGAGAGTAAATACATAGAAGACTAACTGCAGTTTTATACAGATAGCTTTAAAACTGAGGGACTAGTTTGGGTAGAAACGGACAGACAGGCAGAAAGACAGGCAGACGGCCATATCTAGATCGACTCGGCTGTTGATGCTGATCAAGAATATATATACTTTATAGGGTTGGTAACGAAAATAAATAAAATAATAATGAATGACCGAATCTCAAATTTGATGAAAATATGTTGGGAAACAACGCCAAGGTCGTTCATCGCTGTTGGTGCGTAATTTTTCATAAACAACAACACGGCCAGACGACAGTATTGTTATTTTTATTATTATTAATTATTCGAAATTAAACTTACCACTGGCATGAAGAGTCAATCCAAGACTAGGTAAAAGGGCACTTTCCAAGCTTTTCGGTCTAGGTTTTCATGCGTTTCATTTTTCAAATATAAAAACTGTTTATGTATAGTAATTAAACAATTTTACCAATCTATGTCGGAAGATACACTTTGTTGGTCACTCATTTTGCGTATTTTGGGCTTTCCACATTAGGGAAGGGAAACCATATAACTTAAAGCTATCGATAAATATCGATATCGTTTTTTTAAATTGCTAAATAAAACTAGGAATATTAACAATAATAAATAAAACAAAAATAATAATCAAAATATTAACAATAATAAAATAATTACCTCAACATATATAAAACAAATGTTCAATAGATCCGTTTAGGGGACAGGAACATCTTTCATCGATATATCTTCGCTTTAAGTTTTCCGTTTCCGTTTAACTTTACAGTTGCAATGCTTGAAAAGAAATAAGAAAGCAAAATGTTTCGCGTTTCCGAGAGCCACTGGATTGGTCGCCCACTGCACTGGATCTGTCGCCAGCTGGACAAGGAGATGGAAAAATGAAAATATAAAAAAACTTGTCCGACGCTTGGTTAATTTTGCTATTTTTAAACAAAATTTTAAAAATGTTTCCGCCTTCCTTAATTTTGCAACACTGAAAAACCACTGCCGACTAAATTTTTAGACAATTCCTAACACTAGGCCGTGTTTTTGTGAAATTTGTTAAATATAAATAAATTTTGCAAACCCCGCCAATGGCCGAGTTTCGCCGCCGAAACCGAAACAAAAAGAGGGATGACCAATCCTCCGCTGTTCTGACACCCGTCATTATAGCTCGCCGCGAGGATCCCAGAATTCTGCAGCCAAAGATTCTCCTGAACAAAGATCGGGACAAAGACAAGGAACGGGAGCGCGACCGAACTACAGAGCGGGACAGGAGCAAGGAGAAGGATAAGGAAGTGGAACCGAGTCCCAACTGCACCCAGGATACACCAACGACAATTAAAACCCTCTACATCAATCGAACGAGCGATGCCCTACAGGCGGATAGATGTCACCTTGCTCTGAATGGCCCAGGAGCTAGCGGGTCACCTGCCAAGGGTAGTCATCTAGCTTCAGTTCCGTCATCCACATCCGTTTGCTCAGCTCTCGTCAGCTCAGCACAAAATGGCCGCGATATAAACAAATGCAGTCCGGCTGGTGGAGCTAATGCTGCCGGGGCTGGGGCAGGAGCCGCTCTCCAAGAGCCGCCGCGCATGAACCGTGCCACACCTCTCGTTCTGGCCAATGGCATTTTCAACGTCAATGCCCGCCGGCTGTTTCACAAAACCAACACGGATTTCACCGTCATCGGTGTACTGGGCGGTCAGTGTTCTGGGAAGAGCACTCTGCTCAATCTGCTGGCCACTGAGCGCTCGCTGGACTACGACTACTACCAGCATCTGCTCTCCCCGGAGGCAGATGGCTGCATCTTCCCCACTCGACACAAGGTCAAGCCGAAGGAAGCCCCGAAGAGTGTCTTGCGTCCGCGCACGGAATCGTTGCAGTTCTACATCACAAGGGAGCGCCACATATTGCTGGACACGCCACCGCTCCTGGCGGTAGGCAAGGAGCCAGATTATCTGGATCTGCATTCCGTGGCCGTAATGGCACAGCTCTTGAGTGTGTGCCACATCCTCATCCTGGCCTTTGATGGTTTGGCCGTGGAGCAGTTGCGCCTAATAAACGCTGCGCTGAGATTGCGACCAAGATTTCCCTGTAAGGGCTATGTGCCTGATCACCTGCCGCAGGTGCTGTTCGTGCGCACCCGTGCCCAGCGGCAGGACTTTGAGCCACAGGAGCGAGAACGACTAGACAAGAAACTGACACATCTATATGGAGCCACTGGACTGCCCATTTACCGCGGCCGGGGTGAAGCCCGCACCCTGAACACCTTCTTGCTGCCGGAGGTGAGCGGCAATGGAGCTACCGCTTACCATGCACCCTTCGGTGAGCTGGTGCGTCAGTTTCGGGAGCGAGTTCTTGGATCTACGCGTGTCTCCATGTGTTTCACCACAACGGAGCTTAGCGAGGCCATCTGGTTTGAAATTCTGGCGGAGAGTACACGCAAAACAGCGCCGAATTTTGAAAAGATCTACGCGGACATCAAGCTGCGTCACCTGGACATGCGCCAGTGGCGTCCGGAAACCTGGCGAGCCACGGAGAGCTGATCTGGGGATTGCTGATTGGTGTTGAATTAGTAAATAAGCATACTGTGTGTAATGGGGTGTGTTTTCTATTTTATAAAAATACCACCGCCGCAGGAGGCGTAAATTGGAAGCGTAGACCGTTGTAGACATTACATTTAAAAAAATTTTAAATTAAAACCTGACTGCCCTTTTCTTTTTTCATATTACATTACATGAAGCCACTGGCATAAACTATTTCCCTGATGCGACAGTTTCAATATCATGACCTCTCTAAATGAGATCAGCTTTCGGTATGCAATGAATATGTACATAGATTCAAAAAATACGTAATTTATTACGTAGGAATTCTGAAATTAATGTTAAACACTGCCACTACACTAGGTTTTCAGGATTCCTGTACAAAACTATTTTAAAATCGTTCATGTTTTATGTTTAAATGAAAACAGTTTGCGGTGAACAAATAAAAAGTATTTATTTAAGGTAATCCTCATTGTTTGGGAAATATTTTCATTTCATTTGCGAGTTGCGACCGAAATGTAATCATGCCATTACAAGGGTCTGTACATATAGACTATATACGAAAGATTTATTTTATATTGGCGAATCCCTGTGCGATTCGAGTTCTGTGATGGCATCTGTAGGTGGGCTTGGGTTCTAGTGTTGTATGGCTATCACGTTGGCTGGGCCAGGGGCTCCATTTCAGTCTCATCGTCGGCCTTAATCGGCTGGTTTAGCTGCTGCAGCTGCACTTCTTCCTTCTCGCGCTCCTTTTCCTCTTCTTCATCGCTATCCTCGCGCACAATGAGATCATGGGGCTCCCGGGAGGTCTTTCGCTTTCCGCGCTGCTCCTCAAACGGATCTGGCTTACGGCAGACCCAGAACAGGCTCTGGTATTCGCTCTGCTTCATGGAGGCCGGATTCTGGGCGTATTTGGTATGGATACCCGTGCGTGACTTTTCGATAACGAAGCCCACGCTCTCCATGATAATGCACAGGTCCTCAAATGTAGGCTCGATGCTGTTCTGTCCACAGACGTCGCTGTAGTGGTACAGCAGCGGTCCGAGATTCACCCAGATGCCACCGGGCACTAGGATTCTGAAAAACGGCATCATTTAATTATAGCTTGTGGCTTAACGGATGACATCTCCTCCTTCCCCCTCAACTCACTTGTAAATTGTGCGAATAAAATCAATGACATTATTGGCACAGTCGATGAAGAAGCACGTGGCGACACAATTATAGCTGTGCGCCGTCTTGTAGATCTCTAGAAAGTCGCCAGCTGCTATTTCAAAGTGTCCCTTGGGTGGATTCTTGCGTGGACAGACGTCTGGAAAGCGAACAGCAGCCACTTGATCCTCACGTCGCAAGTTGTTTACATATTGGTGCACCCAGGGATACAGTGCATATTTGTTTTCGTAGTCGCACCTGCACCAAATAGAGAGAGATGGATGGATGAATGTCAGATATTTCCTCTATTCCTTTCTTTTTTGGCGAATCAATTGTCTTACAGATTTAGAACAAAGTTCGAGGCGATTAACATGAAGTAGGAGAACTCGTTGCCCTCGCAAGAGTAACCCAAGCATGCAAGTTCGTAGGTCAGACGCCCCAGTCCAGCTCCTGGCACCAGAATCTTGATCTCCTTGAGTTCGCTGCGCAAGTCAATCAATTAATCAATGGAACTAAGGTACATAAGTGGGATATTTAGGTGCTTACTAATCACTGGGCTTGTAGTACTCCACAATGCTGTCGATGATCGGCTTGTAGGACTGCTCCCGCTCCAGGGCGCCCTCGGTGCTCCAGTCGCGCGCAATCAACTTCAGCGTCGACTGGGCCTTTAAAATTTTTAGAGGTTCAACGTCAGCATCCTCGAATCGAATATCAATCTACGATTTTTGGGGTAGAGCGGGTGCGAAATACGGGATGCGGGATACGATATACAAGGTGTGCGAGTGTGTTTGGAAGAGATTTAGATACAGAAAAAGGTGTTGTGATTGCCAATTGGATGGATAGTAAGGGAGACAATTTTGGTTTTGGTTAACAGAAAGTTATTATTTAAGTCCAGAAGAATTTGTGGGAATGAGTGCTACTTTTCTAGTAATGATATAACCCTTGCAGACTCAAGAGTACATTAGCTAAAAAATCATTATTTTTTAAAAAACTAGTTTTAAAGTTCATTTTTAGGCGCAAGAAAGGAAACTATTTCAATTTAATATATCATTCTAAAGGTGACAAAAAGGTTTACCAGTTCAAAAATAAACAAAATGTAATAAAAACGTGAAACCTACCAAAATATAAACAAAAAATTGAAAAATATTTTTAGAAATTCACAATTTATTTTTTTGCCTAGTTTAACCATATTTCTCGATTTATCAAAAGCTTAGAAAAAAAAAGTTTAATAAAAGAAAAAATAGAAAAATAAATGTGTAATTATGAGGGGGTATGCCATGAATGTGTGCTACACAGGGGATTTTTTCCTACCTGATCCATATCGCCGTGCCTCACGTTTGGAGGCGGCTCATCGAACTCCCAGCTAGCCGTCGACGGATTTACGGTGGACTCCTCCGGCGGGTAGAGGACCCGCTCTCGCAGAATCTCTCGGATGACGGCTTGGTTGCGATCAATGCACGTGCGGACGCACTCCAAATGCGCCCGGTACTTGGCCAGCATGTGTTGATCCTCGCCGGATAGGCTGTTCAGGTAATCCAAGGAGCGCTTCAGCCGCTGGCAGGCATATGGTCTATTAGGAGGGATAAGTCCATAAGTAAATTGATTTCCATTATCAGTCAATGCTACTTAAGGCCAACAACAAGCACGCTTATCGCCAGCGATGGACACCCCATACGAAACCGGCTAAATAAAGCATTTTGAAATACAATATTCAAATTGCGTTCAAAGATATTCCAAGAATTAAGCGAATATTAAAAAAGTCAAAGGCTTGAGCTTTTAAATTGATTTCGCAGCATGAAAAATAAATATTAAATTAAATTATTTAAAATTATAAGGAATTTGAATTAATTTATTCGCGGAATTCTAAACGATTTCTCTCTAAACTTTATAACATATAATTTATTGTTCAATAATTAAAAAAAAAATCATGCCAGATTTGATCGCACAACTGGGCATCACTGACGTGCACGTTCAGGCAGGGGCGACGAAACGGGAGTTTGTTGACAACTTGTCTGCACATGTCGCTTCTCCCGGCTCCCCTGCCTCCCCTACGCATGGCTCCAGCACCGATCGAACGCCATTCACCGTTAGTCGGTAAGCAATTCATTCAGCATGTGCGTAAATCCAACAACAACACTCCCCTGGCGCTCACCCGTAGTAGAGGAAGGCGTTCTGCACTTTCTGGATGTGCTTCTCCTCCTCGTCCTCGTTGGCAGCGTAGGCCTGGGCCTGCTGCTCGTCCATTTTGGGGTGCATGGGGAACATGGAGTGCAGGATCTAACTCTTCGCGGCGCCTCACTAATCGCGGTCTAAGGGAATTCCAACAAGTTATATCCAAAATAAAGTGACTTAGGCGGGACCAGTGCGACTGTTACCGACCGCTAAAAAAAACCACAAATGTTGTATTTTACCTTGGTTGTGCTTTGGTCACACTTTCGATCGTAGCCTTAGACCCCGTTTTCACTACGGCTGCATTTATTTCAAAATGCTGCATTTATAATAATTAAAACCTAGTGTTAAAAAAGTTCCGTTAGGAAAATATACAGAACTAAGATCGAAAATAAATACAATAATATTAGTTATATTCAATTTAATGAAAATGTTATTAAAGAAAAATGTCTTTTTCATTGGGAGGATTCACTATACAACTAAATTACTACAAATATCGGCGATATTTCGCTAGATTTTAATCAAAACCCCAGTCGAAAGGCATAGACACATCCTTTGTAGTCTTCTATTTAATATAATTTAATTTTTTAATGGTTCTGGATCTCTATAAGGGGTTTTAGTTTAAAAATGAACAAAATCAAAATATATAATTTATTCTTCGGAAAACACCTCAGCATGTCATTATATTAAAACACATTTTAGTAAAAATACAAGTTAGGGCTTTTATTTTAATTTTTTTGTATATAAACAAAATAATAATTAAATACTCCTAAAATTTTTATTTTGTATGGAACTATCGCTTCATAGTCGCAATAACCCATTTAATTTTCAAATTGTAAAACGTAAATTAAATAAAATAAAATGTTTTAAAATATGTATTTACCTATTTATTTACCAAACGTTCCTAGGGAAGTTTTATGATTTACAATAGTAGTTTGATTTTTTTTAAATAAAATACATTAATTTAAAATAATAAATCATAACTATAGTCAGATTATATGCAAATATGTTAAAAATAAATATCTCAATTTTTTCCTATTTATTTTTCTATCGTTCCTATGACAGCTCTATTATATAGTCGTCTTATCCATCTGTCTGTTCCGACTAATAAAAAGTTAAAAACAAAGAGTAACATAAAACAATAGTATAAAATAATAACAAATTTTAATAGATCAACTCACTAGTTGGCTTCAATAGTGAGTCACTAGTGGTGACAAACTTAGAGACCATCCATCGGTCTATATAATAAGATAAAAATGCACATTTGAGAGTTGAAAATTGTATTCAATTTTAATTTGTAACGTAGAAGCACATTTAGATTTGATATCCTATAATGGCCTCTAATACAGCCCCACCAAGGGTTGCTTTGCCCCCCATGACTTGCAGTTTAATATTAACTATATATTTGGTTTGTTTTTCTTTACAAATCTAGCTTTGTAAATGTTTAAGTAAGGGTTTTTATTAATCACAGCATGCAATTTCATCATGCTAGTGTCTCCACCCTAGTTTTGTTTAAAGTCTTTTGAATTGGACACACAGCAGGGATAAGGAGTTAAGCACCCCTTATCCAAGCGATTCCATTTTTATAAGTAGAAGTGTACATCTAGGAACTAACACGAATCAAACTATCCATCAACATAATTAACTGGAAAAATTGGGGTTTGATTCTCTATTATATGCCATCTGCGTCATCTTGGTCTTCTTCTCCCTCATCTCCGTCTTCCTCCTTAAGTTCAATGTTATTATTTATAGTTTGTTCTTCCTCGTAGGTTTCCTCGCGGAAACCACCTTCCTCGCGGTAACCTCCTTCCTCGCGGTAACCTCCTTCCTCGCGGTAACCTCCTTCCTCGCGGTAACCTCCTTGCTCGGGGTAACCTCCTTGCTCGGGGTAACCTCCTTGCTCGCGGTAACCTCCTTGCTCGCGGTAACCTCGTTGCTCGCGGTAACCTCCTTGCTCGCGGTAACCTCCTTCCTCGCGGAAACGTCCCTCCTCCATGTATTGGTCTTCCTCCTCGTCCTCTTCATCACTAGATGGACCCGGCGACTGGAGGTTACGTTCGTCACCCATGTCCAGCATCGGCTGAACATCCACGTTGGGAACAAATTGTTGCAAGAGACGTCCCACAACGGTGCACAGAGACATTAAACGCTTTTCCATTCGTTTTTCATATCCCAAACGATGTCTGCAAACGAATTTAATATAAGTATTAGAATTAGCAATTTATACGGATTATACAAAAGTTCTGTACTGGATTAAAACTGAAAAGTAATGCATTTCGGACTTAAAATAAGTTGAACTTACTTATAATACTTTTCCTTCTCACTAAGCGCTTTGCGTTTTGGGTGCTTCGGCTTTTTGCCCATCGGCTTCTGATTTATCTGTTTCTGTGGCGATGGAGTTGATGGTCCGGTCGACGATGGCAGCGACTCGTTATTATAGTCATTATAGCGACTGTTGGAAAGCGAAATCTCGCCGCCGACCATAACCGGGCCGTACTCCATCTCGTCCATCTCATGGTAAGCATTGCTTATATACTCGCCGCCGCTGTTCACCTCCTGGCGGGTAGTGGCCTCGGCCAGCAATTTGTTTAATTCCTCGTTATCATTCGACGGAGGCTCGTACATGTCAGTCGACGGAGGCTCGTACATGTCAGTCGACGGAGGCTCATACATGCCGTCGTTGGCATCATAATTTTTTGGGGAGCGCTCACAAAAGTTATGATCGTTCAGTACTCCAAGCATAAGCGGAGAGAGCTCTTGGCATGAGTACACATTGGAGATGGCCAGGTTGTGGCTCGGCGGCTCCACATTAGGCTCCTTGAGGGCGTACGAGTGAAGGTCGGCCGTCTTTTGGTTCATGTAACCGTGAATAAGGCCGAAGAATTCCCACTCCTTATTCAGTTCATCAATCTTCTCTGAAGTCAGTGTGCCGGACACTGTGTTGGCCTTTTGAACTCGGTAACGCTGCACCATTGACAGCCACTGCTTGCGGAGAGCATTCTCGCTAAACTCTCCAATTTTGGCCATTTCTCGAAATTTTCTGTTTATGTGTGAAGTAGAGGTTCAAATTAAAGCCTCATCTGGCCAAAATGCACCTAACCAAGAAACTCACTTCCACGGCTCTGCATGTTTTGGGGAATACTTTGAAAAAAGTTCATCAGCCGCTATGCGCTGCACAACTAGCTGGCGCTTCTCCTCTGCGGACCCTGCAAGCCCCAATTAACAAGCGAAAGAAAACAGGAGGAATGAAATAAGAGGACCAGCACACCAGTGCTGTAGTGGCGGACTTACATTTCTTGGATCCACTCTTGGCGTATGTGTGGTGATCCATTTTCAGTTCACTAAATTTTTTTTTTCTTCCTTGTTGCACGTTTGAGCTCAGCACGTTGAAAAGCAAAATTTGAGATTGGCCTGTCAAATCGTCGTAGACAGTGTTTCCAACGTAGCCTATTATAAGCTAGTTCTAGCAAATTTGAAAATGGAAAAACTTATGAAGCTTGCCACATATGTTGCTGGATCAAAAACAAATTTTAATTTGATTAAAATATTTTCATATTTACGCTTTATCTAACAATGATTATGCAAGATCCGAAATTTTAAAATCATTTAATAAAATTAGGGGAAAATATTCATTTTAAGGTTAAAAAGTCATGCCTTTCTTGTCGTGGTAAAAAGAATTTTTAACGAAGACATTATAAGAATGAAAATGAGCTTCATTTAATTAATTAATTATAATAAAACTTAAAAAACATAATATTGTTGTTTTTTAAGCTCTTTTTATTCATTTTTAGCTTTTTTTTACTTTTTTTTTCTCAATTTAGCCTATTTGAGAAATCAGCACTGGTAATACTGAAAGAGACTGTGTTGGCTAAAGAAAAAAAATACCAAAAGTGAGACCGTAATAGGTCTTTTTAAATTCTAACGACTAAATTCATCTAACGATTAATTTAGTTTACATAAATAAGTTCGGATTCCACTGGCGACCAAGAATGGCAGGAATAGAAGCCAGAGCAGTTCCTATCTGGAATTTCGATCATGCAAAGAAGGCGCTGGTGCCCTGTCTGGCATTCAGTGAAGGTGACCTGCGTGGCCTGGCGAAGTCATTATTGCCCTTTTGTCACAGATGATGCCTGGCGCAAGATCCGAGATTAGACAGTTTAATGAACTGCCTTCTATGTCAGGGAGTTTGGTAAGATGACTTTGACGACTACATATGTAGGGATAACAAATCTGATCTGCAGTCCACGCCGCCGCCAAAACGAAGGGACCCCAGCCTCCATGGAGGTGTCAACCAATCGCTGGAAATGCTGGGCGTGTATCAGGCGATGCAGGGGGCGCCGAGCAACATCAGAAGCGGGCGAAAACTCCGGAATCCCGCATTAGGCGACTCTGGGAATCAAGATACCAAAGAAGTCTCCCGTGCACTTGCAGTTGCCTCGGAGACTGTCCATGCAGCGCGCCTACTCCAAGCTGTCCAATTATGTTCTAGTCGGTGAAGCTCCACAGAAGGTGGGTTGACGACATGCACCCGAATTTCCAATTATAAGAGCGGGGTAAAAACTTCTTTTAGAAGTTGGAAAGATGTTGAATTTAATAAAAATATAAAAAAATATAAAATCTGAACAGACTAATAATTGAAATGCCGCGGCCCTTAGCTGTATGTATAGCTATTAGCTATTTTCCCACTAGATCTAGTTTTTTTTTTTAATTGTGCTGCTTTCAAAGCAAATCTGGCCTAATTTTTGTTTAAATTAATTAAGAATAAAATAATATTAATAACTCTCGGTTATATCAGGTTTTTCAGCATTTATATTTTTATATTTAGTCTGTTTTAGATTCATTTTGACAAAATCTAGCTTATACGAGAGATCATAGCCTGGCAACACTGGTCGTAGAGGCTGTATAGTTATTATCGATGATTTTTGCTTACATCACACATAGATATAAGGGAAAAGGGAAATAATCGGTACTATCGGGAGACTCTGCATCTCATGACACTTATTCTATAATTTAAAATTGAAAATGCTGCGGCCATGGTGCGATGAATCGATAGGCATTTTCGGGCGATATCTTTATCAAAGCCACTTTTGCGCCATTATATTAATTGAAAGCTACCAGGCGCCATTTATATTGATTAGCACACCTATTAGGTGTCACCTAAAGTGCAAACACTGAATCAATTAAATACATATTTTATTCGAAACTCTTCGTGAAATAAAAAAAACATTATAGCCAGATAACTTGTTCTTTCATCATTATTTTTTATTTGAATTCAATTTGTAAATCCCTTTTCGTTGCGTGTGTCTTTTTAAGTACAATTCAATAAACTCTAAATACATAGTTTAATTTGTTCAGTAGTTTCTGTCGTTGCTGTTGCCGTCTACATTCACATTAAAAGTATTACTTATATATTTGAGAAAACATATATATATATATATATTTAATATATGTTTGTATAGGCATGCAGTGGTTAAGTAAATTTAATTTTGTTTATTTTCCGTTTATTTTTAGCTTAAACAACGCTACATGCGCGAAATGCTTTGGTTATTGCTGTAAGAAGTCCACTAAATTGTAATCATGCTTTCGTATATGCTGTATAATATAGCTATAATATTTAATGTGTGTGTTGTGTGTGGTAGGTATGTAGGTGCAGTGAATGAGTTTCGTTAAATAAGTTTATATAAAATCTAAAAAAAGGGTCTAGAGTCTAGAGAGCTTACAAAATACTTGTTTTTCTTCTTGACTAAACACTTGGTTGTGTTTTATTTTTCTTAAATAATAAAGTTTAAGCCACGCTGCGGTTTCTCAAGTCCATTATTTTTAATGTACATATTATATACTTTATTTTGTATTTTCTATTTTAGCCGTGTATTTTATCTTTTTTTGTTTGTGTTTGGTGTAAAGTCTTTTCTTGTTCTTTGTTGTCATGATGCAAAAATGTTCGTTGTTTTTTTCGTTCTTAATATTTTGTCATTTGGTTTTTTTTTCAGCTACTTAACTCTAGTTGTAAATTATTTAAAATTTGTCCTAAAGCTATGAAAAAAAAATTGTTAAAAAAATTGTTTATTGGTTTGTGTCCAAGGATTTTGATTAGATTTCAAGTAGTTTGTTTTGGTTAAACCGCTTAAAATATGGGTTGGCATTAAATATGGTTTAAAAAAAATGGGGAATGTTTAAACTATGTTTCTTTTTGTTTAAGATTAAAAATTATTGAAAACTATATAAGCTTTGGTATACATAAGTAAGGCGGTAAAACTGCTTCGTCTGCGTCTTGCTATCGTGCTTTCCCAGAATATATGGCGCTTGATACTGACTCCTTACTCCTCACTTGTTGTCCACGCCCAGGAGCTTGGCCGCCTCATCGGCGGAGGACAGCAGCTTGTTGAGTATGCCTTGATCGCTGATCCCCAGAAGGTTCCCAATCAGATCCGAACCGGCTGCCACTGCTGCAGAGGGCGTTGCCTCGCCCAGATTCTCCTTGTGCTCGCCCAGCCGGCTCGCCCGCCACTCGTTCGCCTTGTCCAGTAGCTCGTGCAGCTTAGGGAGCTTCAGGCCGAGCTTGTTGTTGTTATTGTTATTATTATTATTGCTATTATTATTGTTGTTGTTATTATTCTGGCAGCTGTTGTTGTTGTTGGCGCTGGAGGGGAGGGGCATAGGAGAGGGAACTGGAGTACCGGGCGGACTGTTCATCGCCTGCTCATCGTCGGAACAATCCGAGCCGGGCGTATCCCCATTGTGGGCCCGTCCACTGTGCTTCTTCATGTGACGCAGCATGCTGTGCTTGAGGGTGAACTTGCGCAGGCAGATGTCGCACTGGAAAGGCCTTTCGCCGGAATGGGTGCGCATGTGCCGCCGAAGATCCTCGGTGGACCAGAAACGGCGCACACAGAAGGCGCAGATAACCTTTCGGTTGCTATAATCCGGATATTTGCCACGACCCAGGCCATTAGTTGCCTCGTCGTCCGAGTGTTGGTGTTGTGGCTGCTGTTGCTGGGGATTTGAGGAATCGTTGGAGTGCAGCGACTCATTCTCGATGGCTCCCTTGGCCAGAAGCAGGGCAAACTCGTGGGCATGGGTCTGCTTGATGTGCTCCAGGCATTGCAGGCGCTCGGCAAAGGAGCCCTCGCACAGGTGGCACTTGTACGGCAGATCACCGCCGGCCGAAAGATCGCCTACGGCTCCGGCTACGGCAGAGGATCCATTACCCGGCGAGGCACATGAGACAGCGGCAGCGGCAGCAGCAGCTGCAGCGGCGGCACTCATCTGGGCGGCCAGCTTATGGATGAGCTGCTGACGCTCGCGCTCCTTCTCCTTCTCCAGCTCACGTTCTCGCTCCAGCTCACGCTCACGCTCCAGCTCACGCTCGCGCTCTAATTCGCGCTCCCTTTCACGCTCCGCCTCCTGGCGGCGACGCTGCTCCTCCAACTCGATCTCCTCCACGGACTTGGGCACCGGTATCGGCTCGCTAACATCCTCGGTGGGCACATAGACCGACATGGCGGACTCGACATTGCCATGCTTACGCAGCAGATGGCGGTCGCAGTTGCTCTTGGTGGTAAAGAGCAGCGGGCAGTGCGAGCACTTGAAGGGCTTCTGGCCGGTGTGTGTGAGAATGTGGCGGCGCAGGGAGCTGCTCCACGGGAACATGCGCTGGCAGTATGGACAGGAGACGCGATTCGGGGCCAGGCTGTAGGCGGACTTCTTCTTTGGCTCGCTGCTCGAACTGGAGCTGGTGACGTCCTCTGTGCCACTGTTGTTGCTCTCGCTGGCACTACCGGAGGCCACTAGGCCCTCTTCGTCGCTCTGCTCCATGTGATTGGCCACATCGCTGGGTCGGAAGTAGGTGTTGAAGCTCATGTTCTGGCTGGTGGCGTTGTCCACCAGCTTGGCCACTGGCACCAAGTCCTGGGAGTCGTCCTTGAACGGTGAACTCGCCACTTCCTTTAGCGACTTGCCGACGGACTCAGCCTGGGCTATCATGGTTTTCAGGCTGCTGGGATTAGTGCTGGGCTCCTGCATGGCAGCCGGTGGAGTTACGGCTATTGGGGGATTCTCCTCCTGGACGGAGGATACCGCGGCGGACGGCGAAGTCGTCGCAGACGATGGCTGCTTGCCAGCCTTGATGGCCTGTTCCAGGATGGTCTCAGCCATCTTCTGGGCAGCCTCATTTTGGCTGGGACTGGTCTTGGACATTGTGCTGAGCTGTTCCAGGGGCTTCGGTAGCTCCTCCTCCTCAGCTACTTCCTCTTTTTCGATGACAGCGACAACGTGAGGTTCATCTAGAATCACCTCCGGCTCATCTTCGGGCTCGTCCTCCTCCTCATCTTCCTCATCTTCATAGTCATCCACATCCTCCGGCTCCACTTCGTGGTCGTGGTCGTGGTCATTTTCATCCTCATCAATGATCAGCTTGGGCTCATCATCGTCCATTGCCATGGGCGCCTGACCGTTTCCCTGACCGCTAACATGCGGAGCACCGGGCGCGGGGCCCAGGGGATAGCCGAAGTGCAAAAGGGGATTGCCCGCCACACTGCTGGAGCCGTGGGCCAAGGCCTGCTGCAGAAGATCGGTATTCTTGTGCGCCTTCAGCTGCTGCGCCAAAATGGCATACTTGACCTGCTCTGAGATGGGAGCATGCCCATGTCCATGGCCGTGGTTGTGATTGTGGCCGTGGCCGTGGCTGTGGGCGTGAGCATGATGATGGGATGAACCCACCGCCGGACCCATGGCAGCCGCTGCAGCGGCAGCAGCAGCAGCAGCGGCGGCATTCGACGCTCCCCTGCCCCTCATCACATGGTGACCGCTCCGCTGTCGCTGGGCATAGAATTGCGGATGCTGCTGCTTCACATGTCGCTCCATGTTAGAGCGCAGCGTGAACCGGGCGGAGCAGTGCTCGCAGGCGAAGGGACGTTCGGTGCGGTAGCGACGCTGCTTCTGCTTGGGCATCAGCACGCCGTTCTTGATAACCATTTTAACGGGTCCGCCGGGCGGTACTGGTACACCAACGCCCACGCCGACGGGCAGTGGGTTTATACGCGATGGAGGACTCACCAGTGGTGCCTTTTCTTGGCTCACCTCCGGCGGCGGTGGAGCCATGAACGGGAAGAAGGAGAAGCCCGGCGTCTGGGACTGGAACACCAGGCTGCGGAACAGCTGCTGCATGTACTGTGAGGCAGCGTCGCCGGCACCGCCGAAGAGTTGCTGCTGTGCCAGTAGCAACTGCTGTTGCTCCAAAGCGGCGGCCAAATCGGCAGCCGGAGCAACCACAGTAGAAGCACCGAGGGGCGCCGGCGTGAGCGAGGGCGTGGGTGTGGGCGTGGGCGTCGTTGCTGGACCGGTTGGCTTTTTGCTGAGATCCAACACATCCATGCTAAAGTCTAAGGCGGAGGAGCTCTTCTCCGGCTGTTGAACTGTAGCTGGTTTCTTGTCCACCAGCTGGTCGAGGCTCTTCACCTGAATCTTTAACGGCGGCTGAGCTGGCGCCACCGGATGGTGATGATTATGAAGGGATTGGGACTGGGAATGATGCTGCTGCTGCTGCTCGCCCATGAGCATGTGCTTCAGCTGGGAGCTGCTGCTCTCACCAACTGGCGGCGGTGGTGGCGGTGGCGTTGGACTTATTGAGCGGAAGCTCATATCGGCCAGATCCTCACCCAGCCGCGACTTGCTGTCCTCGCAGCCGGCGTCCTCGGCGGGATGGTAGACGATGGCCCGCTTTACCTCCTCGCGACTGGTCTTGCCATGCCGATTTCTCAGGTGGCGTTCGCAGTTAGCCTTGGTGGTGAAGGCGTAGTTGCAGACGGCACACTCGTACGGACGGTCGCCATTGTGGGTGCGCATGTGCCGTACAAGCGCCGCCTTGTCGCAGACGGCGTAGGGACACATGTTGCAGCGGAAGGGTCCCGCGGGTCCAACAGCTCCCAGGTGCACCCGATTGTGGCCCTTGAGAGCACGTAGATTCGGAAAGACAGCGGTGCAGAGCTTGCAGGGGAACTCACCGCGCAGCTTCATGCGGCGGAATTCCGAGGTAAAGGCATCCTGGGCCTCCTCCTCCTGATCGCGACCATCCAGGCTGTATAGACTGGAGCTGGGCGTGTTGACCGACTGCTCGAAGTTGCGCAGGAAGCTACTGGTGCAGCTGGAGCTGGTCATGTTCAGGATGCTCTGAATATCGGCCAGATCCTTGCTGTCCGCCGGCTCGTGCTTAATGGGCGACGGCGCTGCACCCGATGTTCCCTTGAGGTACAGCTTGTGGAAGAAGTCATCGCGCTCTTGCTCCATTTCCTCGTCATCCTCGTGATCCGCCTCGTCCTCGTCTTCGGCATCCTCGTCGGCATGCAGAGGCGAACTGCTGGCGCCCAGCATAGGCGGCAGTCCCGCTCCCAAAGAAGATCCCCTGCAGCAGTGTGCCTGCAGCTGGCGATGGCTGGCAAAGATCACCTCACAGTCCCGGCACTTTGCTGGTATATCCGAATGCCGAGCATCCAGATGGGCGCACAGGGCAGGTAGGGTCTCGAAATCGGAGGCTCCGCAGGCGGGGCAACTCAGGAGCACCCCTGGCGAGCCTGGTGGCGATGGCGATGGTGAACGAGAGGCAGCACCGGAGGCACTGGCTCCTGCCAACAGCGTGGCCACATCAGGTGTACTTGTGAGCATGGCCACGTCGTCTCCGTCCTCCTCCTCACCATTCAGATCCTCCTCGGCATGGTTTTCTGCATCGATGACATTGTTGTTAATGGTGGTCTTCAGGCGACGCTGCAGTTGCTGTTTGTTCTCCTCCAGCTCTTGCTCATCCAACTCATCCAGCTCATGCTTGCTGTTCCTGTTGTTGTTGGTAGCCTTGTGGGAGTTGTTGTTGTTGTTGTTGTTGCTGTTGTGGAGGGAGCTGCTGCTGCGACTGCGACTATTACCGCTGGACACATCAGTGGAACAGCTGGCATCGCTTTCATAGCTCTCCGCCCGCACTGGCAAGGAGCTGGCCAGCGGCTGCTGCTGTTGCTGCTGAGCGGGATGAGACTGCTGCGTCTGCTGTTGCTGCTGTTGACGGCGCTGCAGTTGGGATTGGGCTTGCGACTGGGACTGGGACTGCGCCGTCTGGTGCTGCTTATGAGTGCGCATGTGGCGGTGCATATTGCCGTTGGTGGTGAAGGTCAGGTGGCAGTAGCGGCAGTTGAACGGCCGCTCGCCCGTATGCACCAGCACGTGCCTGTCCAGGGATGAGGCCGAAGATAACACCTGTTTTCAGGGAGAGCGAGAGAGAGAAGGGAAGAGAAAGGGGGAGCACAGGTGAGTAATTGTGTGAGAGAAAGCCATTACGAGTTCCACAGGACACCTGTCCATTCCAGGGAAGGGCACTTAACTAAGAGAAACTGGGGAGGAGAAATCACCAACTTACCTTTGAGCAGATGCGGCAGGTGAAGTTCTCCGTGTCCCCATTAGCATAGTTGTGGCAGCGAATGTGATTGGTGAACTCGTGCGGCGTGGCGGAGACCACCTCGCAGATGGGGCACAGGTATTTCATGTGCTCGTCACCAGCCCCGATGCCCGACTCGCCGCTGGAGAGGCACAGGCCCTGCGGCGAGGAGCCACCGGAACCGCCGCCAATGCTGCTGCTGTTGCTGCTAGTGCTGGTGCTGCTACTCGAGGCGGAGGCGGCTGCTCCACCGGCGGCGGCTGTGGGAACTGAAGGCACTGCCAGGCTTGTGCTGGCACTACTGCTATTGTTGCCTAAATAGCCGCTGTGGGCAGTGCTGCTGGCGTCCACGAATCCCGATTCCGAGAGACTGGTCGCCGAGCGATTGAGACGGAATTTCTTGCGCAGCGAACTGGCATCGCCGGTGGAGTAGTCCACCACAATGGAAGCGGAGGCGGAGGATCCTTGAGCGGCAGCAGCGGCGGCGATGGCGCCACGTCGCTGCTTGTGCCGATTAAGGGGACGTGCCTCCTCCTCGTCCTCGTCCTCATCGGTCAGAAGATCTGGCCGACTTTGCTGGTGGTGGTGCTGCTGTTGGAGCTGGCGCAACTTGCGCTTGCGCGACGTGGTTACCACCTCGTGGGGCGTCGATGTCGACTGTGCGGCACCGGCGCTACCGCTGAGCTTCTTTGGCGTACGACCGAGGTCGAGATGCTCGAGAGAGGATTCTGATGTTGTGGACTCTCTGCGCTTTCGTTCAATCTCAACTACGTCTGTGTTATTATTATTGTTCATATTTGTGTGTGTGGTGGCGGCTACGTTATTGTTGTTGCCGCTGCTGCCGGGCTGCTGTTGTTGTTGTTGTTGCTGTGTCGCGAGCATTGTTCCCGGTTTCTTCTTTGCGTTGCTATTCTTAAGAGAGAGGAGGAAAACGAGAGAGAGAGAGAGAAGTTTAGGTTAGAGAGAGAGAGTAGTTGTAGGTGGACGATTGACACGTGCGGCTGCACAAAATATTTTTGCATTTTGCAATTTGGATTACCACGTGACAAAGTTTGTTTTAAGCTACCAAAGAAGTGTGATCAGTGAAAGTGGAAGTGCTACAAGCAATTAACAGTAAGTCAAACAAACAAACAGACACAAATGACTCCAATACAAAGAAAAAACAAAATGCAGCAAAAAAGGGTGCACAAAAAAAAGCTAACCAAAGTTCGAAATGATGAAAAATCCGTGTGTGGCAATGCCACAAATTTGTTGACATAATATTATAGCTAAAAAAAATCCACAAATATACATAATTCATTACTGTGTCCTGGATCATACATTTTTATTTCACCGATTTAGTGTTTGTTTTTGTTTGTTGTTTGTTTTCGAGGAAAAAACGCTGCCAAAAGACAACAAACAAAAAAATAAACAATCAGTGCAAGTTGATGGAAAATCCGTCAGTGGCAGTGCCGTTGCACTCCTTGACAAAATATTATAGTTAAAAAATCCACAATTTCGTTGTAAATGCCGAATGGGAGGGATTTTTTCATTTTAATGTATTAATTGTTTTGTTTGTGATAAAAGAAACGCTGTCATAAAACCTAACCAAAGCTCAAGTTAACAAAAAATTAGTGAGTGGAAATGCCGTCGCAAATGTTAAAAAAAATATACCAAAAAAGTCCACAAAGGAAAGTTTTGTTCTTGCGCCGTGTGTGAGTGATTTTTTTCCTGGATAATGCCCTAATTAAGCCTAACATTTAGATTATCCTCCCGAATTTGGAATTAGAATTCAACTTTTGGTTGACAAAATCGTTAAATTGAAACAATTAAAACTTGTAAAATTTTAAATCGTCTCCTAAACCAGAGAGAAAAAAACACACAACTTTGCACTTGTATAATGATCTCATTGCCCCCTTATACAATTTTCAATGAGCTAAAAGTCTATTTTTATAATATATTCCAAAATGCGTGATATTTCAATAAATCTCCGTTTTTTGAGGACTTCCCTTCCCCCTGTGAAAAACCTTGTAGAACCCATATTTTTTGGGGTCAAGTTCTGTGCCTGCAATTAGCGCGGTCTAAAAATTGACCATGACCGATGGGCTGGAAACCCTTGAACTTTTGACACACAGAGTCCAAAAGGCGAGAAAACAAACCAGAACCAGAACCAAAACGCCATCGGGGATGATGAAGATGGGTTCCCTGTAGAGTTTCGAGCTTAGGGTTAAAGTTAACTAATGATCTGTTTATTATAGAGTGCCATATGTCAAACGGTTTACTTCACTTGTTTTCTAACTAGTTCACAACTAGCGCTCATTCATTAATAAATCCCCGGGGTCATAAAGGTGTGTGATTTCGATTCTGATTCTGATTCCCCGCCCAAAGGAAAGGGAACCAAAAGTCTTTATCTCAATGACTTATCATGACTCATGGCGAAATTGAAATCAGCCAACCAAAATGAAAGGCCAAACCGAAAAGCCAATGGACAACAAACAACTAACACTTGTACAATTTGCGAATAAAATATATGTATGCATACGTTGTTATCGGTAGCAATTTTTGAACAGCCTCTGGGGGTTTTCGCTGTGCAAGTCGGGAGGATTTCCAAATTGATCCACCACAGCAACAACAAAGGCAACGGCAATTAGAACAGAACACCGCTAATAGTCATAGCCTTGATAACGCTAAAATGTTAATGAGTGTGCCCACATTCTTCGCCAGCAAAAACCAAACAGCACACACATAAGATAAGAGATAGTGGGGACACTGCCAGATGCATATTAAATTCGCCTCCTCCAGAGGATTCTCTGCGACACTTTAGTAATTTTACTTTGTCACTTGAAAAAAATTATTTGCTGCTAAACTTAATAGTTTTGTTTGTAAGTTTCAGTTTGAAATTATGTTTTTTTTTCCTCACATAAAACACTTTGTTCCAAAAAAATGACACACTTTTACATTAGTAAATCAATCCACTGTTCTGTATATAATTTCACTATTTTTTTTATATAATTCCACTGTTTTCCAAATGCATGTAAATTCTCTAAAACAAATCCTCAAGCAATAATTGGAACTTGTTTTAAAATTTACCATTTCTTTCACTTTTGACAATTTATTGTTCCTGACTCCTTCATAAATTAAAAAAAAGAAACAAAAACAAAGAAAAAAAACTTTGTCCACGGTCTTGTTGCCGTTTTTTTTATTGTAGAAAGATTGATGAATTTTACCTTTTTTTCATTAGTTATTCATCAACGTTTATTTTTTTTTTTTTTTGAAGACACAAAATTGGAGACCGGGAGAGTCTGTTTATATTTAAGCAATGTTTGCTGGTCACTCGATGGCTTAACGGCACTTAGTTTTTTTTATTTTTTATTAGGAGCCGCAGATACTTTCGCGTTGACGCGCACGAGAGTTCTGAGCGCAGCCGCAGCGCAACCGTTTACCGTTCGGGGCAGAAGATGAAAACGACTGTGTAGATGGCGTATCTACCAAGTTGTATTTATAAAAGCGCACGTCGCTGCTCTGCCACTCTGCCACTCTGCCTCCGTCGCTGCTGCGACGAGTTGAGCCGAGAGCGAGCGCAGTTATCTGCTCTGCTCTCTCCTTCCTCTGCTCTGCTCTGCTCTGCTCTGGCATGATGTGTGCCGTGGTGTTCGTGCTTTCCCTCTTTGGTGTTGGTTAGATAAAACTGCAGAGAGAGAGTCCGCTTGTTGGGCGCTAACTCGAGACGCCGACTGCGATGTCGACGCAATGGCAGCTTCTGCTTCTTTGTTGGATTTTTCTTTCTTGCCTGTTTGTCGTTTTATTTTTGGGCGCAAATAGGATTACACGCACACACATTCGCGTTTGAAGGGGCGCACGCATGTGCGTGTGAGCTAGAGCGAGGAGGAAATACCTCTGCTTTTTCTCCTCTCTCATCTTGCAGGAGAAGAGCAGAGCAGAGAAGCGAATAGTGGAGAAGGCGTTGACGCAGCAGAAGACTTCTGTTTCTTATTTCTCAACCTCATCATCCTCTTTCTCTTTTACTGGGCACTAAAAAAACATCCATATTTTAAATTTTGAAATATATATTTTATTTTTTATATATTTAAGAGGTGAGTAAGGTATTTATTTGTTTATTTTTATTTTTAATGAAAAATATCCCAAGAATATTTTTATATTGATCAAATCTAAATTTATTTTGTAGATTCTTCGAATGCAGCTTCTCATTGTTTTTTTTTCTATATATTTACATTTTGCTATTTAATTACATTTTTCAGTTTTTTAGAAAAACAATTTCAAATGTTTTAAATCGCAGAAAATTAAATCGTGTTATCCTATTTTTAAATTATTTAAATTAATTAAATTATTACTTAAAATTATTAAATTATTATTTTTATATTAATAATAATTAATAATAATAATAATTATATTAATAATTAATTAAATTTAATTTTCTGATATAATACACCTCTAAATCGTCTTCAAAAACTACAAGGTTATACAATGCATTGAATGAATAGGCTAAAAATGATTGTCACTAAAAGAGAAATCAATAAATGTTTATAACTAAGATAAGGTTCCTGCCATTTCATCAGTTTCATAAATATTAGAATAGGCATTAAGAACGTGCAGAACAATTAAAGGGGGACTCCACTGTAAGCAACTGCACTCACACAGATACATACATAGGTACATATGTATGTATGCATGTGTTTGGATGCATTTCGGATTTTGGGTAATCCCGTTGCCATTGGTCACCGTTTGTTTTCTTCTCTCTAGGCCTCCTCCTCCTTCCTCACATGTAAATACATATGTACATAGATATGCATGCATGTATGTATTTGCGGGGGAGATGATTTCATCTAGCGGAGAATCGTCACAGCCACAAAAATGCATACATACATAGTGCACAGTCACATCTATTCCATTAACCCCCGTGCGGATACTTCCTGGGCAGTTCCTCAACCTTAACCTCTAACTTTGCTCAAAACGGAAGTCGGAGACGATCGGGCCTCTTCTTTACCGGTCGTCCCCTTTCACATTTTCACCTTTGCGCCTTTTCGGGGTGCGTCATCGGCAATCAGCAAACATTCAAATTACCATCAACGCACTGAGGGAAACTCGTAGTCCAAACAGCTTTTGGGTATAAAATAATGTTTCTTCTTTTTCATAGAGCAAATGCACAATTCGTTGTGTTTTTTCTCACAGTGCCTTGGCGTGAAGAGATGTGCAACAAATTTCGGCGTTTCAGTTGACCGCCTTGAGAAAAAAAAGGAGGTGGAGGGAAAGGCAAAGGGTCAAGAGAGTAACGGTGTCAGCTGCCCTGCTAAAGAAGCGCAGTTTTGGACGATCCCAAATGTCAGCTTCCCTTTTAAATCCATAAATTCGATCGCATTTCAACACTCGAAAAACAATTGTAACAACAGTGGAGAAATGTATAAATAAATGAAAGAAAAAACACGGCGACGCGAGCGATCAAAAGACGAAAAAAAAAAAATTGTGCAAAAAATGCAGCAAGAGTTCAATACACTCTCCCATTGCTCACTCACACCTACGCGCACACGCGCCCCTACGCACACACAGATGCATACAAACATACGAAACCAGCACGTGCAGCGCGCTCTGCGTTTGCACAAAACTTAATATTTACGTTTTGTTTATAATGAACTTGAAAAAAAATTTCGCACAGTGGATTACATGCCCATTAATAGTTTAAAACAATGAAAATCATATTCCATCTTGGATGTATTCGCCTTCAAATTTATATTTTTATTTTTTTTTAGATTTATATTAGTTTAAAATCTATTTTATTAAAAATTAATCCACTTGAAAAGTTACATTTAAATCGATACGCACTCCACTGTAGGCTGGGGTGTTGTTTTTCCGATTGAGTGTGGGTGTTCGGGATAAAACAATAACAATAATAACAATAACTATATCAATTTACGCTGCCACTTTACCAATGCGTGTTAAATAAACATTAAAGCAAATAACAAAAACAAATGGCAACAACAATTGCATTTTTGACATATGCAAACCGCTAAAAAAAAAACGTTTTTAGCTGTTCTTTTTGTTGTTGCTGCCACTTCTTCGTCTTCGTATATGTTACAGTTGCAATTTCTTTTTCAATTTCCCTTTCAATTTACCGTTCAATGGGGCGGAGAGTGCAGGCAAAAGTACAAGAAGCAGCGCAGCAGCAACATCAGCAGCCGGCAGCATTAACATTAACATTAACATTTAATTGCCAGCATTTAGTTAGCATTTAAGTTAGCATAAAACAAATGGCAAACAATGCTAAAGCAAACATCAAACAAAACAAAAAGATCCCACGCTCTGATCTTCAACATTGAAAACTCTCGGCCCATGTTTGCTCCACCTCGAAGCACCAAAGATACTTTGTGCACTGAAAGATACTTGAAAAATAAGAATTATATTAAAGAAAATATAAATGAAGGGCAATTATTATTTTTTATTTATAAAGCATAACTTGTTACAATTTATTATGCAAAGCAAATTGATTTTAAAAAGTAACCTATATTTATTTACAGTGCCGATCCGAGAGTGTAATATTTTCTAGCCCCAGCAATTTCTGAAATTCACTTTCGTTTTGTGTGATTTTTTTTTTATTTAATTAATGCCCAAGCCAAAACTATAATTGTTTTTAATTCGCACCACTAAAGGTTCAGTTAACGCGCATAATGGGCTGCAAGTGGTGTTTTTGTTTTTTGTTACCGTTGCCGCTGGTATTATTTGTTATTGCCATTGTCACTAGTGACATGTCAAGGTGACTGAGCAGGCAACCACAGGGCCTCCCACCTGCAGCTACGTCCAAAAGATTAGCACTAATTGTATGTTTTTATTGATTAAATATTTATTTATAAATTCTTTTAAGTTATTTAGAGTTTCTTGCTTAAAAGAATGTATAATAAAATGTACATAAATATATTACTAAATAAATAAATTGATTTTACTGTTTTTGCCGCGACTATAAACCCTACAATACACACGCACTTCACACTGGTCAGCTGATAAACATTATTAAAAAGAGCGCGCGCCGCATTTTCTTTTCTTTGCCATTTTATGTTTTTGCTTAAACTTTGCACCCCTCCCCCATTCCCGTCCCGCAAGAGCAAAAGAACAATAACTATGACCAGGCAAACAGCTTGTTTAATAATAACAATAAAAGCTGGAAAAAAGCAAACCAACACCAAAATCGTAAAGAAGGCTGGGAACAGACCGCAGCAACGTTAGGAACACCCTGTAAACTTAAATAAAATTAGTTTTCCCTAAAAATAAAATTGTATACATTGTCCCTACTTTGTTCTTAGTTTATTAATTAATTTATTTATTATGCTTACATACTCATATTTGAAGGATTTTAATTAGGAAAGAAATTTGAATTTGAATTTTATATAAATGTTTTGAAGCTACTTAACTTTACATCACAACATAATCTTTATATGTATCTTTAGAAAAAACCTAGAATTGAAATTTGTATTTGCACTTCTGATTTAATCTTATTAAGCTTCAATTGTATTTTTTCACAACCCATATACCCCTATTTAGAGAGGGTATCCAGCGACTTGTGGCCAAACAAATGCCGTTAGCTGGTAGAATGCGTCAGTTTACGGTTGGCCTTCTGGCGAAATTCCCCGTTTTTTTTTTCTTGGTGGCCAGGGGAGTGGGTGCAAACTGTTTACTACCACAGAAAAAACGTAAAAAATAAAAATAAATAAATATGACACAACAAGTGGGCCAACTCCACCGCCCGTCCTTTGCTAGTGCCAGTGCCAGTCGGGTCACCAAACATAAATAAAAATGTACCAAAAATATAAACTATTTGTAAATGGCACTTGATTTGGCGAGAGTTCCATGAACGCCGATTGCAGTCCTATTGCGTTTGAGGGAATTCCCCGATGAGTGAGTGAGGTGTACCCCAAAATTTAAAAAAAAGAACTGGATAGCAATTAGGCAATGCTGATTTTCACACTGTTCATTTTTTTATTATAAAAATGCCTACATATTATAATATATATTTTATTATAATATAATATATATAATATAGTAAATGAATTATCTTTTCCAGGCAGCTCTGATATAAAACCGTCAAAAACGAATGTTTCGTCCGATCCATCCCCATATTTACATGTTTACTACCCCTGCGACAGAAAAACGATATGTGGTGAGTTTTATTTAAATATATTTATCCTATTTACTGGTTTATTGGATTAAAACAACTCTTCGGATAAAGAAATATGCTTAATAGTTTTGGAATTTACTTCGATTACTATAGTCTACAAATATAGGGGTCTTGTGACTTGTGTGAATGGTGGAAAGGATCATTTCCAAAGGAATTTGGTGCGTAGAATTCAAATCCGTTTATCTTGAGTTCAAAATATGAGGATTTTAAGATATGAACCATGTTCACTTGTGGTATTGTTAAAATTACATGCTTTTACTGGTTTATTATTAAAACGACTCTATTGATAAAGAAATATGCTAAATATTTTCGAAAATTACTCCGATTATTATTCAAATTTTATTCTTTTTTACAAACTCTTGATAAATATCAAAAGTTGTCGGTTTTCTCTTGGTAATTAGGATGTTCTTTTAAAAAAAAAAACGGGATACCAAATTGCATATCCTGTGAACCTGACTTGGCTAATATTGCGTCTGTTTCTAAATACTGCACAGACTATATACTCGTTAGAAACCAATTGACTTTGTCGGATCAACGACACTATTCCTGGTCCTTGGTCTGCCAACAGAGTTTGTCCATAATTTGTGGCATTGTGTGCACCCGAAATGCCTCGGGATAGTCGGCGATTAGCACACGCGCCGCATATCCTTCGGCTTCCTTCCTTCCGCAGGTAGTGATGTGTCCGGGGTTTTTATGATACCGTGGCGTCGGGAATTATGACGGCGGCGCATTCATCAATAGATGAATGGATGGATGGTTAAATGGAGAACCTCTGAAATTAGCCTCAGTGATGAATAACCCGTAACCTTAACCGTATACGTTCTTGACGGGAACTCTGTGATAAGACTGTTTTAGTTGGCCAGCAGCCAGACCAGCGTATCTGCGTTTATTTTTGGGGGTTTCCAATGTGAAAAAAGACCTCGTGCCGGGCGCTAATTTCGTCAGTCGACGAAGCATCGCTGCCATCCGTCTAATCACCTAATCACCTGGCTCGGCCGCCATGCCTCCCCTTGCCGAAGGACTGCGATGAACCTATTGTGCATCATCATCATGGTCAGTGAGTTTCGGTTTTCGGGCAGAATGTGCGTGAATCAGACTCCCGTCCGTCGACATCCACATTCGAAGCTAGAGAGCCTCTCGAGTGACAGCGTCATCGTCATCCGCCTCCCATTGAGTATCGAACCGAGAGCTTCAGCCATCCAACGATCTAACCATCTAGCCACCTCCATTAACGATAAGCAGCTGGAGCGTGGTAGGGCCTCATATATATACATATATCACATGCCATATATATATACATATACATAGAATCAGACGGGAGAAGTATGGATGGGGCGGCAAAAGGGGGGCGACAGATAGGAGCCGTTTTGAGTACTTCGCTCGAAATCGTTGTCGAACACACTCACTACCAAGTTCTGCTAACTCGATTGTGGTTTCACATTATCTGGGATCTTTGGAATTTTGTGAAAAGTATCGGTGCGCCATAGGGCAAGGCGGGGTGTGCCTGAGAGTAGTAAGGGGGAGTATCCGAAAAACGCTTTGTAAGATCTATCGACACACTTAGTCAGCGGTTAAGCAAAGGTGTGTGTGCCGCGGCGATAAGAGAGGGAGTTTCGCGATACGACCTCCTAGCAGGTGATCCATTCAAGAGTGACTGTTAGATTATCCCATGAGTTTCTTTGGTTGATGTACTAGGGAAATGAAATCTTTCCTGATGAGTCATTAAGGAAACATTTTCATGGGGATCTTTATATTTGCTTTGAATAGTTAAGGTACAAAAAGTCTATAAATGAGATTACGAAGAGCATCTGAAATTTTCTGGACACGTAGCTGATTTTAAGGGTATCTGTTTAATAATGAATTAAAATTAATAGGTATGCTTCGGATCTCTTCTTTTTTTTATTTAGATTTCGCTTTGGTCGAAATCGTTCAATTTAGTTTTTATATGCCAGGGTTTTCGATTAACTCTTGCTTTCGGAATGTTTTATATTTTCATTGTTTCTTACTTCTCAAATAGTTGATCAGTTTTACTTAATCGAAATCGCAAAATTTTTACTAGTACGACAATTAAAGCAGACCTGATTATTGATCTATTGATTATTGTTTAGAGATCTTTAACGAAGAGACGAATAAGTCATGTAATAATTAATCTGTTATTAAAATGTGGAAGTGAGTCACAAGCTCCCAGTTCCGGGATCATCTCAGTTTCAGTTTCCCTCGAAGTTCCAGTTCCAGTTTTTGTTTCCGCTTCCATTGTGCGGCCCTATAACCGTAGACATAGCCCCTATCCTAAGCACTTTCGGCTCAGTTTTGGCCTTGACTCCGATGATCGTGTGGATCGGATTGTTGGCCAACGTTTTTTTTTTTTTTGCTGCTTTGATGTTTTCGCGTTTCCCACAGTCTCAGTCCCGGTCCCAGTCCCAGTTCCAGTCGTGGTTTTCGCAGAGAGCGAAACACAAGCCGGCCGCTTATCAGGCAATAAAATATAAACTCAAAACTCTGCGAGCGGCGTCGATTGCAAGATTTATCACAGCGCAAACGGAGACGATCACGGCCAGGCATCGGCTCGGCACCGGCACCGGCACCGTCACCGGCATCTCGCGGAGACGGAGTCAAAGTCGGAGTCTGGTCGCATTTCGCCGGAGAGAGTCGCGTCTCTCCACCGGAAACAAAAAATACTCTCTAAATGTTTTGAAAATATGTCAAATCTGCTAAAAGATTTTTTATTTTAAATGATTTTATTTTGTAGTCAAAATATATATAAGAAGTATATAGATATATTAATTTAATCGGACAAATACCATACTATAATAGGTTTTAATATGTTATAAGATTTATTTACTAGCATATTTAGCATATAAATTCCTTAATGAGGTAATCTCCTAAAATATGTTTGATTTGAATTTTAGTTTTAAAAACCGATTTAAAAGATATAAAAAAAATATAATAAAGTCCGTGTTTTTTTTAGAAAAAACATTTTCTTTGACTAAACTTCATTTAAATACTCAGCGCTTATATTTTCTAGAAAACTTGTAGATTTGCCATCCAAAATGTTCTTTGTTCCTTTTCTTTAAACAAAGAAAACTCTTTCGTTTTCCAAATGAGATAATGACTGACTCAGGTGATTTCGATTGCGTACTATTTTTCTCTAGGTGCACTCTCGTCTCGTCTTTTCGCATTGCTCTGCCAAAATACATTGCTCATTAGGTTTTGGGTTATTGTCACCGGCGACAACTGAAACAAATACAGCATAGCGATGGGGTTGGGGACATCATCGTCTTGGCTGGGTGCTGATGTTGATATTTACTCAAGTGTAATTGCGAATTGTAAATGCGACAACACAGATGCTCTCGTAATTGGGATGGCGATGGGAGGATGGTGAATGGGATGATGGGTTCGGTTTGTTCAGGGACGGATCTCAGAAACGATTTGAAAGGTGCAAAAATAATTCTATTGAAAATAAATTAAACAACTTCAAATTCGAAGTTTGATTTATTTTTGGTAGTATTTATTTATTGTTATTATTTTTAACATTGTGTGATAACGCAAAAAGAATCAAATAAACTTAAAAAAATACGAGGTAATGTTTCTATTTTAAATTAATAAAATCGTTTAAAGATGGGACTGTCAAATTATGACTAGGATGTTTATGAGCTTTGGTCCAAGCCGGAAAATGTGGTTTGTGCTACATTATTGACTAACGAGTATCTGTATCTGTATCTGTATCTGTATCTGCGTTACTGCCTTGCTCTATTTGTATCTTTTATCTGTGAAAATAAACGTTCAAAGTTTTGCTTCTTTTTGTATTTTTCTCTCCTTTTTTTTTGACTTTATGGTATTGTTTGAACGTTGATTGTCAACTGATCGGTATTTACCATTCGAGCCATCAGAGCTTCCCCCACCCTGCCCCCCCCTTTCACTCTCTGGTTATCTCTGGCTGTATCTGGATGTGTGTTGCTGTGTATCTGTATCTGGGCAAGTGGAGTTTTCGATTTCAGCCGCATTGAGATACACTTAAGCAAATAATCGCATGTGCCGGAATACTATATGTATCTGCATCTGCGCCAGTATCTCTATATCTCTCATTGAAATACTGTTTTCTTTTGGGCATTGGATTTCTATTTTCTTGGCTTGACTCGACTGGGGTTTGTTTTTCTCTGTTTTCTGTTTCCTATTATCGATTATTGTATCTTAGCCTCACATGTATTTTTCCCGTGTGTTCAGTGCGTTTCCTCCTCTCTGTTGCCCAGTGCCAGTTTGTTTTCCCAACGCCAACACAGACATCTCCATCACTATCGTCATTATGATGATAAGTTATGGCGATGATCGACATCGATGTTGATGTTGATGTTGATGTTGATGTTGATGTTGCTGTTGATGTTGATGTCGATGTCGAGCGAACGGAGCTGAGCTGAGCCGAGTGACTGATAAGAATCTTTGCTAATAAGCTGGGCAAACAATGAGTCGCATTGAGCACCTCACAGATACTCCTACTCCTTCTCAACTCACCGTTTGTTGACACTCTCATCTCGTTATGAGAAATTAGTAACAGATTTTTGGAGCATTTTTAAAATATTTAAGAAGCTTTGGCTTTCTTTATTCCCCTAAATTTTACACCTTATTCGCTGCAGTGTAGACGTGTCTCATTACCACCCACTGGCAGAAGCTTCAAAGGCACCGCCTGTCCGCTGATAACGCGGATGTTGATGCGGATGTGGATGCGTAGGTGTGGATGAGGGAGAGGTGAGTGCTCGACCACGCAATGTGTGTGTGTGTGTGTATTTGCACACCTCACACTCACTTATCGTGGGTTATATTTTCACAACTTTGGGTGGGTGTTGGCCACAGATGTCCCTCTCCCTTAACACCATATACATGCCCCTATTTTTTGTGCCTCTTCATGTGTCATTAGCCATGCGAGATAAAGCTTCAGCCAAACAGAAAAAAATCAGATCACAGCCATAAAAGTATATTCCTGTTCTAATTCGAACTAAATTAAAGGGAGATGAATTTTAAATCAAACTTAAAGTATTTATTAAGAGAACCTCCCCAAGGAACTCTCATTTTCTGGCGACTCTCTGTAGCTCTATAGCATTGCAGACTTTTATCTTGATAGTTTTTTCTTTTTTTGACCGAGCGCAGAGGTAATCACCAAAGGTTTCTATATCAATCATCTGACCAAACTGGAGGAGGCCTTCCAGATACGAGTTGGAGGTGCACATATTTCGAACGCGCTCCGCAATCGCTGCAGAGCCGTCTCTTTTTGGCCTTCTGGCTGCCTTGATAAGCTACGTCCATCGCAGGTGCTCTAATTGAATTTCTGTTCTGGGCATTAATGAGAAAAATCATTCCAAACAGCGTCGAGTTCTCGGCGATAAGAGAGGAGCCCCAAAATGGGCGGCGGAGCCAGTTATCGGTTTATTTTTGGCAGCGAACTTTGAGATGTCCGGACGAAGATCAATCAACTGCCTGGCTTCTCCGGGAGAAATAACAGCGGGAAAATACCCGGTACGGAGAAAGGCTCCATGTTCTTATCGAGCATGTCAAGGGAATCTTTGAAGAATTAAGGCCAATGATGTCTGGTTGAAAGGTGAACTAATACAGCGATAATACTGATAATATCAGATTATGAATATTGAATATAATAAATATGTATCAAGTTTATTGTTTCAGAATTCATCCAACATTTAACATGTAAAGAACGTACATTTATTTTTTCCATTATTATTTCTCCATTGAAATGGGAGTTCCGAACTCCGGACTATCCCCTAGTGCACTTTATCTGGGCCGACCTATAGGTATGCCCTTTATAGCTTTACCTATTTCCTATTGATGATAACGCTGGGATCCACCCCAGGCAACCTTCCGCCGATCCGCGATATCTGAAATGAGCTCTGGCGCTGGCGCGTCATCCGAAAATTTTCCCCCAAAGTGCCATGGTATTTCTCCATACAATTACGTACGAGTATATATAACATAACCCTCGATCGGTTTACATTCGTGACTTGGCATCGTTGTCATCAAACAGCAAACAGAAGACGACAGCCCAACACAGAAAACAGAAACCAGAAAACCGTGAGACTTCTAAGCCCGAAAGCCGACAGCTTTATGGCCCAGACAGCGAAAAACACATCGGGAGCAGAGAGGGAGATAGTTGAGTTGTGGATATATGGTATATTTATTTATTTTCCATATATAGAGCAAGGTATCGGTGCAAGTAACAGGCTCTTCAAGTTATTCGATTGATTCTGTTTAGCCTTGAATATATGCCATATGAATGATATATTATATATCTGATGATCACGTAACTTTCGACTGTTGGCCACACAATTCTTTCCGCAGATCCCAAGAATCGATGACGCCGAAGACTACGATTTTGTTTCCAATTCTTTTTTTTAGCCTGTCCTCTCTTCCGCCGATAAGATATTTCGCTTTGAATGATGATGTGCCATTGTCATACGTATGTCGTACCCTCGAAAAGCTTTTCGGGGGATTTGTCGGGGCGTTAGATAATATCTGTGCTGTCCCAAAGCTGTTGCCAACTGCGTAAGGTGATTTTTTCTAAACAAAAAGGAAGATGGCAAAAATATATTTATAGATATTCGCTCAGAGATCATGTTCCCTCGATCTATAAATCTCTCGATCCCTTTACCTTTTCGTTATTGAATAAAGTACTCTAAGATAGTAGACAGAAATAGCTTGAAATCCAAGAATAAGTTTTATGATGACATTTAAAGACGTTTGGTAGCTAAAGTTATCTACAGGAAGCTTATTATCTGTATATTCTTATTTAGGTAAACTGATTATATATTTATTTTTGTATATCTTAGATATTAGCAGGAAAGTTGCCTGGATGTAAGTGTAGAAAAATAATAGGGATATTTCCTTAACTTGCTTGGGATGCCTCACACTTCTTTCTTTTTAAAAGAAATCCCTGAAAGCTCTATTCGAATAGTATTTGTGGCAATGAGATCAGAGCCTGTGGAGTGGCAAGTAAACAATCGAAGTGCTTAAGTTAGGTGAGAAGTATCTTTTTATCTGGAGAACCCATGCAGAGGGTTGCTTTTCCAGGTTCTATCTCTCCCCCTCTATAAGATTGTCCTCCCAGAACAAATCCCAGATTGTAATGTGCTCCCCCCCCCCCCCCCCCCCCCCCCC
>VNJQ01007874.1:46402-163901 GCA_008042515.1 Drosophila truncata
GATTTTAATGTGCCCCCCCCCCCCCCCACCCTCCATTTATCAAATGTTGAAAATCTGGCGTCCCCTTCGATAAGGGTAAAATAAGAAAATAGGCAGCAATGTGGGTCGCCCCACAAAATGTGTATACAAGTTTGTATCTGTATCTTTATCTGTATCTGTGTGGGGTGTATCTGCGGCCGAACAATCGCCGTCATTGAGGGAACCTTAACGTCAGCCATCGTCGCCGTCGCCGTCGTCGTCGGCGTTGTTGCCATCGTCGCCTTCGCCTTTGCCTTCGCCTTTTCTCTGGAAGCTCAAGTGGCTCATTATAATTGAGGGAATCGGAATCGGCGTTGTCGCTGGCGGTATTTGCCCAAAAGCTGCTTAGGCGCCATGAATAATGCCACCCAATCGCACAGCAACCACACACACCGCACCCACCGAAACAAATGCAACAAAACTAAATTTGTTTTTGTTAAAAACAAACTTATACAAACTTTGAGGAGCCACGGCAGATCCCAAACTCGTGGGACACTCGACTCGAAATTTGTAGAATGAAAAGTCGCAAGAAATTATATCAACGTCGCGTCGATCCGTTTTATCATTATTTTTCGCCCCGTTCGGTTTTATGGCCGTCTCATGTGATAAATATATGGCAAAAGCGTTCGAAGTTCACCCAATACCAAGTGACTAACCCCAAGATAGAGAGGGAATTCATAACCGAACCCCAGCGAAACGATAAACTCATGGTGAAGGGGCCCCTAAATCAGTGACTGGGTCAGATCTTTGCACCTAACAATTATGCCTTTTTTTTTATCTTTTATCAGAGTGGGGAAATTCTTTTGTAAACTATTTGAACATTGATGAAACTAAGCTGTGCATTGCAAACTTTAAATTGTAAGTAGATGGCAAGGATTTTCCTCCGAGCTTGCCCTTCCGCCTTGAGAAATATGTATATATTCCCTTGAGACAGCTCTCACCTAATCTGTGTGGCAATGATTTCACTGTACCATATATATACATATATATGTACAAAGAATGGATATAACAATCGATTGCACAGAATCAGCGAATTTCAGCACAGCCGAAATGTGAAAAGAGCTCACTCAAGTGGAAGTCAAAACCAGAGCCATTCAAAATATATTAGCCCCTTTCAGGTTCGGGGTGGTAATACGAGAAGCCCCCCTATAAAGAAAAAAAAAAGAACAGAAAACATTATCGAAGTCCGCATAGAATTCGAGTACCAGAAAACTGCATTGCCAAGATAAAATTCAGGGCAACAGCAACAACTTTGGCCAAAAAACGACAAATTCGATTAAGTAAAATCGCATTTAGATTCGCATTGGAGATCATCCAGACAGACATAATGAAATCGGAGCATGGTGAACAGGTGGGTCCGAGGTGGATGCATGATTAATATCTAGCTACCAGATACCCGCTCCACTTGCCAGACACGTGCTGGCAGAGCCCCAGAAAATCCAGAGAAGAACAGAAGCCTCCAGACTTGGTCGATGTCGATTCTCCAGCCGATGAATTGTTTACTTTGCGTGAAGGCTATGCGGGTCAATGGCTTTCACGGTGCATCATTGCACTGCAAATAAAAAGGGGGATCATTGAATAACATAGTTTATAGTTTCACTTGTTTAGTTTGATTTGTTAAACCCTCCCTTTTAAAGATTTCTTCTGGAGCTTAAAATGTAGTATCCAGAATTTTAATATGTATAAATAATATATATGTATATATAAGTATATATTTTAGGCTTTGCCAACTTCTTATTGAAATTTAAACAAGATGGACATACAGTCGGGTGTCCCGACAGTAGAATACCCTGTACCATTACAAGACGCCGCTCGATTTCGTTCCCTATTTAAATCAGTATCAAGGGAACACCAAGTGGAGGTCATTGCAGATGCAAAGGGATTTTATTTTTTTTATTTCTTAGTATTAATTACTGTAATTATTTTGATTTACAGGAAAAAATAAAAACAAAAATTATTTGCTAAAAATATAAAAACTTTAACTTGGGGGAGGACCGCTCCCCGTGAATTGAATTCGGGAAAACTTGCAATTACTCTAACGAACGTTCTAAAAATAGCTCTGACTTTGTTTCGCTGATTTTGTTTCGCCATTGCAAGTGTATTGGTGCATGTGTTATTTGAAGCCCTTTGCCAGGGCTGCCTCTTGTATACGTAATATGTATAAAGTAAAAAGCCTATATCTCCGATATTTATGGCACGATCGTAATGAAATTTAGACAAGCTGTGTATTTTGATAAAATACATGAAGGTAGTGAATATGGTTTATCTAACTTTATAAAATTAGGAGATATACGTTTTCAAATAGCTCCTCAAAAAAGGGGAGCAGCAAAAATTGAAAACAAACTAGATCTGCGTGCAGATATAAGAAGTCTAAGTCCGAAGTTTGGTGTCTCTAGCTCTTATAGTCTCCGAGATTTAAGCGTTCATACAGACAGACGGACGGACGGACGGACGGACGGACAGACGGACATGGCTATATCGACTCCTTTAGTGGTCCTTACCAATATTTAGGTCACTTTTGGGGATCTGCCACGCCTCCTTCTGCCTGTTACAGAAAATCGCTATCGCACAAAATTATAATATAGGAAATATATTTCAAGGAGTTCATATTGTTTTGTATAACTAAAGATTTAATTAGCTATATTAATTTATTCCTGTAATCAGCTGAGATCGTCGTGATCCCACCACAATCCCCTAAATAAACGAATTACTTCAATATCTTTACTGCGTCTTCGCTTACCGCCTCGCCGCTTGCATTTCGCTGATGAATCGCATTTCTTATATAGATCAATGATCGCCATATGCATCCACGTAATTACCTGAGGAGGTGCCGTGTGTGGATTTTTCTGTCCACTCATGGATTATATAGCTTCTCGTTTTTGCATGGCAAATAAATTCCTGGAAACGATCCGATTCCGATTCTGATTCTGATTTAGTAAGTTTGCTTCCCAGTTCCCATGGCGGACAACCCGAAGATGACCGCAAATTTTCAATCTTATCGCTGCGATTTCGAGGCCCCCGAGTTACGTTATGTCGACTTAACCGACTTCTTGCCCCAAAAGCCCAAGTATTATCGAGTCCCTGGGTAATTATAGTAATGTGCTGCTCGCTTGGCTCGTTAAAAATGGTCAACCGCAGAGGTTCCGGGGAATCTGTTTGAGCTCCACCACACGAGTGACAGTTTTTGTTTTTGTGTTGGTGCATTAAATATTATTATTTTTATTGTTATTTTGTTAAGGGTCTGCGGGGCTCTGTGGCTCGCTACATTTGAGGAAAGAATCTCTAAAGATGAGAGAAGTTTATTGAAGAAGTTTATATACCCTTGCAGATTGCAATTGAACTATAAAATTAAAAACCAGATTCTAGAATAGTAATTAATGGCCAAATCCCAAATTTGATGAAAATATGGTGAGAAACAGCCGAGTTATGATTTTTTCTATTATTTCCCTGATTGTTCATATGTCAGCTATAGGATATAAGCGTCCGATTTTTATAAAATCAAAATTCTGAAATAATAATTAATGGCCAAATCTCACATTTAATGAAACAGAAACAGCGAAATTATGTTTTTTCTATTATTTTCCTGATTGTTCCTATGACAGCTATATGATATAGTCCTCCGATTTTCATGAAATTAAAATAGAAAACCTGGAATAATAATAAGTGGCCAAATATTAAATTTGGTGAAAATATGTTGAAAACTGACAAAGTTATCATTTCTTTCAAAACATTTTCTGATTGTTACTATGGCAGCCATATGATATAGTCGTTCGATTCGACCTGTTCTGACATATGTATGTACGAATAGGATAATATAGAAGACTAGTTTGCGTAGAAACGGACAGACGGACATGGCAAGATCGACTCGGCTGTTGATGCTGATCAAGAATATATATACTCTATAGGTTCGAAGATGTCTCCTTCACTGCGGTGCTAACTTCTGACTGAAACTATAATACCCTTAAAGGGTATACAAATTATGCAAGATGAGATTCAAAAGGCTCTTTGCAAGTCTCTGCTTTATAACTATTTCTTGATAAAGTTGAGTTGGGTTGGCTGTATATGCTTTCCCCTTAAGAAGTAGGGTGACGTGACCAGATTTGCTTATCGGCAGGGCCCCTGCGGCATCCAGACATTGACACTGACTGATGCTTGGCTACGTTCTGACTTTGTTTGTTTTTTGGCTACTTTTTTCCCTGGGACATTTATTTATGTCATTTGCCTTTATCAATTCGGTGGCCAGATGGAATCCAACCACAAATTTGTGGGCACTTCTTCGCCTGATTACGATGCTGTCCCATTAGTTTGCACAGCCTCGGGGGCTGCGCTCTCTTCCGAGTGCCCAGAAACTGAACGATCGGCCAGCTGTTCCACTGACCGCAGAGGAGCATTGCATTACATATTTCCGAGGGGCCCCACAAGTGGCAGATAGTTCGATTGATTTGCACTGTTTACATAAACGCACAAGGTTCTTCCTTATGGGGCCCATAATCTGGCTTCGGCGCCTCTTCACCAAGAAACCCAAATCTATACACAAATATTTTACAACCAGCGACGGCAGCGAAATGCAATTAACTGGAAATTGCAGTCAGAGCGCTATCGGTGTTTAGAAAAAAATAAAAAATACAAAATATATATGTACATATGTATGTATACATAGGAATGGGAATGGCATCGACTGGCGACGCCAATCAGTCGGATGAGCTTAGCTGCCGCGTGTCTCTCGCAGAGTAGAGTGCACCTCAACAGCTACTCCCACTCGAGGAGGTTATGACACCAGCTTCAAAAATGAATATAAAAAACATGTTAACAAATAATTCACTTGACCCAAAAATTTCATTCACATTTACATTTGTCCTTCTTCATTTAAAAGCTAAAAATGTTGATTATGTTAGAAAATATCCTTAAAGGGGTTTAGCCAAGTTGCCTATTGAGAACGTAATATAAATACAAATAATGCAAAGTTTTTCTTATGCTTAAAACTTATTTATTTCAAGAAAAAGATTCAAAATTACCCATTACCTATTTAATTTCAGAAGCTAGTCTGTTCATTTATTCCGTGTCATACTGCCTCTGAAGTACCGACGACTCTATCCGATTATCGAAATCGGAATCGGAATCGGAATCGTGTTTTCCTGGCCCATAAAAAAGGAAAATAGACTCCATATATACATACACCTGAGTCTCCGGCTTCTGCGTCTTTGGCTCTGTCCCATATATATACATAGTTACTAATGCCAACTCTGAGGGCTATATAGATAGATCAATTGCCTGCCCCGCTCTGGTATTGGTCTCTGGTCTCTGGTCTCTGGTTTTCTGGTTCAGTCACGGGGACTTGCTTAACAGATGTGCCTGCCTGGGTCTGCTTATCGCCGGCCTGATAGGGGCTACGACGACGACTCGACTCCTCCGCCCCCGAGCAGTTTCACAAATATAAAAATAGCGCATACGCAGTGGTTACCCATTTCCAAATGCGATCGATTTGAGAAACTGAGACTGTGAGTCACAAGCATCGCATAAGGCATTGTTCGGTGATAGTTGGTGTCTCATTACTTCTTACTTGTTATATATTTAAAGTGGGATCCTGATGGGATTTTCGAATATGGAATATATGTTAAATACAGCTTTTAGTCAACATAACCTCACTTTCAGCGATGGCATCACTGTTCGGGGCTAAACTAACCTCAAAATGCATTTGCAGCTTTGGCCCTATTGAGTCTGTTGGCTAAACATCTATTCAGGGATATGCATATAGCCTTGTGTATACATACATATATATAAGATATATACTTTATCCATCCCTATTGATTTTCTTCAGCTGCTGTTTTTACTGCTCTTCATTGTTGTTGCCACATAATGCTGCAAAGTGCTTGGGCCCCAGACCTCCTCCTCTTTTTAGCTTTCTTTTGCCAGAGGATATAGAGAGCCATATATATATATATATATATATATATATATGCAGACATCGGGGGAAAATGTGTGCGAGAGAACTGAAAGACTGACTGTGACAGAGAGGGAGGTAGCGAGTATGGCGCAGTGAAGTATTTATCAGAGCAACATCAGGAATTCAGAGGAACTTTTGCCACAACGACGTGGCCATATATATACCACATCTACATCGTATAATATATATATATATATATATACAGTCAGGGGGGTGGCTCTTTGGGATGAGAGGTGATTGGGGGGGGGGGGGGGGGGGTGGGTGCTATGTACCAGCGGAGAATCGGCCAAGGCAACAACAACAACAGAGCGCACACGACGAAACAACGACGAGAAACGAAGACCGACGACGTCATCATCCCTGAAAAAAAAAAACATACCTGAGGACCATGGGTTGAGGGTGCCAGGTGATGGTTGGGGGTGGTGGTTGCACAGGTGGGCAGAGGTCACACAGAGGGTAGTGGCTGAGCCGAGCTGCTGCGCGGCACCTCACTCTCTCTCTCTCTCTTGAACACTGAAAGAAAATTTCTAACAATATGAGCTTTAGATATACAATAGATCCATGCGAAAATGTATACATTTTTGATTCAAGGATATTACAACTTTTTGTGCTCTGTGTAGCCTCCTTGGGGGGGAGGTGGTCCCCGTCCAGGGGTTGGCTTTCCGCAGAAGGTCGCCGCCGCAGAGAGAAAGAAGAGGAAACACAAAAGAAAAAATAACAACATCCACATCCACAACACAACTGAAATGGTAACAAAAATTCTTTTCCATAGATTTTTTCTTAGAACCGAGGGAAAATCCAATTAGAAATGCCCGCAGAGGGAAATAATTCACCTGTCAGGTGGCAGAGCGCTCGCCACCATCGGGGGATGAAAAGGGGGTCCGTTTTAGGGGGTGGCTGTGTGTTGTGATGTGGATGGAACCTGAAACTGACGAGCTGACAAGGCTGACTAACTGAAGGCCCCGCTGCGTGCCGTGGTGGGTGCTGGGTGCTGGGTGGTGCACAGGTTCACTCAGGCACACAGGTGAGTCGAGAGTCGAGAGTCCGAGGGTGGCAAGTAAAATTAATGACAGACTGCAGATTGGAGGGTGGAAGCGCCACCGACGCAGGCAGACGTCGCATTTCGGTGTGTGTTTTCCTCCTAGGATGTGGATGGTCCTCCTTCTGGGCCGACTCCTGTGCTGTTCCTGTCCCCCTCTCTACTATATATATACGATATAAATGTATATGTTTGGGTAAAACGGAAATGAACCAACAGAAAACACAAGCAGAGCCATGAATCTGAAATTCTTTTGGCCGTGTTCACAGCCTGCATAAACAGGGGGTAGTTTTGGCCATGATATCAGCTGGAATTAACAATTTGTGGTTTCAAAACACAACCAAATATATGCACAAATAGGCTTAATGAAAGGTTTAGGAAATAAGTAATATTGTTATAATACGAAACATGCGAATCTATAATGATTCGAGCATTGCATTTCAGTTTAATGTTGTTGGAAACTGACGTTACCCCACAGGGTATCGAGTGAGTCGATTTGCGGATAATAACTCAGCTTAGTTCGGTTTTGGTTCGGCTTGGCTCCGTTTTTGTGCCTCGAGTGACATGCGGCTGACGTGGGCCTTTGTCCTGCTGCTGGCTTCGGATGCCCAATGGCCCTGAGGCCCCCTCAAACTCACCCCCCTTACACTCGTCCTCGTCTGGGGGGGGTTAAGCCTTCGAGAAGTGGTTGCTCTTTTGCCGTCAGTGTCCAGCAGAGGTTGCTCTCCCCCTCGATCGCTTAGTCATCGCCATCGGCCCTCTGTCTCCGATTAAATATGGATTGTAAAAAAAAGGAAAAGAGAAAAAATGAATACATTTTAGATTAGCTTGCTGAAGGCTATAACTTTACACATTTATATTTTTTCGGTTTTTCCTGTAGCTCAAAAGTTAGTTTATAGTATATCTTAAATTAAATTTGAAATCAATTTTTTAACTACTTTAATTTCAGAGAAACCTGGAAACTTTCCGAAAAGCATGTATAAGAGTGTATTTATTCTGTGGTATTTAATTATGCTTTCTTAATACATTTATTATATCTCTCTTTCCTAAGACTAATTAAAGAATATATGTATAAATTTGAGATTATGTAATTGAAGTATATTAGAATGAGGGTTTCAGAATTACTATATTCTTGGCTAAAATGTTGCTGTAAGCTTTTGATTGGGCTATTTAAACGCCATTTTGCGGCTGGAGATGCCCGGAAGGAGGATGAGTTGCTGCCCCAGAGGACGCTGAGCTTTTTGGGTAGCAACCCTTACAGGGAGAACTCATAAACTTGTACATGATATTATGTACTTGGAGATTTGGACAAATCACAGAGTAGAGATGGCAGAAATCGGATGATTTTGCGCCCGGGATGCAGGGTGGTTGCGGGTGGTGCTTACGGCTTACCAAAGGGGTGGCCTTCAGCTTTCAACCACCACCCCCTTGGGTGGTGCCCTAGGGCCCTGGGCTGTTTGTGTGTCGCCTGGGTCGTATACGTATCTGCAAAATACATTTCCAGCTGAAAACGGAAAAATCTATTAAATCAACGTTGCTGCGGCAACCAATTGCGGGCAAACGAACGAACGAAACCACCGAAAAAACACACACACATACACTAGTAGGGGTGAGTTTGGGCTGTGGGGGATATTGCCACCCCCGTGCGCTTCGCATTGGTGTATCTAAGTAGCGCACAGATACAATTTACAGCTCGCATTTCGTATGCAAAAGCTAGAGCAACAGCAGTGAAACTTTTTTGCCGCACGCCAACCGCAGGGGTTACTTACCACAAGGGGGCTGGGGATGGGGATGGGGCTGTTGGATATCCGAGTGTACATATCCAAGGGGATGTGGGGACAGTCGCCAGATACATTTGCCGCGAATTTATCGCTGCTGTAACTTTCTAGCTGCTGCTGCTTCCACTGCTACCTCGATATCCCTCGTCGCTTTTTCCTCCGACGAGTGGAAACTTTCGAAAAACAGGAAATTGTCGCATAGAAACACCCCCTCCCAGCCATTTTCCGGACCCGCACTGCCAGCTAGTCGAAGCCCTGTCAAGATGGCAAGGCCTAGATGGCCAGAAGCTAAGCCCAGCAGGTCCTTTAGCCTGAAATTACTTAACTTTGGTAATATGTCTTGCCACAAATCTTATTTCAGGAAAAGGGGAGATGTACATAGAAATGTATAGAAAAAGATCATAAGCATTTCGTAAATTTATTCTATAATTTCATGCTTAATGCTTACCTTTGTATAGAATTGTTTTAACATGTAGTAACATTTATTACCAAATTTTATTTGTATTAAAAAATTATTTAAAAAATGTGAAAATTAGTAAAAGTATACGGCCTTAACCTCATAAATAAGAATGACTTTGCTCCTATACTCTTTCATAACGGAAAACCAACTGACGAATAATTATTATTATATTATATTATATTATATTATAATATATTACATTATATTATATTTTATTATATTATATTATATTATATTATATTATATTATATTATAAATTATATATTATTATTCGAAGTATTAAAGTTGAGATGTAATTCCCATCAATATCCTTTGCTTGCCCATTTGAGTTTCTCTCTTAAAATAATTATATAATCTGTGATCTTAGTTAATGCTAATGCTCTGCATCCTCCTGGGCAAGGCTTAGCCTTTTGAAAATTTGAATTTTCTGCAGAGAACCTGAAAATACCCTCAACTCTCAGCTGGTGGATACGTAATAAATTTTCCCACTGACGCTTGCATTTTTGGGTCATGTTAGTCAGAAGCGGGGCCACCTCGGAGCAGCACCACCACCATTTTCCCCACCTGAAGTCCAACCAAGACCCACCCCGTCTCCCTAGCAGAGGAGCTTACAGCTCAGGGTTGACATCGTTCGAATGCCACAGTCCAAGGATGTAAATCAAGTTGCTTCGAGTGGTTTTCCGCATCGAGATTTGTTGGCGGACTCTCGAGCCTTGGAAGGGGGATGAATAATTGGGGGGAAAGGTGCTCTGAAGGCTTACGGCGTACGCCATGTTCACTGGAAGGAGGGGGTGACAATGATGGGGCCCCATTACTCATCCACTGGCAATGACAGTGACAATACAATACAACCCCATCGTCGTTTGTCGTTCGCTCTCCAAGGATTTGCCTAATGAGCATGCCATGTCCAGGTAGTTGCCACCTGCCCGCCTCAACCCTCCACCCTCCACCCTCCACCCTCCGGTTCGCCCCACGTGCCGTAATTACCCTCTGATGATGGCGACTCCTCACTGGCTTCATCGTCATTAGGCAACGCTGCCGGAACACGGACATCGGACATCGGACACCCGATGCAGACATCAAAGAGCTGACCTCGGGATTGGACTCGGTGGGATTTGTTTGTCCGGGGATGGGATGGGATGGGGGTTTACGGCAGTATCTACAAGTACAACTCCATCTCGCGTGCAAACTGACTACAATGTTGGATGTTGGAATACCATCCAGGAGTCAATATTGTTTATAAAGCAAACATTGCCAGTTTTTCAAAAGGTTAACCCACAGCTTCGCTTTAACTTTGAAAACTTATTTTCCTGAACTTGATGTTCAAATCTACATTCTGGGGTACCACAAAGTCGAGTATCTCTCTGGGAAAAGCATTAAAAGGAGTGCAAAGACTGAAAAAGCATCAAGGGAGCTTAACTTCTTTTTTTTGTGAATACAGAGCAAACATTTTTTCGGGGATTATTCATGGTGGCTGGTTTCCCGTCACTCATTCTCTTGAGGAAAGGCTAGGGAGAACAAAAAAAAAAACAAACGACTTCCCCAAAGACGCTTCCTTGTTGGTCGAAGGTGTGCCACTGACACGGGAATACTCCCTTTCCTCGCACACTGAAAGAAATACATTATTTTTTTCATAAAAATAAATATTATATTCATATTAATACGTACATTAATATAATAATAGAAAAATACAAGTATTTCCCCAGGTGTTTTTGTTGGGTGTGTCCCTCTGATGGTGGTGAGCGAGCGGATGAAGCGGGACAGCATCTGCCACCACTTACCACTTACCACCAGTGGTAGTAGCAGCAGTTCTTGTTAGCTTTTTGGCTATTGATTTTCTCTAGATTCTCGCATTTTAAGCCACTTCTTTTTGTTTTTTTTTTTTTTTTGTTAGTCGCACGGGGCACGCGATCCAACGGCGCGCGTGGTTTGAGGTTCAAAGCCCACGAAGCAGAAGCAACTCACACACGCATGTGACGTCGTCTTGGCTGTCTGTCCAGTCGGATGTGACGAGAAGGGCAGCAAGCAGGGGCATCTCACCTGCAGGGATCTTAGCAGCCAGAATTTTCCCTGAAATTGTAAGGAACCTATTTTTTTTACATTTACCTGCTCTACTTATTTATTGGCCATCCATCTATGGCACAGAGAAACGCATTTGATATTCCGCACACTGCTGCTGCTGCTGCTGCTGCTGCTGCTGCTGCTGCTGATGCCGTGGTTCAATGCTCCCGATGTCTTCGATTCCACCAATCCACAAAGTCGACGTATTGACGAGGCAAAGATGAAGTCTTCCCCATTTCCAATACAAAATCAATGCTAAGCTGGGAAGCCATCAAAGCCAAACCACACGATCACAGCCAGCGCAGCCACAGCAGCTATACTAGATACATTCGAAGATACAGATACATATCAGATACAGCTACAGCTACGTATACAGCCACAGCTACAGATACATATGAATGTATACAAAAAGAAGACCGGCTATGGGTGCCGTCGGGTCGGCGGGGCGGTGGAACCTCGCTGACAGAGATTAATGAAGCACTTATGGGCGAACGAGACGCGCGCACAAGCACACATGGATACAGGCGGCGGTAGCGCTGTCTGTGAGATACTTTTCTCTGCCCCTCCCCCCCCTTATCCGTATCTGTGCTCGTGTCTGGCGGTGGCTGCGAGGTGATGATCTCGCCAAGCTGCTTTTTTATTTGCTGCTAGTGCTGAGATTTCGACGCCCTCATCTGCAGATACATATGTATCTTTGTCTTTCTTGGTGATTGAGATCGAGGCACATTCGCTCTTTGTCATTCTCCATCTTTATCTTGGAGACAACAAATAACATAGATTTTGGGTGTGAACTTTCATAGAACTCTCTTAACCTGATCACAGTTTTTAGAAGTTATTAAAACATAAACTTTATGAATATTATTATCTTTAGATATTCAGATATAGATTTAATAATATTTCTTTAGTATTTTTTGGCCTAGATCTTTATGTGGCATTCAATTTATTTTCTACAGAAAGTCTATGCATTTTCCAGACAGAAGACATTTTTTTTTTGGAAATGCCACAATTTTGCAGAGTTGCCTGCCGGCCACACTTGGCATTTTTCACACGCCACTCGGGATCCATTCCAAGTCCGACCTAGGCCCTGCCTTGGTCCAGTCAACGATGCATGGGTCCAAAGTTGTTTTTCTCTTCTCGTCTCTTCTCTTCTCTGTTTTTATGGTCATCTCCCATCGAAGAAGAACCACTAAAAGGCAAAGGCATGAGGCATACGAATCGGGCGCATTAGCATTTTGGTATCCGCATCTGTGTATCCGTGACCATGCCCTTGTATCTGTATCTCACTCACTCACACTTTACAGTGTTGTTGAAAATTTTCTGCGAAATTGCCGGCTGTCTGCTTCGCTTCCTACGATTTCGGAACCCCCTCATGTTCGCTCACACTCCCCCATTTTCACTCATCTCGGCTTTTGGGTTTTAGCCATGGCCAGAACATGGGATCATCGCGAGGTTGCGCTCTGTTCTGTTCTGGCTAAATATGTATCTGTTACTGCCGGGTAGAGCAGTTTCCGCGGATCACAATCGAGTTGGGGTGTGTTTAATTCTTGGCCACAAGAAACAGATTTATGGGGCATCGAGCCATTAAGATATTCCGTCTGATCTAAAGTTAAACCGAAAAATTCAAGCTTAGCTTGGAATGAATTAGTAGAAGGTTATATTTTGGTTCATCTAATTTGTATCTAATAAATGTTTATGGGGAAAATAGCTTCAGCTCGTTGGAGTACTTAAGCAAAGTGAATATTTTGTGCTAAAAAATGTAAGAATAATAGTTTGCAAATGAGAAACTTTCAAGTTTAAGGAATAGTTCCTTTTATTCTTGTTTCTTTTACAAAATATGCCACAAGTATGAGTATATTCCTTCTCTTCCTGCCCCCTCCCAGCGATCCTCTCTGGCAATTACCCTGGGAATCCAGGAACCTTAATGATGCATTCAAAACTGCACACAGGCTTTCGTATTTCGTGGCTGTATTTGGTAGCTTTGTGTCTTGTGGCAGCATTTTGTATCTGTATCTGTAGCTGTATCTGTACCTGTACCTGTATGTATGCAGCAGAAGCTTTTTGCAGCCATTTAAATACTAGGGGGGAATGTCTGTCTGAAGAAATGGCTGCGAGATGATCATCATAATGCTGCTGGCTGACTGCTCTGCTCTGCTCTGCTCTGCTCTGCTCTTCTCCCGCTGATCACAATGACGATAATGATGATGATGATGGCCATCGTAATGACGATGGTGACGGCGCAGATGTAGACGCACTGAAAGCGAACGTTCCGCTTGGTTAAAGATCATTACCGGCAACGACAACCTGAAGGGGCCGACGACGTCAGCACTCGGAGTCAGAGTCAGAGTCAGAGTTGGAGTTGGAGTTGGAGTTACAGGGAGAAAAGCCAGAAAACCCCCAGTAAAAACCAAGACCCAGACCCAGACCCAATCCAAAACCAAGCCAAGAGCAAGACCGAATCCGAATCCGAACCCAAACCCAACCCTTTACAAAACTTAAACTTGAATCCCAAAAGCATCAGATGACAATGGCGGCTTTGAACTTGCAAGTCTTTTAATATTTACCTTATTTACTTTTATATAATTAATCATTTATTGAAACTGAAGAGAGCAATGGCAGCTCTGAAAATATCTAAGAAATCTGAGACTGAAAATATGCTTTTCAGATTCGCAGCAAGTCTGCTTCGGCTCACCGATTTTTTGACCGGGCCAAGACCGCTCATCGGGCTGATGATGATGATGATGATGATGCCAGGCCAGGCCATGATGTGGATGTGGATGTGGATGCCGAACTCAGGGGCAGTCAGGCAGATCAGAGCGCACGCCAGCTCCAGCTCCAGCTCTGGCTTCAGATCCAGATCAGGCCCAACATATATCTCAGTCGAGAGAGCAAACACCATCCCCAGACAGACGACGGATGTTGTGCGACCGCCAGTCATTATCTTCCAACTCCAACTCCGACTCCGACTTCAACTCGGAGACCGAGACCGACCGAGTCCGTGTCCGAGACCAACTTCTGACTCTGCTTCGTTTTCGTTTTGCCCCGTTTTTAGCTTTTACATCAATGATCACTGAACCGTTTACGTTTTTGAACTGTTTCAAGGTCTGCAGTCTGCCATTGTCTTCGGTTCTTCGGGGTCCCTCGGTATCCGTATCTGTATCTGAATATATATCTGTTATGTAGCTTCTTCTGTTCCGAGCGGATCTCGAGTGCAGTTTCGATCCGCAGCGGTTACGTGTAATGATTACCCAAAGGCACTGGGCGGCGCCGGTCAACCCCACAAAAAATCTCTAAGAAATGTTAACTGCATGGCGGGAAAATAGGAATACAAATTGGAGTCTAACAAGATAATAGTTACAAGACCAAAATTAGAATTTATATTTTTTCAATTCCGAATTTCATCTACTAAATATTTCCCCATGAGTTAGGTTTTTATTCTCTGTGCTGGAGATGCGATCGACTTTCTTTTTCCTCCCCCGTTTTCTTGCGAAAGTTTCTATCCGTGCTAAACGCTCAACGCCCCCTTAAAGCGAACCGCCCAGCAATTGGTTATGGACCCTTGATTGACGATTGACGGGTATTGACTTTGATTGCAGGTGGCTAACCGATGGCACGCTCCCAATTGCCGTTCAACTGCAACAATGACTGCAGCTTGAGAATGATATTTACACATAACATATAATATAAAATATCGAGAATCGAGAATCGAGAATCGAGGGTATGGCTATGAAGAGTTGCATCCTCGAGCCCAGGCAGCTGCCTGTCTTTGGGCAGGTGTGCTGCCTGACTCACTCCCCATCCTGTCTATCTCCATCCACATCCTCATTTACAGCCACAACTTCACATGGCATGCGATCACAAAATTAATGAGCAGCAACGTAATTACTTCTTGATGGAAATTGGGCAACCGTCGGCGGAGGAAAAATGAAAATGAAAACAACCAAGAACAAGAACAAGAGCCAGAGTCAGAGAATGAAAACTAGAACTAAAGTCAAAGGAAAAACAAGGCAAAGACAATGACAAAGAGAGAATCTGAAAAATGCAAGGCAAGGTGAAGAATTGAAAGTGAGCTTTGGAAGAAACTACCACAAGAAAGTGCTTACATCTTTAGAGGTATGTGAACTTCTATAGAATCCTATAGAATTTCTATGGTCTTTAAAGACACGTAAATATCTAAAACTATTTATTTATATATTTATATTTATATTTATTTTTGCATAACCTCTCCTCCAATTCCTGACGATTTGCCATTTCTTTCTGACACTATCTGACTGGCGACTGGCTCTTTGTTGCTTGAAGACGAATAACCAGACTGAGTCAGAGTTTTGAGGGGGGAGACTGAGACATTTCGCCATTATGCAAGCCAAGATTCCCCAATGAACAAATGAATTGTCATAGAGAAAATTCTTGGCCAGCTCTTATGTGAACAGCAGCAGCAGCAGCAGGCGAGGGTTTGGGTCTGCTTGGGAACCCAACGAGTTCTAAAACCCGGTGAGCTTGGGAACGAACGCCATTATGCGAGCAAATTCGAACAACAAATTTTGTCGGCACGTATAGAGTGATAGAGTGAAACTGAACTGCAGAAATTGGGTAATTACTGAATGGGTCAACGCCAGACAGAGCAAAGAACAAAAAATAAGAAATAAAAAATAAAATAAATAAAGACAGAAACAAAGCTAAGGGGAGATTATATTATTGGGGTGTTCTAATTACCAGTGGCGCCATGAGGCTGCAAGCGAAACCGGAGACCCAATGAAGGTGTCAAGCCGTGAAATACTTGGCACAGGCATCCGTGAGATACAGATACAGAACGTAACGGATATGGGACTACAGGTGCAAGGCAAAGCCCAGGCTGGAATGCAGCTTAAACATTAGAATTGTATTTAAAATTGTGTTTTTCTCAGTGTACAGATACAGCTGCAGTTCGACCAGAGATATAGATACAGATACAGATACAGATACAATTTAATTGCCTGATTGCATTGAGTGAGTTTACAATTCGATCGCTTATCGACAACGCGTGCATTGCTCAAGGATTACCTTTGTCTCTCCCTGCGTTTCTTTTTTTTTGTTCTCTCTCTCTAGGGAAGGTTGGGGAGAGTCATCAACACCCCCTCTTCTCCCCCTTTATATAAGGCATACCTGTAGCCAATAAACGATAATGAAGACATGCAGCATGCCATTATTCAGGCGGGCAAATTGAATTTGAACACGTCTTCCTGTACCCTAAACCCGAGAGACGCTTACATAAAGGCGTCCATTGGAAGCGGGACGTGTCCGAGTCCGGTTTGAAGGCCACCCCGTCTCCGGCTCTGGTATTTCGTTGACATTCGATCTGGAAATCGCGCAAAATTCCGCCACCAGATAGCCACAACCTTGAGTTGACCAAATCTCCAGAGATTAGGACTACTTATGCTAATACGCACATACAGACTGATAGCAGCTATCGGGACCAAGAAGCGAGCAATTAATTGATTAGCCTCAAGATTGAGGCCTTTTTCAGCTCCCAGAACCCAAGTAATTGAATAGATCCAGACAATAGACAGTTGTAAATTGATTATGTATCGGTAAACATATGCTAAAGCCTCAATATCACTATGTCATTTTCATTTTCCTGAAAACTAGAGCAAAAGCACTGCTATTTCTTGGAACAGAATCTGCAATTAATTTCAATTTCACCATAAATCTGACCAGAGAGTCACTTGAAATGGTATCACTGTATCTGGTCCGCATAGCAGCTGTCCAATTACAGTTGAGTCTGCTTTCTGGCGAATCTCTGGTAAATAAATTCTCTGGTTAAATTCAATACAACAAATGTAAGTAATCCGCACACAGAGACAAGGAATGGCGTAGGAGACCCGCTCTAATCTCCCTGCTCCAGCCTCACTAATTTCCAATGAATAATATATCAAAATATCAAAATATGGCATGGAGATTGGGGATGGAAGGTGGGAAACTCCGCCTGCGACTGCGACTGCGACTGCGACTGCGAGAGCGATTAGATAGGCGGCCATCAAAGGCGTTCAATCATGTCGCCTCGATAAGAAACCCGAGGATCAGGGGAAGAGAGAGAGCTGGGACTCCAACTTCTGGGTGCTGCTCTTCTTGACCAGCAGGGGATTGATTCCGTTAACCGGAATCTAAAAAAATACCTGAGGGTATCTGGGAACTGTTTACGATTATTATTGGCCCATATTCCAAGGTGGCCTTCGAATAGAATGTCCAACCTTTGCTCATTTTTTGCTGTAAGGTCTGTTTTAGGAAATTATGATGCGTACATAGTTTATAAAAATGTAATTTCTTAATTATTATTTAATAAATTCACGATTAATAAATAACGATTTAATAAATCGATTACGATTTACGATTATTAATGGCCCATATTCCAAGGTGGCCTTCGAATGGTCTATAAGGTCTATTTTAGAAAATTATGATGCGTACATGAAGATATACATAGTTTATAAAAATGTAATTATTGAATAAATTCACGATTAATAAATATCGATTTTATAAATCGATACTTAATGTCTAAAATATAGGAGGAACTGTTAAAGAAAAGCTGCAGATTTTGTTAAACTCATAAACTGAGATCTATTTTATTAGTTAATCACACAACAAGTTTCTGTTTCTTTTGAATTGATAATATGATTAACAATTTTGTAAAATAAAAATTGCATTGACTTTTCTATTATTTACTTTCCCTGTTTCCGATACCCCCATTTATTAATGTATTATTTGGTGATATATCAATGAATGCCCATTGTAGTATCACATTCCTAAGATAACAATTATGAAGAATTAGGATTTCCCTCCGAAGAAACTCCTCATCACAAAAGATTAAATTTCACGACATTATAATTTGTCTTTTTCTTTTTTTTGGCATATTTGCAACCCAATTCCATAAAATTTTCAGTTGTTACAACTACCAAAAGTCGCAGCTTTCCCTTAACAGCTTTATTATGGCTAGAACCAAACGGAAAAGCCATCCAACAAAAACACGTTGGCACGAAAAAAAAATACAATGAAAAGAAAATGTCACTGACAGTTAATTAAAAAACAATTTAAACAAATTAGAGTTGAAGATAGAGTCAGATGGAGACGCCAACAACAACAACAACTGCGGCTAAAAAGCAATGAAAATAAAACGTAAAACGCAAAACGCATTAGCAGCCAGCAACAAAAACAAGAGAGGGCGGAGTAAGCGGCAAGACAAGCCAACAGCAACCAAAAACAAGTAAAAGACAAAATTAAAAAAAAAGAAAAAGAAAAAAACGTAAAGCTGGCGACGAAAATTTAACAAATTTTCCAACAGCGCCAACAAAAGTGTCTAAAAGAGAGAGGTACACAGAAAGAAATGCCAAGTTAATTTGAATTACAAAAAAGTCAATTTCTTTATTTCCTTTATTATATTCTTTGGCAAGTACTTTGGCAAAAAATTCATATTAAAAATGTATAAGAAATTTTACGAATTTTTGTAAAATTGAAATTGAAACTGTTTCCATAATGAATAATTAAATTGAAGGAAATTCAAGATTTTCCAAACTAAATTTACAAATTAAAATTAAATTTACATTTATAATCTCTTATTAAATCCTTTTAAATAGTTTCAAAACTCAAAACATATTAATATTAATTAAAGTAATAAAACATTCAGTTGTTTTGTCATAAGCATCCACATTTCTCGCGGTGCATTGCTCGAAAAGAAGAAGCACGAGAAGAAGAAGACGCGGGTGAGGAGAAGTTAAGGTAGAAGAGACGCCACCCGCCGCCGTACGCTCATTACAATTCAATTGAAGCAGCAACTGCGACGCCGACTGCGACGGTTTCAACGACGATTCAAAGAGCAGCAGCAACAGCAGCAGCAGCAGCAACAAAACTCAGGTGTAATAAGAGCGCAGCAGCAGCACTCACACACACCGTCGCGAGCTCTCACATAGATACTCACAGAGGACTCGCATAGATACGCGGCGGCTGGAGAGCGAGAGCGTGCGACAGCGCTGCCGCAGCACAGCCACAGCAGCAGCTACATCTCCGCTGATAAATCGCCGCCAGGCAATTGGGCAAAGCCAAAGTCGACAGCGACGCCGGCAGCGAAGGCTTAAGCTTCGTTTCTGCTCGTGTCTTTTCTTGCGAGCGAGAGAGAGAGCGAGAACGAGAGAGAGCATGCGAGAGAGGGAGAGTTTTGCTGCATGCTTTCGTTTTCACAGTTTTTCGGTTGCTCTTCATTTGTTTTTCTTCTTCTTTATCGTCTTTCTTTGTTTTTGTTTTTATTTTGGGCTTGGGTTTGAGTTTGTTGAGTGGGCGTGCCATGGATGGGGGAGGACGCGGTGGGGGTGTGTGTCTGTGCGCCTTCTTCGTTGAGATTTGTTCTCTGCCTGTGCGCGTGTGTGTTTGTGTGCGTGCCATGGCATATCTGTGTGCGAGCCAACCACAGCAGCCTGCTCTCGTTTCAGATGCTTGCTATCTCTGTCTCTGTCTGTGTATCTGGTGCTGCGCAGGACAGTCGATTTGCATGGGTGTGCGATGTGTGTGTGTGTGTGTGTGTATGTACATACATCTTATGTGCTGCTGACTTGCGTTCTTCTGATTCGTTTGCTCTCCTCAGCTCCCTCTGCTCTTCTGCTCTCCTTTCTTCATTTCCACTTTCCTCCTCCTTTGCGCATTGATTTTCCTCTGCAGATACAGAGCATAATGCTGTGGTCACAGTGAAGCTTAGCGAAGCGAGAATTTTTTAAGGGCAAAGAAAGATTTTATTTTATAACTACTCGTTGCCTTGCTGGTCTTATTTTCTTATTTTTCTACAAGTGACCTGTACAGTGCAATTATAGAGTTGATTTGATAATAAGAATGCTTTTAAGAAATAAATTACATTTAGAAATAAATGAAATTAATTAAATAGGGAATAAGGAAAATCTGTACAAGATTTTTACATATATTTAAAAGTTATTGGGACTTGGGGAAAACAACCTGGAATATCTACTTAAAATGTGCATATTATAGTTAATTTAAAAAGGAAACAGAAATAGAAATATAATATTATTCTGCACGTCCACCCTAGGCAGGTCATCTTACTCCGCTCCACTGGGATTTGATCATAACAGAGCTTTTAAGAAATAAATTAAATTGAGAAATAAATGAAATTAATTAAATAAGGAATAAAAAACCTTTAGAAGCTTTTTATATATATTTAAAAGTTAGTGGGACTTGGGGAAAACTACCTGGAAGATCTACATAAAATGTGCATATTACACTTAATTTAAAAAGAAAACAGTAATAGAAATTGAAAATAATTCTGCAAGTCCACCCTAGGCAGGCCATCTTACTCCGCTCCCACTGTATCTACATCCATCTGGGGATTTGATCATAACAGGGCTTTTAAGAAATACATTAAATTGAGAAATAAATAAAATTAATTAAATAGGGAATAAGGAAAACCTGAACAAGGTTTTTACATATATTTAAAAGTAATTGGGACTTCGGGAAAACTACCTGGAAGATCTACATATTAAAGTGAATTATCGTATTTACAAAAAATAAATAAAATAATTCTGCATGTCCACCCTAGGCAGGCCTCCTTACTCTGCTCCCACTGTATCTACATCCATCTGGGGATGAACTAGGTGCACGGCATATATGTATGTAGGTACATACATACATACATATATAAATACAAATACATGGACATATAGACACACGTGTGGGGCCTGCTGAACCTGTGCTCTCTTTTCGCTGGCCATCAACGCACGCGCCCGCATTTAGTCAACGAACCACAAAAAAGCCATTCGCAGCCACAGCTGCAGATACAGATACAGATACAGATACAGATACAGATACATTTGCCCCAACAACAGAGCAGAGCGGCAGCTACAGATACAGACATTTTATTGATTTGTCTGGGGGCCTTTTTTGCATCCAAAGCTGCCAGGTTCCCATCAACCCCCACCCCCCACCACCGAGGCTGTCCATGATTACATAAGGTGATGAAATCATGCGGGCCTCAACTCCAACCTCCCGGAATTTCCAACTCCGGCCAATGGGAAGCACTCTAGACTGCCTCTCGCAACATCCGCGCCCGCAGAGTATGTAGTATGTACATCCCACATCGCAGATCCCACATCCCCCACTCCGTATCATCCGCTTTTTCCAGATCGGAGAAGCCATCCATCCATCCATCCATCCATCCATCTATCCATCCCACAAGCAACCCCTATAACTGTTTTGGTTTGTTATGTACAAATTCTCATGGCTTTCATTTTGGTAACCAGGCAACAACACTTGTGTATCTGTATCTGTGGATGTATCTGTAGCTGTAGCTGTAGCTGTAGCTGTAGCTGTAGCTGTAGCCACCACTGGTGGCTGGTACTATGGCACCCATAGGGCCCTGCCCGCCATCCATCCGCCCACTCTACTCTGCTGGTCTCTTCTTCAACTTGGTCAGGTTGCCCCTGCTCCGTGTGATGGGGTGGCTGAGCGACGGTTAGGCAATCAATACTCTGGCCATAGATACAGTAACCCCTGCCCCCACCCCCCACCTTCGACCATTTCCACTGCCATTTTGAGCTTTATAAATTATGCGTGAGACTTTTATTGATTCACCCCGCCGCAGCAGAACATCTACGTGGCTTACACGGGATGGCGATTACTATGGATGGGGCTCGGGAATGGGTCGTTGTTGTATAGAGGATATATGTACATATATACGTAGATGGATACGGGGAAGATGGCTGCCATTTCGATTCCAGGTTAATGGACAACGATTACCGCCGACGACTTGGTTCCACTTAAGTGGAAAACAATTTTCGATTTAGCTCCTGAGGGAGCATCCATCAAATGTCATCAAAAATAACTTTATTTCTTTAGGTTTTAGATCTTAAGATCCCATAAATATACTTTTCCAAGTTCTACACAGTTTCCACTCAAAAGTGTCGACACTTTCAGTTTCCGGTCACCTCACTCCCAGTTCCAAGTAGTATTTCACAGATTAGATGAAGTCGAATATGACTATCTTCGCCGAAACCCTACAACAATTGATGATCTCGTCGTAGGTCTGGTATCTGGGAAAAAGCCCCTCGACTGGCAAACCACTGACGCAGGTTAGGATCATCGCCTTCGCCGGACATCATCAGGGGGCGGCGGCGTGGGGTTGTGAATGTGTGAATGGGTTTTTGGCATGGAGAGAAAGGTAGATATGGGCCTTGGTTATTGGAATCGATGGATCGGTGAGTCATCACCCAGAACCAGCTGACTCACATGGAGCACACATGGTGGAGGGAGGGTACGTGATAGCGATCACGGCGATCACTGATGCAATGCGCCAAAGAACGGCGCAAAATCTATTGGAATCGAACGGGGACGAAACAGAGCGGCAGAGTAGCGGAGAAACAGAGACTATAATATCACGCGGCTCTGGTGCGTGGGGCTTAAAAATCGCTTACAGCGTCTTTAAGGCCAAAGCCCAGAGACAACAGTGAGAGGCTCCAGAGACTTGCGACAGATATAACCGGTGATAATTGTGCTATTTCTGTTGTCTTTTGTCTGTTTTTTTTTTTATTTATTTTATTTTTTTTCGTTTTTCAGTTTTTTCAATTTGGGAAATACCTTGAGGTGTTATCTGCGGGGGCTATAGATCGATAGGTTTACGACTCGCTGCACTATCAGGGGCCTCTGGCTGGGGCCTCTTACAACACCAATACCCGCAGCTGCCCGGGGAGATAATCACGGGTATATGGCAAACATGGCTCCATAAAGGGGGGCAAGTGTTTCCAGATCGTTGGATCCAGCGTCCAACATATATATATATGGTTTATAATCGGGCACCTGACAAGGTTTGTCCAGCTAGCTGGCCATAAAGATAAAACTGCAATTCCAAACGCGATCAACTGCAATTCCCATTCCCTTCGATTTTAGTTTAGTTTCGTTCTATTTGAGAGCTTTATTTATGTAGCTCTCGATCTCTCTCTCTCTCGATAGAGAGAAATGCGAAATGTTGCTAGAAATATACCTTGTCTTCTATGTAGTTCTTCACCAGGGAAGTGAAAAGAGAATCATAACCTGTGAATTCAAGAACCTCGATTCAAACCTTATCGCCGAACCAAAATGCGTTGCCTAATGATGATGGATCGTGATTTTGAGATGATCGATGATTTTGCCAGCCGATAAGAAGCTTCGGGAGCCACGGAAATACCGGTACGAGGGTGTAGCACTTCTGAGAGCAGCCGTACTTCTCTATTTACCTGGAACACAATTTTTACGATACGGATACCGAGAGACTTTGCGCCACTTTTCATGTGTGGTTTTCTTTGAAGAGTCTGAACCGTTGAATCGCGCTTGCTCACCCGTTCTTTCTATCCGTTATCTCTTTTCCTGATAATGATACATATATATATATATATATTTATATATGGATCCCGGTACAAGGGGACAGGAGGGTTGCCTTGCCCGCTGTTGGGTACCATTTCGACTTTGTGCTTTGTGATGTTTGATTTTGATTTGCCATTGCATTAGCACCGGAGACATGACATCGATTCGATTTAATGAATGGCTGGGTGAGAGCGCAATCCAGATGATATAAGCTGGCAGTATAGATGAGTCACTTATTGGGGTTTTTTGTACAGATTCGTATGCGCATTTTTTTTCCTTTCCAATCCTGCAGCTTCTGTAGACGCCAGTGTCCATTCCTTGCGTCTATTCTTGTTGCAAAACTTTAGCATTTGTACTTGAACTCCTAAGGGAGTAAAAGAAAGCAAGAGTTAAATATTCCCTTACCCCTTTTATCCATTCTCACCTTGCCATATTATACGTGTGTTTATTTACAGCCCGTAATTTCATGCTTCCCCTGACGTATCCTTCGTATCCTTTGCTTTCAGCTGCTCATTTACATTAGCATTTGTCCCCCTCATACCACCAAGTTTGCTCAGTCGCGCCCCCATTTCGGTCCTTGGCCCTAACGGTTGCCAGAATTCAGACAGGACTCCCTCCCAAGCCGAAGAACCACCCTTTTAACCAACATCCAGATTGCGATCCGGCCCAGAGACTTGGGCCCAACCCAAATCGGCTGATAGCTATGGCAACTATATTTATCTACACGAAAAACAAATTCTGTAACTGGCTAGTTTTTTACTAAAACTACAGCAAAATATAAAAAATACTATAAATTACTAGATAATTGTTAAATAAATAAGGTGGTTAAGTAACTTTGTAGTATTTTAGTGAAGAATAATTATTTTAATACTTTCGAGCACAGCTTGTGTCTTTTTTATTGAAAGACTTTTTACTTTTATATACTATAAATACTAAGAGAGATAAATAATACATAATACTAATACTAATACTACTAATACTAATACTACTAATACTAATACTAATACTAAATAATACATAATACTAGTAAAAAATTACTATACATTACTAGATAATTGTTATATAAATAAGGTGGTTAAGTAACTTTGTAGTATTTTAGTGAAGATTAATTATTTCAAAAATTATTGAAAAACTTATTACTTTTAGACACTGTAAATACTAAGACACAAAAATAATACATAATACCAAAATACCATAATTACTAAAATAATTTATGTATGTTTGTTTGATTTTTTTTTTGTTCGATTAGTTGCCAGCCTTAAAACCATTATTTTCAGTGTACCCCTCACAGTTCCCACACCGACCTCCCCCCACAACATCGACCATCAGGCACAAACAAGCGGAGCGTGCGCGGAAAATGCATCTGCACAGACCGGACTCCAGTGCATTTCGATTTCGATTTGGATTTCGTTTTTTTATCAGCAGCCAAAGCCAACGAAAATATTGACTCAACCGCAACCCTAAAACTAAAGCACATAGTACGGGATGTGGGATGAGATAGTAAACTTCATATATGTGATGTAGGTATAGGAAGTCGGGAGATGGCAGTGGAAGTGGAAGTAGAAGTGGTTATTGCGCGGGATGTCTCGTCTCCGATGACGGCTGCAATATTCAAATGTAACCGTAAACGTATACTCTTCTGTATCCGTATCCGTATCTCGTATTTGAACTGATTAATTTGTTGACACAGCCACGAAGCGTCGACGCAACTTCAATATTGGACAGACGGATGGATGGATGGATGGATGGTGATGATGATATTATATATGCGATGACAGCAGACGCGAAGAGCAGACACACCTTGTTGCAAATGCTTTTTTTTTATTTCTTATCCATGGCTATACATTTTTTTGTTTTTTTTTCTTTTTTGTATGGTCTGGTAATCGATATTTGGCCGTAGCGCTCCCTTGTTTGCCACGCCAGATGGATCGTTGAATAGATGGAGGGATGGTTGGGGGTAAAACTCTTCACAGAATCCCCAGAAGATTCGTAGGGAGGTCAAGTGGCAATGATCCTATGCATATAGAATAAATTCATTCAAAGATGTAGTTTCGATTTGAGCTAGTTTAAGCTTTACATTATTCTAGGAAACGTAAGTTTTAAGTATGAAATAAACAACTAAAAATTAAAGAAGAACAGTCAGTAAATGGCATTAAATTTGCATGGCAGGCTTGGGAGTTAAGAACCATAATTTTGTGCCCGCTAATTCTATGTGAAGGGAATACTAAACTGAACCTGCTGGTCTTCTTGGTTCTGCCTACCGGCAGCTGAATCCCAAGTACGAGTTCCAGGGGATGATGATGACGATAGTTCAATAAACTGGCCGAGTCGAGCGTTGATCCTGGCCTATTTGGCATCGTCAGGTGTCCTGTGTGAGCCTCCCCTGACAGCAGTTGAATGAACGCAGCCAGCTTCCTTTAGTCGTGTCCAGTGTCCTGACCTGTGCCTTAAGAACCTGTCTTCTCCTGCCGCTGTCGGTGTTGGGTTCACCTTAACGGCCGAGACACACGCTTTGCATCCTGGCAGAAGGACAAACGAACAGCAGGTACATGCATAGCGAGAAAAACTTACCTATCTTATTATTATATTTACAATGAAATTAAAGACTAAGCAAAGAGTTTGCTTATTATTTATTTATTTATTTATTTTATGAATATTTTAATCAGTGATTAAATCACTAGTTTTTTGTCTCAGTGTGTGTGTGTGTGGCTGGAGCAACCCTTGCAATTGCACAAGGGCTCAAAGGTGCATCCTTGCATCATCGTGCAGGCGGTGGTGGTGGTGGTGGTGCTGGCATCGGGACTGCACCTGTCGCGGCGGCGTTCGTGGCCAAAACGGGAGATCCAGCGGATCATTGACTGGTATAGAGTTACAGCCCCGTCACACACAGATACACATACAGAATACAGTTCACAGAATCGGGTGACAGTCCCTTTTGCTCCTTTCAGAGCTCTGCAGCTCCGGAGCTCCAAGAGCTTCAGTGTTGCCGAGTCGTCAGCCTGGCTGCTCTGGCTTTTAGCTTTAGATTTGGCTGCAACTTTGGCTAAAAGGATTTAATGAAGTGGAAGGCGGCAGTTAACTTTCGCCGTTTTAACCCTTCCCCTTTAAAGAAATCGATCACATTTCAGAGACATTGAAACCCGAGAATCGGAAGTCCGACTGGAAACGACTGGCAGGCGATGTAATGGTCGAGTGGAGCGGCTCTCCTGCTCCTTGTCCAGTTGTGCTTCCTTTTCCCAATTGCCCAGGAAGCTTTACAAGCAGCATATATCGCATTTCAGGATGCAGATTCTCATTAAATATTTTTAAACCATTTATTTGATTGTATGCAAGACCTAAAATAGTAATAATAATATTTTTCATATTTTAAAATACTCTCCAATGTGCTTTTATAAGTTCCTATGCTCTTGTTTATATTTTTTTTTGAGGTCAGAATCGTGGCTGAAAACTTTCACGGTCCACGTTTGGGCTCAGTTCGTTGACCATCTCCCTCCGATATGAATGTATCTATTGGGTGCTTAATTTCACCGACTCGGCGGCACTCGCTTAATGAATTTTGATTATTAAACAAATCTCAAACGAGCCACGCACCGCATGTACACATCATTTTTTAATAATGCATAGTTTGTCCATAAATTTCTTTCATTCTCTGCGGAGACCATTGAGTCGACTCTTTTCCTAACAATAACCGACATTGATGAAAGCCATTTGCATACAGTTATTTTTGAATTGTCCAAAAGGGTGATCATAAAAATCTCTATTTGGAGGTATTTGTTTTTTTTGTCGTGTACCAAAAGAAGTTTTTTTGTATATAGTAAAAATAAGCTTTGGTATAATCATATTATTCAAGAATAATATATAACCTAGAAATTAAATATTTGACAAAACAAATTTCTTTAAAAAAAAGCTAAATGGAGTGCCTGAGTTTCTTAAATTATTAAACAAAAAAATATTCAAAAATATTTAATCATTTTCAAAGGTTTTTAGTAATTTATTTGGGAATTTCCCTGCTTTTAAATGGGTTCTTTTATGAGTTTCTTAAATATTTTACAAATATATATAAAGATATTTTAAAATATTGTATATATTTTCATTTTCCAAGGTTTTTAGTAATTTATCAAGGAATTTTCCTGCTTTTAAACAGTTTCCTGGTACTTGTATCTCCGTTTTCCTTATATTATATGTTCCCGAAGCTGCAGGGAATCTAGAGTTCGTTTCGATTGGAGAAAGCTCCTCCTCTTCAGGTTTTCTTAAATCCAGCTCAGACAGAGACAGCGATGACAGGAGGGGGAGCATACCTGGGCACGATTTCCAAATACATTAATACCGCGATGGGTGCACGATGCGGCGGCATCGAACTTGGACATTGGGCATTGGGCATCGGCACGCCATCCAAGTCCACTTTCCGATGTCGAAGGTGTCCGATGACCGATGTTTGATAGCCGCTGATGGCAATGGCTGCTGCCTCCTCTTCTCCAACTTACTGAGCCAAATACGAAATCACATCCAAACGCAAAACCAGAAAAAAATATTACCTGTTGTAGAAGTCGAAGTGGGAATTGCCCCTTAATTAAAAGATTTGTTTTAAAAGGCTAGGAAAAATATTTTTTTTAAATATCTGCTTGTCATGTTAGTGAAATTCTTTTTCAGCATTTTATCCATGTAAGAGAGGAGCAAATTCCGGTAATAATTATATATAAAATATATAAACAAATAAAATATATTTCAAATAAATAAAAACAAAGTATATATATGAGGTATAAGGATTCTTAAACTCACAATGTAAGGGGCATATTTATTCATTTATTTAAACTATTTTTTATTACCAAAACAATACTTAAAGTAGGCACAACCTGCCCTATACAGGGTATCACAAATCTTACGGCTCAATAAAAGAAAATGTACGACGATGGTGATGGCGACGCTGGCGACGATTGGCGGTTGGCGCGTTTTTGAAGCCCCAACTTGGTAACCGATGGCTGGGCAACCGGTAACTGGTTAATGGTTACTGGTTACTGGTTACTGGTTACTGGTTACTGATAGCTGGTAGCGGGTGACCAGCAATTGCCAGTGATTCTTCATTAAAGATTCATGGTGTGTTTTTCTTTTGTCGCCGTCGATGGGCCAACTGCATCGACAGTGGCTGCTGTTTCTCTTGCTGCTGCGCGCCAATCTTCACTGGCCAAGCCAAGTGGAAGCCACAGCCAAAGCCAAAGCCAGTTTCAAATGGTCAGGCGACTTTCTTTTTGACCAGCCACCAAAATCGAGGCAGGGGACCCGAGGGGGCAGAGGAAGAGGAGGAGGAGGAGGAGTATGGACACCCGTAGGCCCTTCTATGGACATCGCCATCGCCATCGCACATCGCACATCGACATCGCCGCCCCTCGATGGCTGTTCAATGGTCTCTCTGGGGCCCAGCTTTGGATGTTGGCCGTGTCTTCAGTCTTCAGTTTCTCAGTCTTCTGCTACTGCTGCTGCTGTTGCTACACAGGAAAAAAATCAAAAGTTTAATGTGTTATTAATATATTTCTAATAGTTTTAAGAGTCTTGGGAAATGTTGTTTGAATTTTGTAAACAAATGAGAATACAAAAGAGGATTTAAGCCCTTATCCCCTTGACTGTGGCTGAAAATCTATGGTATATAGAATCGTAAAGCAGCAGATTTTCTCGCAGTGCCCTGCGACTTCGGGGCCGTTGTAGGCCGTTGGCCTAAAATAATGGCCGCAAAGAAAATTTCTATATTAAAATGCTTTGCCATGCCTCGGCATTGTCAGCTCGGTGGCTTGATTTCTTCTTGAAATCTTCGTGCATGGCTATATCCATATAGCCTCCGTCGGAGTGCGGCGGCAGCGGAGAGATCTCCTCGATCTCCTCCGGCGCGTTTTAATTGCCCATTGAATACCTAATTTTGTGGGGTTCGTGCGAGTACTTCTTCTTGGCCACAGATAAGCAGCAGATCGCCTTTTAGGGTTCATCCAGTGTAGTGTCTTGGAATGTTTTTCAGATACAAGAAATCCGACTACAAGTACGAAAATTTCAATTATCAGAGAAGGTCTTCTTCAACGGAAGTAGAAATACTGCGGATTGCGTTGGCCTAATGAGTCGCGTTTCCAGGTAGTCCATTTGCCTCGTGTTTTCCTCTGATTTTCGTGACATTTATTAACTCCCAATTCCTGCGGTTATCTCTCGCCGAAGGTCGCCTTTTGGTCAATGATTGTCGTCCTATTATGCATGGATGGAAATGTGTAAGAGCCATCCTCGGGATACCGGGACAGTCATTCCCATTTCCGACATCCATTATGAGCGGAAGTAGGTTACAAAATTCCCTCTGGAGGCCCACAATCTGCATATCCCTTGTTTCTGGCTTCCCCTTCGGCATTATCGTTTGCATAAATCAAGGACAGTTGTCTCTACATTCCTACATTCGATTAAGTGCAATTCGAAAAAGAAGTTAGAAGGTGACAAGGTACATTCGAAAAATATGCATTTAAAATACTTTATTCTAATGTCTGCCTTAATAATTAATTTAAGAATATATACAATCTCATTGGCGTCTTCTTGATAACCCAAGGAAGAGCTCTTTTTAGAATTTGTTTGCTTGAAGAACAGGCCTAGCTCATTAATGATTAATCTAGCAAAGATATAGCCCGGCATCGAAAATTTATACGCCGCCATAGTTCAATGGATTACGAGTGCGTTTAACAATTTAAATGGGGCTTTTGCTTGCGGTTCTTCCACGTGTGCTGGCACCGAATCCGATCCGATCCAATCGAATCCGAATCCGAATCCGAATCGTATCTCAACCCCAAGAGCAGGCCATGCCGTCCCGTCTCGTTCCTCCGTCATCAATATTCAACGCATTACAATTGCAATACGTTCCAGGCACTTACTTGATCCCATCGCGCGATCCAATCGGATACGATCCGATACTATATATACACGAGCTGGCGCTGGCGCTGGTGCGATCAAATCAGCGACATCAGTGCGGATTTTTATGCTGATTTTGACCCACTTGACTCCGTCGAGTGTAGTCCATGAATCGCGATCGGGCGGGCGTCGAGCTTTTGAGTCGATCGACTGATTGTCTGTGTTGATAGTGGGGGATAAATGCTATATATTAAATGCTATATACATAAGCCCAATTCAAGGCTCTGGCATAGAGCTTTGTGGGGATGCTGTATTCCTTTACCACCTACCAAACAAAAGGAGAACTTTTAAAAAATGAATTTAGTAAACACAATACAATTATGACAACTAAGCGAAGGAAGTGCTGACACGCAAGTGTCTTGGTATGCGGCAAGTTCCGGCCCAAAGATTAACATCATCATCATTGTCGCCGTGATGTATGTGGAGCATCGGGCAGAGAGAGAGAGAGAGAGAGAGATAAAGAACATCAAAAGGCCGACAAAATCCAAAAACGAACAATAAACAAAGGCAAACACGGAGTGCAGATACCGGGTAAAGCGGCGTTAAAGCTCCGTCACAATATGTTTAATATTTGCCCACTAAATCGAGGCGGGATGCGATAGCAGAACAGTCTCCTCAAAAGATGAGCCGACACCTCTTTCTTCTCCTGGCCACCCGGCTGGCTGGCTGGCTGGCTGTCTGGCTGACCTTACCCCGAAACCCTGTTCTGGTTCTTGTTGTTTTTATTTTTTTATGGTCGAGATGATCAAGAGACCAATCCGCGCATCATTAAATGTGGATGACCTACCCCAGGCAAGGGGTCAGCTCCGGGGAACTTGCTTCGGGCCCTGGGATTTCGAATTCGGGTGGTCCTCTAACCAAATAGCATCCGATTTATTTATTAACGACTTTTCTAGGGTAAAAATATTTAAGTATAGGAGAGAATAGAATCCGATTCCTAGTGAAAAAAATATATAATTTTAGGTGAGAAAATCAGCAAGGTAATGCAAGTTTTTGTTTTTGTTTCTGTCCGCCTTGATCTCAGGTCTTCTTCGATGTCAACCGGAGTTAAGTAGAGTAAATCCCAGTAAATCTCACTAAATCAGAGTAAAATCGGTAGCAAATCGCAGCAATTGGTATGCAAAGTGTGCGGCAACTGGCTTAATTTTGTGGCGTTGAGGAGGCCGCCGTTTCGTTTAATTGCTGAGCCACATTATGTGACAAGAAGCGGAGCGTGTAGCCCTCCAACTTTTAGTTGATAAACAAAAAAACAACAACATAAACATAAAAAACAAAAACAAAGAAACAATAAAGGCAACAAAAACAAGAAGAAAATACAGAGAAAAAGACTGTTGAGAGACGCAAAGCAAATATGTCATGTAATAAAACCGCAGAGCCGCAGAGCCGCAGAGCCAAAACGTTTCTCTGATAAAATAATTGAAAATAAATTTAATCTACACATTTCCCACGCTGCTGCGAGCACCACCAAAACTAAAGTAAACAATTGGCCGACCGATTATTAAGTTAATTAAATGCAAATTAGTTACAAATTAGAATGGATAAACTCCGCTGGCAGGTGCTACGCATATGTGGTGCTCCCCGTAAACCTAGCTCAGCTCAAATCAGTTATCAGTGGGCGGTTGTGCTCCAGTTTTCCCCCAAGAGATACATATCATCAGAGAGCTCTGGGTTGAATTTTTAACTAGGTATGGAACTGAATCCAGGAGAGAACTTTTTGCAACTTGGTTTCTTTGAAGAATGCTGAAGTATGTGACGTTGCCGACGACTGTTTACCTCAATTCCCATTAAGAAAATAATATACTTGATGGAAAATAATATCACAAAATAAAGGTGCTATTAACTATTTAACTAATTAACAGAAAGTAATAAATATACTTCAAAAATATCTCATACATTTACATTAATAACCAAAACATTACATAGTATTAGCACCTAAACCAGATACAACTTTCCTGTTGTTTTCATATTCATATTTTATTTCATTTTATTTATATTTCCTCTGCTTCCAATTAATTGTTGCAACCTAAATCTTGCCTTGAGAAGCCATTTCATCATGGATCTCTGGAAGCATCGAAATAAATTCGAAAAATTCTTCAAAATAATTGATATTCGAACTGTTGACCCACAAAACAAACAAAAAACCCCAGTAGTTATTCCAGAGTTTCCTCAGAATCCCATCGATCTACAACTTGTTTTCGGTGAAGCAGACAGGGAAACCCTATGGATTCCCATGTCCAAGAAGAGCCCAAACAAAAAAAGTAAAATCTCACCGCTTATCAGGTGAAGATCAGGTGACAAAAATTAACCACACAATGGTGGGGGAATCAATGAAGGACGGAAAGGAAACAATTAGGCACCTGACTTCCTCAGGATGCAACCATCGACGGGATGCAGACTGTAACTGTAACCGATCACGTTCCCATTCAGGTGCTGATGGGGGATGGGGATGCCCCTGGAGAAGATGATCACCGTCATCGCATCGCATCGCATCGCCTCGCATCGAATGGAGCCTGATCGAGCTGGTACTGCCTGGGACTGCGTTGGTGATCTTGCATACACAATGCGTATCGTGTTTCAGCCTTTCAGCTTGGACAGGGAAAAGACTCGCACCTGATGGGAAAGCACAATGAGATGCCGATGCCCACAGCATTGGGCAATCGCTTGACCTCTTTCAGGATGTTGTTGTTGTTCAAAAGGAGGAGGAGGAGGAGCCGGTGGAGGTGGAGTTGGAGGTGGAGTTGGAGGTTCAAGTGCGTCTCCAGATAGGATTATGTCACAAGTGTGAATGTCACACTCGAAGAATACACGCACAGCTTTTCAATTAAATGTATCTTATCGAAGGCTTAACCTTTCTAGACATTTTATAGATTTAAACTTTACAAGAAATCATAAATATATATTATTGTGGAGATTATAGATGACTAGCTAGGCTTTCCTTTTTAGATTTCATTTATTGATGCTTTTTTCGTAGTGCAGAGTTCGAGTAACAGTTCGAATCCGAGTCCAAATCCGACTTCGAGTTCGAGTCCAAGTCTGAGTTACGCTCCAAGTTGGCCAATTCCAAGCGAGGGCCATCGATGATGATCCGGCTGGCATATAAATAAGGCCGAAACCAAAATCAAAGCCGGAGAGGCAGCACATCCCAGCGAGGCATCCTCACGTTTTGAACATAAAATACATTTTCGACTGAAATTTGTTTTGGTAGCTGTGCGAGTGCGAGTGCGAGTAGTTGGTAGTTGGATTCCCACGGAGCGGCAGCTACTGCGTGGGCGGATACAGATACAAATACAGATACAGAGACAGATACAGAGACAGATACAGATACAGACATCATCTTACCCAACTAACCTAACGCATCATGATCATCATCACCATCGGATGCCCAGATTAGTATGCATCCCAACGCCTCCGAGCACACTTAATGGCCCTGTGCGAGAGATACAAAACCGAGAGACAGACAGACAACTGCGACCTCAAAAATGGCAAGCGGCCAAGGCGGAGGAAGGCCTGCAGATGGAATGGAATGGAATCGAGTGGATGTATCCACATAATATACGCATCATTGCGATGATACATTCCATTCAGCATTGGCCACATCACATCCCCATCAAGTACCAATTTAATGGCAGCACTTCTTGGCTCACCAAACGGCACAGAGACAAAAAAATCGGGGACCCAGGTCCAGGGCTCTAAATGAATAATATAATTATTCAATTAATTAAATACAATTATCTATGAATGCTATATTTAGAGTTATAATTAATATATTTTATTTTGAGAGCCAAGTCTAAAGAGAAAAGAGTTTTTCTTTCTGTTTAGAAATTAGTATTCCAGCAGCAGAGTCCATGTCCAAGTCCAGTCCAACTGCCTGCTGAGGAAAGACTTTAATCCGGCTCTGGAATGTCCCTCCTCTGTCTCCGGATGAATGATGCTCGGAGAGCCAGTGTCGAGCTGAGCTCGACTTTTATGTCTGGCACGTTCTGGCTGGAGCCGAATCGGGGATTTGTGGAGCTGCCAGCCCCTGGGTTTAATGCATCCTCGCTTAACGTTCCCAGTGGCTGGTCGTAAAGCCCCTGGCACTGATCATAATCCACCGCAGGATAGTAAAACTCTAGGAATGTCCATAAAACATTGATGATCGAGCCTTGGTCTACAAAATTTAATGACCTTTTGCTGTAAATGTAATGTCTCTTTTTCTACCAAAAGTATTAACTCGTTGAATGGGAATCGAATCATCTTAATACATATATGTATTTCATACTATAACTAAATAATTATAACTCTCGCACTCCACAAGACTCCCTATTTAGCTTCTAGCAACTCGCTGGTAATGCTGGTGATCAGCAGTGCGATCACGTGCTCGGAGGATCTCATGAACATCCTTATTGCCCACGATCCAGCAAACGATCTGTGTGATCTATGCCACCTAAGTTTAGGGTCAACAAACCCAAACCCAATGAAGAGGGATCACTGTGTGATCACTGTGGGACCACTTTGGGCAGCCGGCCAGATCAGCCGCATATATACACATCCATGGCTATAGTACTCACTCGCACCCTGCCACTTACTTAAAATTCTAAAAGCAGATCGATGCAGCCGGAGAGGCCGGCACAATGGACAACTCGTTAAAGCCCCACTGGCTTTGGATGTCGCGGAGAAATTATCAAAGTGAAAGAGGGGGCACACGCACAGGAAATACTCTCCGTCATGATCATTTTCCATAATTAATCGGAGACGCAGCACAAGACATTGGCCACTTGTGGGTTAACTGGGTTTGTTGGCCCCACATACTATACATACGTGTCAATGGAGGTGGGTTTGTGGCCATAATTGATTTGTCTTTTTAGCAATGACTCCATTTTATTTGTATTTTTTTGTATAATAATTTTTGCACTCCCCCGTGTGAGCGCTCTAATAACTGCAACATTGATTTCGGCACCTTGAGGGGCTCCCAACTCGGCTATATTCGCTACAGCATTTAGGGGGCATTCCGGCGGTTTATAACCAATAAATGCCTAAGGAATATTCGAGGAATATTTTAATAAAAATAATAATAAATATTTTACGTTACAATTCAAAGGACAACTTTAAGAACTTTGAGTTCCTTAACAAAATAATTTTTAATTATTTTTTCTATTCAAATTTAAAGCCACCGAAAGGGTATTTGTTAAATACAGACTTAAGCTCAAGCACCAGCTACAATAATTGGCTAATTCAATTATTTACACAAGCTAAGAACTAATAATAATTGGCCGGGAGGATGTGGCTCCGCTCAGCACGACATTGGCGGCCTTGACTGGGTGTTGTTGGGTGTTGACTGCTGGCTGACTGCTTGGCTGACTAACGTTTTGCCTCTATGCTAACTGGTTTGTTAACGCCACCAAGGTTCGTCCAATGATGTGGCCAAGATGGCAGGCAGCAGCTGTTTTTGGGCGGATGTGCGATATTCGAATGCCCAGCGGTGAATTGAATTGCGTTCAAGGCGAGGCGAGGCGAGGAATCCGTTGACCTTGCCACGCGTTGGTGCCCGATACCCAGCGATACCCAGCGATACCCAGCTAATTAGCCATTAGAAGCCTCCGATGGAACGAACGTTCCACGAGGAAGGTCTGGGCTAGAAGTGAGACTCAAGTGGAGGTTGACCAGACACAAGCCTTCACCGAATATCCAAACATATTTGAGGATTTTGCTTGTCCAACTTGAAGACAATTTCAAATTGAAATTTTGATGGTTGATTGTTTGTTTATTTGTCGAAGGATTCAGAAACATATCCTTGTGATTCTTTAAATATTTGAAAAATCCTTCAGATGTATCCCTATCATTATGTTAAATAGTATTGTGTTTGCTTCCTTCCTTCTCGAAAGGTGTGAATGAAGAGTGTAAGATCTTCTAGAAGTGGAGACCCCAACACTCTGACCCAATTGTCCCACGCCACAAGAACCGTGGCATCTAGAACCGAGTCTGTCAGAGGTTTCTTCGTTTCGGTTCAGGATTGTGGGTGCTCGATAAGGAGTGTAAATATTGAACCACTATAAACCGAAACTGAAACCGAAACAAATCAAAAATGAAGCTCTGGAATTGTCTCTGGACCCTCTGGCTGGATATATAGTATAGTATTTGTTTGCCCCGATGTGGACGGACACCTGCGTGAGGCCTCGATAAACCCTCTGCCAGAGCAGCTCGTCAACTCGATCGAAAAGTCAGAGTTTTTGGATTTGGGATGGGAATGGGAATGGGATGCGGGGATCTCAGGTATACATACCTATATATATATATATGCGTGTTTGTGTGTGTCAATGTCTATATCTCTGTTTAATTTTGCTCTCTGATCGTGTGAAGGTTTTGACTTATTTTTATGGGCGTTATCTTATCGCGTTTTGATTTACGATAGAGCGGCTAGAAGGCTTGAGAGTGAACGAAAGAGTAAGATTTTCAATTGGTATGCGGGGTTATAGTTATTTTATTATTATTAAATTATATTATTATTAAAATATACAAAAAAATTTATTTATCAATTCGTTTTCTTATAAAGTTAATGCATTTTTGTATAAAAAAATAAAGTCCGACTTTATTTTAATAGTTACGTTTTTTTAGAAACAATATTTCGTAATTCATCTATCGTTTTCTCTGCTGTATCTGTATCTCCCACTCACTCCCTTTATCCACACTACTTTTGCTCTCGCGCCAAACACGAAGGCATTTCATCCGGACGGATGTGAGCATTACTTTTTATGGATATTTATGTAGGGGACGTGACCGTCAAAAAACTAAAGATATATATAAATATATACAAGAAGGGGGGATAAAGAGAGAGCTACAAAAAGAGAGAGAGAGAGAGAGACAGATAGGGAAAGAGACCCCCTCTTTGGGGAGTTGCTTGCTTGCTGCTTGGAAACACCGGGTGACTGTTAATCCATAAAGCAGGAAATCGACCCAAGCCAATCGTTTATCGATCTTCAGTTTGCGAAAGAGATGGTCATAGTATAAACAGAAAGAGAGGGTCCGATGATCACGATGATTACAGCCGAATTAACGGTAATTCTGGCCGCGTGACCACCGATTATATACTCTTCTCTCTCTCTTTTTCTTCGGTTTCTTCTGTACCCTATCTAGCCTTTCTTTTTTCTAGTCTTTTTGCTCCCTCTTTTTTACAGAATCTTCCTTTGCCAATCTTTATAATCAATAGGTATATTTTAGGGGTATTTATTGTTGAAAATAATAATATGTACATAATACCACTAGGAGACTCCGATGAACTGGTGAATATTGATGACTAGCGATTACTCGGATAACGCGACTGTCTGGAGCCAGTCTGCGCGATTCTTGACGGGGAAACTTGAGCGGATTGCTGTGCCCATCCATCTAACCATCCATCTGTCTGTCTGTCTGCCTGTCCAGCCATCCATACGAGCACCTCCCCACACGTGATGTTCTGCGCGTGCGCCAGTTCCCCTTGCAAGCACCGATCTCCTCCAGAAAATCTGGAAATGCAGAAACGATGGCGTTGATAAGGCCATAGAAAGTGATACCAGACATGCGATAGCGGATCACGGACATGGAAAGTGAATACCTTTGGGAACTGGCCATCAGCAAGGCTATATCTGTACATACATATATATGTATATATTTTATATATTTTGGGGAAAAAGTGCAATTCCTTGGCCACGGAATTTGACACGTAAGTGTGCAGCTTTTGGCCTTGTCAACGGATGCCAGGGCGAATTCTATACTTTATATGACTAATGAAGGTTTTCAGAGAACAAAATTATGTTTTTTCGCTTGTGTATTATTAAGATATATACAAATATCTTAAACTTTTAGCTTTCTTTTCTTGACATCTTCAATATTTCAAGAGTTGTTTTGACTTTACCGTGTGTCATTAAGGAGTCATATGTTGTCAGTACTAAAACAATACACATCCTCGAAGTCAAACCACAAAAGCAGGTGGCTGTTAACAAATCCATTGGTAACACCAATCTACAAATCCCAGTGGAAACCACACATGCAACATGCAACAAGTGCTGGCACATCCAGAGCTGGTTCATCATGCAATCTTCCTCTTCCATTTCCATTTGCCGCATTCATAAAACAAACAGCGCCGAAACAAAAGCAAAAGCTAAAGCTAAAGCGAAATCATAATAAATATCTCGCGTAAATGCAACAAATTTGTGGCGCATGCGCAACCAGCAACCAGCAACCATCAGCCATCAGCAGGCGGACAGAAACAAAGCACCACCTCTCCTCTGTTGGCGATGTGCTGCTGCGTCTCCGCAATTAACAAAAACAACAGCCGGCCCAGGCCATCCGCCCAACCACCCACCACTGCACCACCACCGCCCAAATTGCCACCTCCGATGAGCCAACTGGGTATACCCTTGCCACAGAGTTTGGTGCCTCTGAATAGGCTCTTGACTTGAAATCAATTGGAAAAAGTTATTATTCCTGATGATGCAACAATATATCTAAAGGATATTTTTTTGCTTTCAATAAGGCTTCACCTAACGCCACCAACTTAACCTTAAAGCTAAATAAAATATTGATGAAAACTAAAGAGTTATCGACCTTTATGGTAAGTTGAAACTTTTAACTTTAGCGCTCAAACCTAAATAGAATTATGTAAAAATAAGGATTTCTACCAGAAATTTACAAACTGGTTAAGTAAAAACGCATCTAAAAGAAAATAATTATAACTTAAGTATAAAATTGGTTGCGTTCACCAGATCAACATGATCACTGATCAGTGATGGATTTCTATCGATAGTTCTGCTGAACGCGTGTGATCCCTGATCATGATTTTAGTCATCATGATCACCAAAAAAGGATCGTAAAAATAGCATTACCTTTTCGCGATATTGATGGATTATTTTCGATACGAAAAGAATAATAGAGAAATAAGAACGTAACCAAAGGAAAAAACAATTAAATAGTAATGAAAGCAATGTCATCCCTAGTCATCTTGAATAATTACTTATCCTTAATTAATTGTTCATTATTTATGTATTTATTATTAAGCTTTTGTAAGTACGAATGAAGTGTGCATGGCTGCAACAGGATGAAATAAATTTGACAATACGCCTTTTTAATAAAATAAGGCACACCACATTCAGTAACAAATTATTTTATGAGGTCTCTGGTCAAAAACTATTACTTGGACAATTTTAGGAATATTTTAAAATGCCCCCAATTGCTTTTCAGTTATACGAACTGTTGTCCATTTCAGTAACCTTATAAGCAAATTCGAATCAATGTTGGCAGAAAGCAGGAAGATAACGATAAGTTTCAGTCGATTATTTTTGAGATGATAAAATGTGTCATACGCGTTCAGCAGAAAAACTTTCTTACTGATTACTGATCCATCACTGATCAGTGATCATGTTGTTCTGGTGAACGATAGTACATATATCGAAGAATTTCGATAATATAGCTTATTGACCGAAGTACTAAAGGGTGCTTTGATCTTCGGTTACCCATTGGAAACCATCTCTTGGATATTTCTTTTTCGGTTTGCTAGACTTTAACTGGCGGCACGCGTTGAGCTGAGCTGCGATGCAATTTTCGTATCTGCAAGATACATTCGCCGCGTTTTATGATTTACGCTCGCCTCGCTTTATATAATGAGGCCTGAGGCCTGCACAACCCAATGAAGAGTTGTGTTCAAAAAGAAGCATTTCATAATTGAAAATGTTGCAACTATTTGGCAGCGCGCTCAGCCTGCCCGCCATCCCGTTCAACCATCCATCCATCCATCCATCCATCCATCTGTCCATCTGTCTGGTCGGCTGCCTCCGCTGCCGCTGCCGCTGCCACTGCGTTGCATGTTTGATTTCTGCTAATGCAATGCGGCATCTGTGTTGCTGTTGTAATTAACAGCAGCGAGCAGCAAATGCAAGTTAAAGCCAGGCATCCACGAGCCGAGACCCAAGAGACTCCTAAGAGGAAGTGGCCGCATATCAATTCGAAATTGCCTGGAAATGCGATCGAATTGCTGCCGGGTTGTTTTTGCCAAAATAAACCAAAACAATAAGCTTAGTCAATAGATATATTTATTATGCCAAGGAACAGTGCCCCCTGTACCTGTCCGCAATCCCAGTTCCGAGTTCCCCAATATCTTGTATCTTCCCATGTCGGGGAATTAAAAAAAAGAAGTAAACATGGTGCGGCAGAGAAGAAGATCTCCAAGTTGTGACAGATATGAGCAATTAAGTGAGTTGTTTTGTCTGTTTCTTGGCTTGGTTGCTTGGCCAAAAACGAGACGAGCTGTGAGAGTTGGTAACAACAACATCAACAGCGTGCTAACGGAAACTGCTGGTCAGCTCCGGTCAGTGTTCGGTGGCCAGCTTTCATCTAGCATATGTATCTTTTATGGCCCCCCTCTTGAACAAAAAAACCGAAACAGAAACAGAAACATATTACGAGTTTGGGGCGCAGTTAAAACGACACTCGTACCCCGGGGGTCAAAAGGTGCTGAGAACGAGCCGAGCTACCGCCAAAATGATGCTGAAATTGTGGAAATTTAGACGACTTATCCGACATCCCGAGCGAGACCGAGAAACTCGTTTCACCTCTCACCAAGTCCGGGCGCGGTTTCGAAATGTCTGACCACCTTCAGATGGATGGGCTTTAGGTGGCTCTTCTGGTTCGCAGTCGCTGCTATTGCTTTCCCAAAAAGAAATCTCTGAGAAAATCTCTGACTAATTGGCCCAGATTGGTACAGATCTCTGGATCCTGGGTCACCAAATATTGATCAAAGGGGTATTCGACCCGGCAAATCCATGGATTTTAACACGCAGACGAGTGACAGCAGATGAGTATACGAGATGAGGCTGCGCCCCAGGAAGCCTTGGAATCCGTCACCTTTTCCTTTCATAATCATAATAATTCAACCCCTATTGAGGGCGAGAGCCCATAAATCAACAACTGAGGGAGATGAGGTTGAAGATGCGAAAACCAGTTTACCGACTTAACCCCTTTTTCTCAAGATCCCTATCCCTAACCCTTGTGCCGGTCCCGATCCAGTTTCGTCACGCTTCTCTACCCTTTCCCCTCTGATCTCCCTCCGATCCGTTGACCAATGACCAGTCCAAAAAATCTTGAACTTTCTATCCCAAAAACTAATTGAATTTGATGCCTAACCTAACCCATAACCCCTGGCAAATTTCATTAAAAATGTACGAGAATGTTCTTTGAACTTTCAACCCAAGTGGCAAGGATGCTAGGGGAGGTGCCAGTCCCAACAGATCGCGATCTTCGGAGAGGTCGGCCATTCGAGGTGTGTTTTGGGTTGGAAAATGCCTGTTTTCGCACTCCATTATGGAAGCTGGTCCTGGGGTCGCAGTTCAAAGTGGACCAATCACATTGCTTCGTTAATGAATACGAAATCTGTTTGCAAAGAGAAGGAATTTTTATATACAAATTTAAAAGTATTCCATAAAATATTAAAACAAATAAATTCCTAATAGGAAACAAAAATAATCTGTTTAATTAAAAACAATATTTCAAACTATTGCGAGACTCCCTTATATGTATATCTTCTTCAATTTTAATTAAATCAATCAACCGATTCCTGTTCCTCCTGCCTTTATGTTTCTTCCAACCGACCGTTGACCGTGGGTCAGTCTCTGCGTTCAGGTCCTGATAATCCTTGACCGAAAGTTGCCCTGCTTTAATTTGGCTGTCCATTCATTGGACACGTCCAGAGGACATGCAACTAAAAATGAAGGAAAAACAAAACAAAAGGCTGCTACAGAAAAAAAAATAAAATACAAATAAAAAACAGCGAAAACCGTTACGCCTTGGCACAATGCCCAAGGGTCCTTTTGGCTCTGCCAGCTTGTCCTATGCCTTCTTTTCCCGCTCCCATCTCGATCTCGTTTCCCTGCCAGTCACTGACCTCATTTCGATCGCCTTCGGACCGCCCTTCGTCCTCGTCCCCGCTCTGGTCCTCGGGTGGTGTCCCGAACGAACTCTGCTGGACTAAGGACTAAGGAGTGAAACCGAAACTGAAACCGACACAGAAACAACTTGCAATTAAGGCTCCTAAATGCCCGGGGAATTAAGAAGGGGCCAGGATATTGCCAACGGACAGGCGAAAGGATCGCCAGATACACGTCTTTGAAATGCAGATTGTGCATAAAATAATATACATAAATAATATATAATAATAATAATACATAAAAAATAATAATTAAATAATTATAATAAATAATAATAGTAAATAAAAATAATAAGAATTAACTAACAATAATGATAAATACAAAATAATAATAATAAATAACAAGAAAAGAAGCTAACTTCGACTCGCCGAAGTTTATGTTATATTATATTATTTATATACCCTTGTAGATTGCAATTAAACTATAAAATTAAAAACGAAATACTGAAATAATAATAAATGACCGCTTCTCAAATTAGATGAAAATGTGTTAAAAAAACAGCGGAGTTATGATTTTTATGACCTTGCAGGGTATTATAATTTCAGTCAAAATATTTCAATGCAGTGAAGGAGACATCTCCGACCCAAATTATAACAACCCAAATAATCTAATAATATTCATAATTACAAATTTCTAACCTTAGCTTTTATTTATTAGCTAAAAATCAAACTCAGCTTCGAATTTCTTGGGACTACTTAATAATATTTCAATAATTAATGATTCGATAATTAATATAACAAAGACCTTGAGTATCGTACAAAATAATCAATTTGAATTCAACAAAAAAAATAAAAATGCATCTTTTCATTTCATATTCTATTAATATGTTTTATCTTATAGTTGTCCGATTTTTATAAAATGAATATTAAAATGTCACATTTAAAAGTATATGTGAATGTCTTGACAAACCGAAGAGTTAATTAAAATCCAAGTTTCAGAAAAATAAAATTAAAGCAATATCTCAGAGAGGTTTAAAATACGTTAATTGCAGACGATTTACAATTTATTTATCTTTCTTTGCCGATCGTTTCTATGACAGCTATTATTAGACAGATCTGACCTATTCCGACATATATACTAATAAAATAAAATGAAAATTATCTGCAACATTTAGAAATCTGAGACTTTGTTTTTCGTCTTTGTTTTTTAATAATTCCCAAAGAGCATAATATATAAAATGCATTTAAACAAGAAAGGAAGCTAACTTCGGTTCGCCGAAGTTTATATACCCTTGCAGATTGCAATTAAACTATAAAATAATAAAAAAGTCGAAATTCTGAAATAATAATAGGTGGTCAATTCCCAAATTTGATTAAAATATTTTGAGAAATAGCGAAACTATGAATTTTTTATTATTACCCTGATTGTTCCTATGACAGCTATAGGATATAGTCGTCTAATTTTCATGAAATTAAAACTAAGGTTCTCAAACAATATTAAGTGGCCAAATCTCAAATTTGATGAAAATATGTTGAGAAACAGCGAAGTTCTATTATTTTCCTGATTGTTCCTATGGCAGCTATAGGATATAGTCGTCCGATTTTCATGAAATTAAAACCGAAATTCTAAATTAATAATTAATGGCCAAATATCAAATTTGGTGGAGTTTTGTTAAAAACTGACAAAGTTATAATTTTTTTCGAAAGTTTTACCGATCGTTCCTATGGCAGCTATATGATTTAGTTGTCCGATCCGGCCCGTTCTGACATATTTACGAGTGAGAGTATATAGAAGACTAACTGCAAAGTTTCATTCAGATAGCTTTAAAACTGAGGGACTAGTTTGCGTAGAAACGGACAGACAGACGGACAGACGGACAGACGGACAGACGGACATGGCTAGATCGACTCGGCTGTTGATGCTGATCAAGAATATATATACTTTATGGGGTCGGAGATGTCTCCTTCACTGCGTTGCAAACTTCTGACTGAAACTATAATACCCTGCAAGGGTATAATAAAATATTGCGAAATATAGAAATGTATATAGAATTTTTCTTGGCAATACGTTAAAGATTATTAACTTGAAATAAATGCATAATAATCAATCGCCAGATCATGTTATAGTTTATAGTTGGGTCAGAAAACTAGTTTCTTCTTCGGTGATAACCCCATTCCTGGCTAATCCCAATCAAGGGGGTCGGGGGTCGGGGGTCGGCAACTTCTGCAAGATCAAACTCTCATTAACCCGCAAAAGGATGCGGCAGGACCTTGGTAGATCCATAAATTATAATTTTAACGGCTAAACTGACTGCGTCACAAGACAAATTCCCAATCAAGGGACTCCCAAGTCCCTAGGATTCCTGATCACCGGATTCCGGATCAAATTGTAATGCGCATGCGATGGTCAAGTCTTCGGGACTGGTCAGCGAAATGAAATATGAGTTCAGAACGGGGACCGAGAACGGGGTTAGGGATTGGGCTGGTCAAGCGTGTAATGCTTAAGGATGTGAGAATGTCTTGGCGGTGGCAATTTCCATTTCAATTTCAATTTCACAGTGGCCCGAATCAAGATCAGCCCAACTAATATTCAAATGAGGTCGCCGGATCGCGGGCCCGAGGCCGTAAATTAAGGTGACCAAGGAGACTGACCAGGGAATGCATCAGCAAAGGGATGGGGAAGGGTAAGAAGTTCAAGTCCAGGAAAGGTCCAAGATCGGGGTGAGTAATAACGAGCAAGCGGAGCAAACTCATTACAATGGGAGCAAACGGCAGAGGGCAAGGCACGAGAAGCGAGAAGCGAGAAACGAGAAACGAGAAACTGGAATGGGATGGAGGGATGGAGGAGGGATGCACCATCATCATCCCCTTGTGACCAACGGTGACCACTGGTCAGCCCCGAACTCATTTGCATTTCCATTCCCATTTCTCGCGATGCGCTGCATTTGTATTTTATTTTTTTTTATTTATTTCCCCGCTCAAGGAGCTCCTTGGCTTCCTGGTTCTCCTCGCATTTTCCCATCAGAATTGGTCAGTCACTCCCGGCGACGGCGCCTTTTGTTCAGTGTGTCTAGTGGTCCATTGTCCGAACGCCGTGCCAGGCCATCCCCGTTCATTGTTTTCCTATGTCATGTCCGACAAGAACCTACGACTAGAAACGAACCAAAGACCAGGGACCAGGAGCCAGGAGCCAGGAGCCAGAAGCCAAGACAAAGCTCTAGAGCTCCTGGGCCAAACTAGTTTGCGGCGGGTTCAAGTGAGACATATTTCGCGGCAATCAGGCTTTTTCCCAGCTGTGTGATCCCGATTCAGGACATCATGTTCCGAACCCAGCCCCGACCCGCTAATTATATGCTTTTTTTTTTTGTTGTTGTTTGGGCGGGAATCTCGGAACTAAGAAAGATGTGAGAAGCTTCTACTATGTCTTAAATAAACGAAAAATTAATTATTTACTAAAGAGTTATTATTATATCTTCAAATATATTCATATTTTATAATATAAATCTATAATATTCTCTCAAAAACTTAAACCTGACTTTCACGAACTAAATCTAACTTATTCGTCCGAATCAGTTTCAAGAGTTGTGTGTAGGCTTTCGGATCAATTAAAGGGTCTTATATGGGCACTTCAGATACTTCCACAAACATAGACTTGATAAATCTCCGCTCATTTATCACCACCGATCGCTGGTGATGAATTATTGATGACCTTTTGCCTTTTTGGGTGAACTTTAGGCCAGTTAATTACTTAATTTCATGCAGTTTATGCCCCGAAAGCCAAGCCCTGGCAACATCCACCCCCGAGAGGAAAACCCAAAATAAAAAAAAAATAAAAAACGGGAAAACCAACAGAACAACATCATCATCACCAGGGCAGTGCTGGTGGGGGATGATGCCTTCTGATGCGGCGCTTAATCGTGACTTTTAACGCACAGAAAGGTGAGGCCAACTATGGGGTGTGGTCCTCACTCGAACCCGAACCCGAACCCGAATCCGAATCCGAATTCGAGTCTAAACGCCACCCGCGCCCAGCGGGAAGCAGATGCTTGCCCCGGACCATAGGTCATCGTGTAATCCCAGCGGCCCTGGCCTTTTGGATGCCAGACCCAGACGCATCATAATTGCATTTGGCACGCTCACTCAACGCCATGCAACGCTCCGATTCCTTCTTGGGCAGACATCTGACATTTGGACCTGAAAAAACCATAAAAAATGTATAAAGGATACATCGCACACCTATGAACAAAGAAATCTCTTTTGCCATAACCAAGATGCTAACTATTATTATTAATAGTTATCTATTTCCGCCCAGGAAACGCCTTACTAGCTTTTCCCGCTCGCTCTCTCCCTCTCTCTCTCTCCCTCTCTCGTTTTCCGCTTTCCGCTAGACAGACTTTCAGCAAGCTCCATAAATATATATATCCATCTATTTCGTACAATGTATCTGTATACAGACACGAAGAGCACCTAGATCCCGAATATTACCTGGTTGCAGATTGCCCAAGGCTTTCGAGATTTCGGTGCAAAGAAACATATATATTTTACTCGTAGCATTTGTGTTTTATGGCTACACTCGTGTGCTCTCGAATCAATTACGTGTAAATGAAAACGAGATAAAAATTAAAAGCGAAAAACCGACGCAACGAAATCGAAAACGAAACCGAAAACGAATCCGTAGCAATTATCACGTGCAAGCCATGAAACTGGTACAAATAAAGACCCAACCGGTGAGGGATTAGCCAAGTAAATCAAAAGTAAAAGGCTATAAAGCCGGCAGTCGCCAAAATTAAAGCCGAATTGCCAAAAATTCCGCAAAGTGAGGAAACAAAAAATAAATATTATACATCGAGAATATTGAGAGTAACTTAGCCTTGCTGATTATCAAGGGTTCTGTTCTATCGATTCTATAAAAGTATCAACATGAACTGGGAGATCAGAAGTAATGTGTGTAGTGTTTACAAAAATCTTATTATTAAATCTTATTTTAATCCCAGAAGATCGGACATCATAAACCTTTCTATAGGGTTTCTGAAGGATTCAATAAGTTTTCATACAAAATGTAATTATTTGTTCATCTTTCCTTGGGCAAATATTAAAACTGAAAAAATAAACTCATTCCACCCACATTGGCATGAACTTTTATGCTCCAGATAAGCAGGCTTTTCTCGAGTTTTTCCCACGACCTCTGACTTATCAGCAGAGCGAGCTTTCCCCGTTAAACCAAGCCCGCATAGTCCCAAAAACCCAGGAGATTTCGAGAGCTGTATTCCCAAGAAGCCTTCATTGCCGTCCAGCCTGATAAGACCCAGAGCCCAGGGCCCTGGGCCATATGGAGCCGAGCTGTCTTTGGCTCTGGGACTGCGATTGGGACTGCTTTCCCGCCATTTGCTCAGCGAACCAAGAAGAACGAAGACCAAGAGACAGTTGTTGTTGAGCACCCCAGGTGGAGGAAGAAGTCTCTCGATAAGGCAGGAGAATTAAAGTAAAACCAAGAAGGTACGGGGGGGAGGGGAGAGTTATATGTCGATGTGACGATTGTGTTTTGTAACGGCCGCGACACTCGAAGAAACAGGTAGCTATTACACATTTTAATTGTTTTATAAGGGATACACTCCAACTGAAATATTTCCTAATTATCGCAGTTATTCTAATTATAATAAAATGGATTTCTTCAGAAATCTCTATTCCTTTGACTTAGAAAATTCAACATTTTTGTTGCAGTGCAAGGGCCCAGGATCGGCTGGTTGCTTTAACTCTTCTTCCAGCTGACTTTATACAGTGGCACGGGGCAGATTAGAGGTGGACGACGACGAGTGCCACATCAACTGGGTCGCTCAAGCGTTGCCCACAAACCTGGCAGAACCACTTCGGTTGAGGAGGGGCAAAAGAAGCGGGATCAGGACCTGGAGAAGTGGAAGTAGAAGAAAAAGAAGCCCAAGGATGACGGCGCGTATGAAGCCAAAGGAAATTACAGGGCCCGATTAGGTGACCAGGTGACCAGCTGCCATAACACACTGGCATTCGTCACCATCTAGATAGTGCAACGTCAACATGGTTCTTACATGTGGGTCACGTTCCTCTTCGCATCAGAGGGGGAAGGTGCATTTGTGGAACTTCTTTCGTTAAATTGACTTTTTCCTTTTCGGCTGCCTAAGCTGATTAAGCCACGAGGCGAAGCCCAAGTTCTTCCTGTGGGCAATATCTCCCGAAGTTCTGTCCTTCACAAGCATAGAATTTGGTAAAAATTGTTGAGAAAGCAAGATTTTGGAAATGGTTACACAAAGTAATCATTATTTTCTAATAATAAAGCTAATATATTCTCTGAATATCTTATTTCTAAATGTATCTTTTAAATGTAAATCTATGGTTCAGTATAACCCAGGTTATAATCCTTAGTTATAAGGAAAGAAGCCTAAGGATGCAAACTCATTATTTATAAGCTCTAAAAGTCTTTTTTAAAACCCATCTCAGGAGCTCTGGGGTCTGCAGCTAGACCCTCTATTCCACCACCAGATCCCATTTGGCTCTCCAGCAAACGCATTAGCCTGGCCAACATCTGTGGAATCAAGAGTGGAAAACGAAGACGAAGTAGAAACAAGGGCCACAGAGGAAGTGGAAATGGAAATGGGTTCAGGTTTAGGAGGTAAAAAATGTCATGTGGGTTCGAATTCGAGTTTGCGCAGGGGCACGTGGCCTCTCAAGCGCGAAATGCAACTGCAACTGCAACTGCAATTGCCACGGCCTCGGCAGGCAGCGAAACGGACAGGGACAGACAGAGGCGCAGAGACTGAGAGCGGAGATGGCGGAGATCGGAGATCGGAGATGGCAGAGAGATGCCCCTGACTTTGGACTTGATCTCGGGGCGCCCTTCTCTTGGCCTATCTTTGTATATCCGTATCCGTATCTCCATCACCCCGTCTGTACTTCCGGCGCTGCGGTTGAGTGTGTTCTCCAGCACCGAAACAAAAAATATCTTAAAATAAATAAATACAGATATAAAGTATAAATTAATACATCAAATAATGGAATATTAATAATAATAATTAAGATATTTCATATTTGTTATAAATATGTTCTAGCCAGATGGATCTCTTGCTTAATTATTATTATTAATTCTACTAATGCAGTTTTAATTACAAATTTCACACAAATCCGATTTCAAGTTCAAAATTTATAAATATATTAAATATGAATTCGAATTTTGTTAAATTATTTTCTTTATGTGTAAAGTCAACCTCTTCTTGTCTTACGCCGCCGCTCCCTGTTCCCTTTCCCTGTTCTCTATTTTCCCCCGTTTTCTTGGTTGCTCCTCGTCACCGAAAAGTCTCCTCCTTAATTGCTTTGTGCTGTCCTGCAGGTTTTCCTTATTTCCACCGGGCCTCGTCTTTCTGTTACCATTATAATGGGGTTGTCTTTTGTTGCTGCCTGTTTTTTTTTTATTATATTTAATTTTTCTCCGCTGCCTTTGACGGTTTCTTTATATTTTTTCTCCTTTTTTCCTATTAAAACGTCCCCGGCATCGTAGTTAAATTAGATTAAGCAGTCATGCACATGTCTTCCGCCCTTCCCGTTCTGAGCCCAGGTTTGCTGGCCAAGAGAAGCGTCAGTTGCTTGCCTCTAGAATCGGTCAAGCGGCCTCGAAGGATGGCAAGGATCCCAGCAACAGCACTAGACTTGCTTTCCTAAAGGAAAAATATTATGTTAGCTATTCCCCAGATTATTTATAAACAAAAACCGAAAATAAAGTTTAAACAGTATTCCTTTTAAGTACAGACACTCAATACGTATTTCTTTGACTCCTAAGAGTTAATTTATTGGGTATTTCATTTAACTTTTACCTGTTAAGACTTCTTAATATTATTTGGAATTGAATTCCAGCTTAATTTTAAAACTGTAAACTAAACTCGAGTGCGGGGAGAACCCTCTGGAATTCTGTGCTAGCCCAGCTGCCAGAATCCTTTGCCCAAGAAGATGGTAATGCTGACAATGATGATATTCCTGCAACCGGGCGATGCAACTGTCGCTTGGCCTTGGCAACTGTTGTTGCAACACATCATCATCATCATCATCATCATCATCATCATCACAATCACCATTCAGGACCCAGCTCCTGATGCTGCAGCGCGGCAGCTAACAGGTAGCAACGCGACTATTGAACCTGTTCCTTGTCCTGGCTAATGGAGGGCCAGAGAACAGGTGCATCGGTGCAGTGTCCTGGGTCCTCGCACGCGCTGCATCCCTGTCGCATCTCGTAAATAAACGAAACGAGCAAAAAGGGGCACGTGCCGCGGCGCGACGCGCGCTCAATGTGAAACTACAACAAAAGGGAAAAGGGACCAGGATCTGGATCCCCGATCTTGGCAACGATCTCGATCTCCCCTTTTGGCTTTTCTACGAGTGTGGCAGCGTCATTGTCCTCTGGCAGGATCTCTTTCCCCTATGCTTCTGCCGATGATGATGATGATGATGCGGTGGTACCTGTTCTTGGCCATCAGCAGCATTCCCACTGAAATTGCAAGCTGCATTTCTGCGGTTTCTTGGCTCGTGCCAGGCCTCGAAAGGCAGTCCATCTTTCGCTTCAATTTGGGGAAAAAAAAAAAACACTGAAAAACTCGAGTTCAAATTAATGGAATCAAGAAAAACTGAAAAATCGAATTGCTACTTTTATCCAAATAATCAGAGATCTTTGGAACCAAAAGGTGTTCAAATTATTTTAAGTATGTTAAAGTTTATACCCATCCTTAAAGTATATAGTATATTCCTAAATAGAATCATTAGCAACTTTCTCAGAACCATTATGTACACTGACTTGCTTCCCTTCTAAAGCTTTGTTTCAATAAATCCCTGTAAGTTTATTTTATAATTGATATTCTTTTAAATAGAACAAAAATATAAGCGTTGTCTCAGAGCCCTGACTAAGAACTTGATCAAGATATCTACAGGTTACTGTGCATGGACAGCTGAGATCAGGCCATGTTATTATATTGATGATCGGACTTGGTTGCAGCATCCCTTTTGGTCGCCAACAGCTGAAAGTCTGCCTGTCCATTCCCCTTTTTTATGTTCCTTTCCCTTCCTTTCCCATTTCCAATCCCACTTCAGGCTCCAGTTCATCATCGGCTCGTGGCAATGTCCCAATTAGGCAAGCAATTACGACTAAATGGGCGCACCTTTCTCTCCAACCCTTGTGGCGCGAGTGTTTTATGGCACTAGGGTTCACTCTAGAACGCCTACAATCCGACAAATCATTGCGTAACTAGGTCGATCCTCTGCTTCTCTCCAGCTCCTTGGGCTACAAAAAGAACCCAAAACCCGAAAAGGATCAGCCAAAACATCTGTCCGCCAATCTGTTGTTGACCCGCGCCTCTCACACCTTACCAGGAGTTAAGAGCGGAGGTGAAATAAGGAATAAGGATGCACTGAGAATATCAAAGAGCAGCTCTGTAAACTATAACTTAGTTTTATTTTATGATCTAAACTAATGAGAATTTTCAATGCAATTTTTATAATTTAATCATAATCATATAAACTTTAATTACTATTTTCTTTTACATGCGAAATGTACTCATAGAAGGCAACTCATTTCTTTCCGTGTAAACTATTTAGTTTTACGAGCTTAGGAGTGGAAGGTAAGATATAGGCGAGGAAAGGCCTATTTTTAAGTGTTCATAAATCAGATTGCGTTGCCTCATTTGGGTTAACAAACAGCTGTTTTTCTTTAAATATTCTTTCAATAAAGGACAACGATCAGTCGATAGTCAATGGAAACAAAAATATTCAATTAATATTATTATAAGAAACAAAAAAAATGAGGCGCCTGCCGCTCGGTATCAATACCTCAACACCCCTTGGAAAAAATATAAGAAAAAAACAAAGGGAAATGGAAAATCGTGGAAAATCAAAAATCAAAATCAAATCAAACAAGAAAGGAAGCTAACACAAGTTTGATGAAAATATATTGAGAAACAGCGAAGTTGTGATTTTTTCTATTATACTCCTGATTGTTCCTATGACAGCTATAGGATATAGTCGTCCGAATTAAAATAGAAATTCTGAAATAATAACACAGGTTGTTGTTGCAGTTCCTGAGAGAATTGAGTGCGTAGAATCCGAATCCGGCCATCAGATATTTGAGATATTTCAGGTTATATACCAGAAAAAAAGCGTTTTTTCGAACTTTTGGGGTTCCGTAGATGGCGCAAATCTTGAGGTCTTAATTTAAAGGAAAAGAGTTGTTCTAAATGATACAACTAGAAAAACAGTTAACAAAATTTGTTACGACCACCACCTAACCTCAAAAGTTCGAAAAACGTCATTTGTTTGATACCTAACTTCAAATATAACAAAATCCCGACGTGATGGCCAAATTCTGACGCCGAATTCGGATTTCCAACAATTGGACCTTGTTGACTTGCGTAATAAGTGGCCAAATATCAAATTTGGTGAAAACATGTTGAAAATTGACAAAGCTATAATTTTTTTCGAAAAATGTTCGTAAATATAATAAGATAATTAAGCTTAGAAACAGTTAAGACTCCTATTGCAGATTTGCTTCTGTTTTATTTTACACAAACTGAATTTCAATGAGCTTGGAATTACTATTGGTTCTGAAGGGAGGTGGCTTTAATCTGCAAATCCCTCGCAATAAGAACAAGGAAGAAATTTCAGGGAATTACTTAATTAATTTATCAAATTGAAGGTGAATTAGAACTAAAATACATGAAACTTAAACCGAGCTTGGAGAGCGGATTGGAAGCCCGGAGGAAAAGGGGCAAGGGGCACTTTGAGGTTATAAGTGCCTCGAAAATAATCACCCTTTTGGCGCGAACACTATTAAATAACATCATTTATGTTTATTACTTTTTGTTATTAATTAATTTTAGAAAAACACAGTTAAATTTTGTATATTTGGTAGAAACATTAGACAGGGCAGTTATAAGATAAACATAAAAATATATTAAGTTAATCTTAACTAATATTTTTATAGCAAGAAATGCAGGATAGTAATCGGAAACTTCCCTGTAAAATTAACTAGTGCTGGAATTAAAAAACGTAAAAAAATCTTAGGTTTTCCTCACATTATTGGGTTTGTTTTTGAAATGAACTAACATAAAAATGAAGACTTTCAAATACTTTCCCGGTTCCCCAGAGTGAAGGACTATGTACACACACATGGTTCTGTGCCAATGTCTTTGCATGCCAGCCTATGTAGTAAATATATATGTATATGTATTTACAGACACACAAACACATATGTGAATACAACAGATTAGTCCCTTCCATCCCCTACATCCCCCACTATTTTACGACCATCGTCCGTCCGGGTATCCGTATCCCCAGATCCCCAAACTGGCAAACAGCAACCACGATGACTTGCTGAAACGGACAAAGTTGATTCGTCCCTGAGTCCTTGGGTCCTTGGGTCCTTCCTTCCTTCCTCAATAGCTGCACCGGTAGGGGTATGGCCTGAATCGCTCTTGGGGTGACACCCGAGTCCAGGTAAACCCCCAACCACGACCACACCCACTTTTTTGCCTTAGCAACAGTGGTGCTGCCACAGAGAAAATATAAAAATAATTTTATAGACATATATTATAGATATTGGTGTACGTTACGATGCCAATTATTCTCTTAGGTGTTAAATTATTTAAATAAAAAAATTTTCAATAATTCAAAGGTAAACTGCAATGATATAACTTTGTAGTACAAATTACCTTAAGGTATTTTTAATAATTCGAACTCAAAGATGTTGCTTCAGGGATTATGTTTAATTTGGTGGCACAATTACTTTCAATTAAAATAAATACAATACAATGTAATAACGTAATAGTAATACAATTATTAACAACTACAAAAAAATATTCCAAAATTATATATTTTGTGTTTTTTTTCCTGGCCGGAAAACGTATAGTTTGTCAGCGCTGCTTGTGGAATGACACGTCAGTTCACCTCCTGCTCCGATTTTTGACGTCCCGCTTTTGCGTCCTGGGTCCTGTGTGCGCGCGTTTTTTTTTTATTTGAACAGCCAAAGGAATACCGCTCACAGCTGAAGCTTTCCCCGTGGAAAACGGGGGGCAAAATGGGCGGAAGCCAGACCATCGCGGGTAATCTTTTCTGCAGTGCGGTGTGGGGGTGTATCTCGTAGATACTTTCGTGGGTCGCCGGTGGCACGAAATGGACGTATGTCCGTATGTAGGCACGAGTACACAGCTGCCTGGCTGCTGCTGCTGGACACGAAAATATCGATCGAACCGACAGCACACAGCACCAATGAGTCACATGTGTGCACTGAGATAAAAACAATACACTTAGCAGGCAGCTAGCAGTGCGAACTATTTGAGAAAGGTGAAGCTAATATAAATGCCGGAGCTTTATTTAATAGATCATGGATTAAATTTAAATAAATACAAATATATATATATCTATGCATATTTATATAATTTATATATACATACAGGGATCAGAAATCACTGGGTTCTTAAAATCTATTTAAGTTTATGAAATTCATATAATATTTAATACAAATTAAAATTGATCTATAAATGCATACTAAATTGTTTCATATTTCAGGAAAGACTTTTAGGGATTCTAAAATCCGACCTTATCCTTATCCTTATAGATTACATTTTTATAAATTGTTATTTGAATTATTATTTAATTTTTAACTTATTTAAATAATTACATTCATTGATGAGCCCTGAACTATACATATATAGTCTTATAATGATAAAGGAATAGTAATTTTTATGGAAAACCATTATTTTAATGTTTGAGCCCCTGGTCTCAGGTTCCTCTCCCTGAATTACCATTCTTCTCGCCTGCAAAACACAGCAGAACTGCGAATTATATCCTTTAGATTTCACATTTAGAAATATGTTAGATATTTAATAGTATTTCAAGCGCTAACTGAGAATTGATTAAATTTAAATTCTGTCGAGAACACCAATTAGTGGCAAAAGACATAAAACTAGTCTTGGCGCGCAACCCTTTTCTCCGCTTCTCCGATTCTCCATTCTAACATTTCTCCGGCCCTGTTTGGCCTGTGCAGTGAGGCATATATCCGGCGGAGTGCTCTCCTCTCGGGGGTGATTTTTCCTTTGGCCAGGACATAGCTGCCCAAGCGGAGGAGGCTTTTACACGGCGGGAAAAGGAGATGCATTTTAAATGCTGTAAAAATGTTCTTTAAATAATACTGCAACTTGGGAAATTAAATCAATTTTGCAGTAAAAATTAAAGAAGACTCCCTAAAAAGGTTGTTAGGGTTAAACTCCTTGAAATGTGATTAATAATCCGTGATGTTCCAAACCTTGGGGATTGCTGCTGTAAGCATAAGTCATTAGCCCGAAAGTAGTCCCACTTTCTCGCTGTGCAGCTGGCAGCAGGACAGATTCAGGTTACACACCTGTTCCGTTCACTCACACTGGCCATTTCCCTGCGTCCTGCGTCCTGTCACCCTTCCCCTCCCGTGGCAGAAATCAATAATACCGAATGCAACGCCCCTCGAATAAGTTGTCCACATACGTGTCTCTCTAAAATAAAACTTTCATCATCAGGTTCGATGTACATACAATATATATATAAAAAAAAAACTGACTGTTCGCATTACAATAAATAAATAAATACGCAAATAAAAAAAAAAAAGAATAGGGCTTATCCTTGGTATATCCTTTCCTCTAGGCCACGAATCGCAGGTTGGTGCGCTTGCGGCCGCCAAAGTCGCCAAAGTTGCGTCGCACTGCCTGCAGGACGGCCTGCTTGGCCACAGGATCCACAGGCTCTACGCCGGCCGACGCATCCTGTCCAGGAGTCTGGTTGTTCTTGGCATTCTGATCTTCCGACTGACGGCCCAGAATGTTCCAGAAGGGACGCGGCGTGGTGGTTGTCGGCGGATCCTTGTTGATGTAAATGCAGTTGATGATGGGCTCGTCGCCGTAGAATTGCCGGTTCTTGTTGCGGTTCCTCCGGCGCTTCTGCTGCTGCAGGCGGCGTCTGTTGCTCTGCTGCTTGCGGCGCCGGCGCTGCTGCTCCTGGCGGCGTTTCTGCTGCTGCGACAACTGGGGCCGGCGACGACGGTAGCCGCCGATGGAGGAACTAGAACTGGAGCTGGAGCCACTGTAGCTAGCGGAGCTGGGACGCCGACGCCGGTTGCCACTGGAGGACAGGCTGCTGCTGCTGCTGCTGCTGCTGCTGCTCTGCTTCTTCTTTTTTTTGGTCTTGCGCTGGCTGGTGCTGCGGGGATGTAGTGTAAATATTATTTATAAACGAATTTTACAATGCATTTGAGAGTATCTTCTACGTTACCTGCTACTGCTGCTGCTGCTGCTGCTGGGCTTCTTCTTTTTCTTCTTAGCGGAAGAATTGCTACCAGAAGAATTGCTGACAGAGGACATGCTGCCGCTGCTGCTGCTGCTGGAAGACTGGACACTTGAGGCTGTCACAGCAGCTGGCTTCTTGATAACATCTACGGAACTCTGGTCCATTTGGTCTTGCTGCATCTCCTGGACCTGATCCTTGTCCTGCTTCTTCTTCTGATCCTTTTCCTTCTGCTCCTTGATCTTCTTCTTCTTTTGCGTCATTAACTCGTGATTCTCCTCGGCCTCCTCCTTGCGTTTCTTTTGCGACACTCGCTTTTTGTTCATCTGATTCTTCCGTTTTGGATTCTTTGTGTTCGAATTCTTATTCTTGTTCTTGTTCTTGTTCTTGTTCTTATTCTGATTCGGCTTCATGTTGGGCTGATTGATCACGGGATGGATGTCGCTATCGTCGTTAGTGATCCACATAGCCGTGGTCGAGATTGGGCTGTCCTCACTGACGATGTGCTCGTCGTACTCACCCAGGCCCACGTAGCCTGGCTGATCACGGTAGTAGCCACCGTTGCCATAGTAGAAGTCATCGTAGTCCTCTTCATCATAGTCCTCTTCGTCGTAGTCATCCTCGTCCTCGGGCACCACCGTCTCCCAGGGATGCACGAAGGGATAGAAGCTAACGGCCGGCTGCTGGATGTCCGCTTGAATGGGCTTCAGCTCGAAGACGGCATGCGTGTCGGGATTAACCTTGGGCGGCTGATGTGATTGGACCACCACGATGCCGGCATCCTCGGCCACATTGGCATGACTGGCGGCATTGGCCACCACACTCACACCCTGCGGCAGATGGGCGGCACTGGTCTGCTCACCAGCTCCTCCCTGGGCCTGGGCCTGGGCCAGGGGCAGGGCCAAGGCTGCGGGCACAAATTGCGACTGAGATTTCGGGGACTGTCCAGCCTGCGCCTCCTCCACCAGGTCCTCATCATCATCAGCATCCTCATCATCTTCGTCAGCGTCGTCATCATCATCGTTGGGCACATGCGGCTCATAGTGCACTCCAGTTAGAGCTACATAACGCCTCTTGCTGGGATCCATCTCCTGAAGGGAGGCAGCTCCCTCGCGATGCTCCATCATTGCCGGCAAGCTCTCTACATTCAAAGTCTGCGAACTAACCTGAACACTCGCTCCGGGCTCGCCGGTCTTAGATCCCGTCGAGAGAGCCCTGCCCGAGCGCTTCCGCCGGGTCACAACGCACTGCGACTGGCTGCCATCGCCCTTTAGCTGGCGACCCTGGATGTAGAAGCGCTTCAGCTCGTACTCGTCGCCATTCTCGTCCACCTCGATCAAGGACTCGCCGGAAACACTGGCGGCCAGAAAGACCAGGCCCACTAAGAGCCAGACGCACCGGTTCCTCATCTTGTCCAGTTTTGGCTAAACACTGAGCTGTCCGACGATCGGCGGCCGCTTATATTAGCTCGCTTGGCACCCATTGACCCACAGCTAATTGCCAAAAGTGGCAAGCGGTTTCCTACGAACCCAAACCCGAACCTGAGGTCTCTGGCCACTGAATTATTCATCAGCTTGACGCGGCCGCCGCAGCTTCTTTCTGGCTTTCTTCGGAGAACCCGTTTCCTCTGGCTTTCTGTCGCGGGGTCAATGGATCGACCGATCATTAATAACCCCGCATCGATGGCCCCAGATCTCCGCCGGATGAAAGTTTCGGCCCTTAATAGGTCACTATCCATTGGCTGTGCAAAAACCCCAAAGCCTCTTAGCAATTCAGGCGATTCTTCGATCGAGAATATCAATTATTAACATTCCGAAAAGTGATTGTTTATCCATTATGTTTTTCTCTTAATCATTTAAATGCGATTTTAGACCAAAGACTGTTATCTTATCGACACTTGTTGAACATATTTAAATTACTTTATTAATCTAAATGATTACTTCATTGTCTTAGGGTTTTTTTTTTTTTTGCAAAGTTATGTTTTTAACATTTAATGATTGTTTTCTCCAATGTGGAAAGTTGGACACAAGACGACCCTTATTAAATTCCGCATAAATTTAGCCTTGGCTTGTTTTTAAAAATAGATCTTGTGACTCTATTGACCGAATTTAGAGGCGTTAAATTCCTGCCCACTGTTGAAGGGGCGTCTTGAAGATTTATTCGGGGCCAACAGATGACTTAGCGGTCAAGAACAGAACAAAGGGAGCACACACACACCGTCTTGGGGTATGGCCCTTCCACACAAAATAGACAACAAAAGGTTAACTCACACGTGGTGCGAAAGTTCAGCTTCAGCTTCGTCTGGGGTCCCAAAAGCTGAATGCCCTTATGTTTTTCTATATTTATTTATATATATTTGAAGGAATCTATTATAAATATATTTTTTTATAATCTAAAAGCCGATATTTATGAACTTGGATGAATTTTATGAGTGGGAGTAGCATAAAGCCTTTTCTAATGCTTCAAATTTTTGTATATGATTTTCTTAAAGCTGGAAAATATATATTTATTTATCTTATAAATATATTTACTAATTTTATAAATATAACCTATATTGTATATATTTTATAAATATATTTATTTATATAAAAATGTAACTTGAGCTAAAATTTCTAAATACAAAATGAAGGTTATTGCTTTCACAAATTTACCCTTTTCAAAGAGTATTGAAAAGCGAAATTGACCTATGACAGAAAAGTGGCAAAAAAAATGAACAGAGAATATAAAAGAGCTATGATTTCTAAGCGGGTTTAAAATTTCTACAAATGACGAGCTGACTCAAAAACGAAATTAATTTATTGATTGTGATCAAGAAAGGCCCGAAAAAAAGAAGAGACATTTGGCCAAAACGAAAATGGCCAACAAAAGCCAATAAACATACCGACTCATAGCTTGTGACCCGCGTTGTTTTATTTATATTTTTATAAATTTTTCATAGTTGGTCTGTGGGACTAACAGCAACAGCATTAGCATTAACCAAGCCGAGACGAGCTGAGCTGAGCTGAGCTGAGCTGAGCTGAGCTGAGCTGAGCCGTGGCTATCTATCGTCCACTCTTTATGCATGCTTATAAAGCATCATAAATTGCCAGGGTCAAGAGGAGACTCCAGGCTAAAAGCTGAGATGATCAGACCAGGACTTGCATTCCCGAAAGAAGATTTAAGGGCTTATTTCTTATGAAATAAATGTATATAAATCTATATTTCCTATTAATTCCCTTTATATACAACTGTTTCTGGTACAAATTGACTTGGTAGCTGGGAACTAGAAACCTCAACAACCGCCACAGTAGCAGTGACAAGAACTTTGACAAACTCACACCTTGTTCTGATATCTGGCCACTGATTACAGTCTGACGAAACAAAAACTCTAAGGTTTGGTTATACGCTTCGATTTCGGACAATCTGTCATCGACCCATTTCGAGGAGAGACATCTATGTATGTATGCACACACAAAGTATGGCGTAGCACTGCGTACTAGACCTCATATTCACTCTGATTTTGGGGCCGGCCGTATCGGTAGAATCATCAGTGTCCTATTGAATACCAGCAGTCAGTCTAATAAACTTCACATTTAATATATATGTAGCTTTGGCTTTGTGTTTCTTTTTATTTTTAATTAATACACAAATAAACAAGAAGAATTTGTTTAAAAATCAGGTATACTTGCTCTTCATTATTTGCTTAATTTTCCTATGAGAATACTTAACTCTAACAGTGTAAGTAAGTCCAGTGAGGTGGACAAGAGTGTGCTCACCACCTTTTTAGAGCCTCGGAGCAGAAAGTGCGTACACGCAATTAGAATTCCATTGCGATCCGTCGATTAATTTTCTCCAATTCTCATTTGCATGGCGAGGCAGCACTTTCTAACGCCAGTTCCCAGTCCCCCGACGATTTATAAAACAGCATCTCGGTGCGTCAAATCAATAAAATAACAACAAAAAATATAAAAACATTGTTGTAAATCCAAAAACTTTAAGCTACATATTTATACATTTGCATTTTGATTAAAAAAAAACGCGGAGTAACAGACAGTATTTACCATGAATTTTGGGCCGCTTTCGTAGCGCTGGCACCGCCAACGGAATTTATTATTAATTCGTGCATTAAATTTTCGAGCATATTATCCAACCCCATCCCCCATTTAATTTTTTTTTTTACCGCTCAAATCAATAAAGTTATATGTGAGAGCTTCGGTTATTAATGAGATGCATGATAATTTTGGTCATTTCTTTACTTTTTCTTTCTTTGACAGCCGGAGGAATGTGCTGGCACAAATATGCAAATCGGAGGAGGCGCGATGTCATCCGGAAAAACAAGTTTTCCCCCCAACAAATCACAGCAGCAGCAGCAGCAGGTACAGACCGACCAATCCCAACTGCAGCTGCAACGGCAACTGCAACTGCAACTGCATCTATGTATCTTTTCCCGTTTGTATCTGTATGCATTCAGATATATAAGTAGATGCTGCAGCAAAATGGCGTTGCACTCCGCCTTCATGTTTCCAGAGTGCCAGTAAGAAGGTAAAGTAAAAGTAAAATCAATTGATTCCCCTCGCCACTTTTCTTACACCAACTGGCCCACTAAAACGGAGACCCCGAGTGTTCAGCGCCTAATTAAGTATGCCCACCGTGCACAGGGGGCCTTATTTATTTGTGTTTGAGGAACTGCCGAACTGAACTAATTTAACAAGATCCCAACACTAAACGCCCGAATTGTGACCGATTTTTAATACAATAAATTAGGTATTCAAAATGGCAGACAATGAGATGGTCGATTATGAGATGCCCAGGGTCTGAAGGTTTTAGGTTTAGGTTTTATTTTTCAGGCAGCCCTGGCCCTTGAATTCAATATTTTAACCAAGAGCCAGACTTAAGCATCCAGCTAGATATTTTATATATTTCTGTAGTATAAATGAAAACCATAGATAAAACTTTTCAGACTTATTTTTTTAAATTTCCTCGTTAGGGGAGTTTTTTTCTGATTTGTTTTGCAACTTGCACTTGTTTTGCTAGTGAATTTTATTTTTTATGACACATACATTTTTCTATCAACTTAAAGCATCTGCGATCTTGTGTGTCACTTGACAGACGAACGATTGTACTAAGAAAAGCTAAATACATTAATTTAACAGCCAAATTTGAATTCTCATCGGTTCCCGCCATATCTTTCGGGTCTGCGCTAACTAGCGAAGGGTTTATGAATCTGACTAAGAACTCGACTTTAACGCAGGGTATGTTTCAGAAAAATACCGGCAGGTGGCCCTCGGCCATAAAAAGAAAAGATCCTAAATACCTATCCCAGTTAGAGGACGCAGTGTAAGCAAATTCTAGTTGGAGAAGCAGCGGAGCCCTCTAGCGGAACGATAATCAGACTTAAGCCACATGGCGGGAAACAATTCGAATTCAAATTTATAAATATATTTATTATATGTGCCCTTGATTTTGAAAGTGCTTTAAGTCACACCTTCATAGTTTCGAGATATTTGGGGTTTTGTATTTGTTGTATTATAATAATGATTTATATAATTTTTCGACAGTAAAGTAGTGCCAACACATTAGTATTCATTATGATTGAGAAATTTATAACCAATTTCTTAAGGAACTGTGGTTTTTTAAATTTTAAATGACTTATACCACTTTCAAAACAAACAGTTTGACCTTTTTATTGACTTATTTGTACTGAGTTATTTGTACAACTACTTAAACCACTTTCAAAATTAAGAGTTTGACTTTGCAAATGACTTACACCATTTGTATTAGTAATTGTATTTTCTCCATGGGCGAAAAAAATTGTCCAGATACCGTACGTTTATAATGAATTGTTTTTACATTATTATTAAATGGCATATACATACCTTTTTCAAAATAAGCAGTAACTGTAGTTTGTCTGCCAATCAATAATGAAACACATTTAATCGGGCTTATATTCACGAAATTCCACAAATATCTTAAGGTTAGTAACTACAAGAGGAATTAATATAAAATTGATGAAAAATCTTTACTTATACCACTTTAGAAATCAAGGGCACACATGTAGATATATTTTTAACACTTAGAATAATATTCTATAATTTATTTCTTTCTAGCACATGGCCAGATTGATTCTCCTCCCTGATGCTGATCAAGAAAATAAAAGGCTTATATGATGGAAATGACTAATTCAATAGGGAAGGGCACGAAATCTAACGGTCGGTGCAGCAGGTCGGCAAAAAATTACAAGAACCACCACTTGGGAGCAAAAGAAATACACTGCCAAAAACAGCTATAGAATATAGTCGTCCGATTTTCATGAAATGAAAACCGAAATTCTGGAATAATAATTAATGGCAAAATATCAAATTTGGTGGAAAATTTGTGTTGAAAACTGACAAAGTTATAATTTTTTTTTCGAACATTTTACCGATCGTTCCAATGGCAGCTATATGATATAGTCGTCCGTTCCAACATATGTACGAGTGAGAGTATATAGAAGACTAACTGCAAAGTTTCATTCAGATAGCTTTAAACCTGAGGGACTAGTTTGCGTAGAAACGGACAGACAGACCGATAGACGGACAGACGGACATACCGACAAACGAACATGGCTAGATCGACTCGGCTGTTGATGCTGATCAAGAATATATATACTTTATAGGGTCGGAGATGTCTCCTTCACTGCGTTGCAAACTTCTGACTGAAACTATAATACCCTGCAAGGGTATAAAAATCGACGAATATGCAGATTTTTTTTCGGTCCTGGTTGACCATCTGCCGGATTAGCCCATATACAGCAGTTGACAACTAATTAGAAAGAATATGCTCGGCGCCTTTACATGAACTAAAGAATAAACAAACAATTTTATAAATCCGAATGCCTAATACCTTCTAAAAATATCATTCTTTAATAAATATAAACGATTTACAAAATTTAAAAAAAATTGCTAAACAGAAAATTCAAATATGTCATTGGTTTTCTTTGGGAAATAAGTAAACATAAAAATGCCTTTAAAAGTAACTAAAAATAGTAATCTGCTCGCACTTGTGTAAAACCCTATGGAGCTGTCAAATCTTTAATGAAGTGTCTCATAATTGCGGTAGTATAATAGATTTATCTAAATTCTGCAACCAAACCTCATGTTTTGTAGTGACGCTGAAAACATCGAACATCGATGTTTTTCTTAGCGATTTTTTCCGATGTTTTTCGGTGTTTTTGTTGATACCGATGTTAAGTGATACATCGATGGTCTATTTTGAAAACATCGACCAACATCGACATCGAGGTTTTTCGTCGAACTTGCATCATTAGTGTTTTGTTCTAGATGTGATTTCAGTGATGTGAAAAATGCCCAGCACTATCGATAGTGTCAAAAAACTATCGATGGTGGCTCAGAAAGGCAAAAATTCGATACATCGATAGTGCCATCGATAATATCCCAGCTCTACTCCACGCTTGTTTGTTAATCACAAGAATAGCCATTATTATCAGGATTCGTTGTGAAATACGCCATACTAGTCCAAATTCAGATTGAGAGGAGATAGCGATCTATCAGCCCTAGATCAAGACAGCCTATTCCTAGTAAAGAAGATAGTGGCCGAGACAGAGGAATGTCGTCGCAATTCACGTGTCTGAACTGCGATGCTCGCTTCGCCAGTGCTGATATCCAGCGTGAGCACTACAAAACGGACTGGCATCGCTATAATCTCAAGCGACGGGTAGCCCAGCTGCCACCAGTGACGGCGGAGGAATTCCAGCAGCGTGTGCTTAGCGCTCGCAGTGCCACCGATGCGGCGTTGGAGGAGCAGAACATTAGTGTGTATTGCCATGCCTGCCGCAGGCAGTTCGGCAGTCAAAAGGCCCACGACAACCACCTGAATAGCAAAAAACATCGCGAGCTGTTGTCCAAGTTCGAGCGCGACCAGATGACTGCCAGCGGCGGGAGCACCAGCACTTCGACCTCTATCTGCACACGGAGCGTGGTGGAGCCGCGACCACATCCCGCTTTGGCGGCTGCTGCGGCTGGGAAGGGTCGACTAGCCTTTGCCGAGCGCGCCACGATGAGGGACGACCAGGAGGGCCAGGAGATGGACGACGACGACGACGATGAATTTGAGGATATCGAGGAGGAAGAGGTATGCCCACAACTCTTAGGGAAGCAGTCAGTGTATATTAATAATCATCCCACAGGTGGACTCCGATGAGTGGGACAAGATACCAGAGAATCCGCTAACCGAGCGCGACTGCTTGTTCTGCCAGCACACAAGCGGGGATCTGGTTGAAAACCTAAAGCACATGTCCGTCGCACACTCCTTCTTCATTCCGGACACCGAGTACTGCACAGACATCGAGGGCTTGCTATACTATCTGGGCGAGAAGGTGGCCAATTACTTCATTTGTCTATGGTGCAACGATCGCGGTAAGACCTTTTACTCCCTGGACGCTGTGCGCAAGCATATGCTCGACAAGGGTCACTGTCAGATGCTGCACGAGGGCATGGCACTGGCGGAGTATGCTGAATATTACGATTACAGCAGCAGCTATCCCGATAATGTGAGTATCAGTTGAGCCTAAACACTCTCTTATCTCTTATCCTAACTCATAATTCTCTTCATATTCCGACAAACAGAAGGACGGCATGGACATCGATGAGGAAGTGGTGCCGGACCTGCTAGACGGCGATGAATACCAATTGGTTTTGCCCTCTGGCGCCGTTATTGGCCACCGATCTCTGCTGCGCTACTACCGCCAACGTCTTCATCCGGAACGCGCCGTGGTGCTAAAGAAATCCGATCGCAAGTTGCACCGCGTTCTAAGCGAGTACCGGGCTCTGGGATGGACGCAGACCCAACAGCTGTCGGCAGCACGCAAGGCCCGTGACATTCATCTAATGAAGCGCGTCCAGTCCAAGTGGCAGATGAAGCTTGGCTGCAAGGCTAATAAGCTGCAGAAACACTATCGTGCCCAGGTTCTAATTTAGAAGGAAAATAAACAAATGAAACAATCCCAAATTGTTGATTCCCGTGTAAAATAAATAGTTTGTTTTTGTTCTTTTTTTTCACTTAAATTAAGCATTTGTGTTTGCGTTCTTTGTATATATACATAGAATACATGTATGTATTTATATATGCATATATAAATATGTATGTATATGTATATAGCCAACGACTTTTCGTCAAATAAAATTACATCATATAAATTAACAATTAAATAAAGTTTAATTTTGATTCGTTTATATCAAGTAAGATTATGTCGGTACGGTTACAGCATAAATTTAAACACTATAATTAGACCAAAAAAAAAAAAAGAATCTATTGAGTAAAAAATTGAAAACGATTTACGAAAATCCTTCAAGTTTAGTGCCCACACGGAACCACAGGATCCAATACGCCTCTCAGGACGTAGGAGGAGTGTGGGCGCGGTAGTGAGAGCGCCAAGTGATTATTCAATAGATAAACTGCATGTGAGTGCGTATGTGAGGGTCAATTTCAGCTAGTTAATGTTAATGAATTTTTTTTATTTCATAGTTTTGTGTACTTTGTGTGTGAGGTGTGGGGTGGCTTATGTGTGTTTTGGTGGGTGGTGACAAGTCGGAAAATACATCATAAAATAATGTGTAGACTTTTTGTTTTGTAATTACAATAATTCCAAAAAATTGCTAAATATGTTAAAATCTCTTGTTCTCGGTGGTATTTAAAAAGAAAAGGTTCTCTTTGGTTCTTGGGATTATATATTTCAGAACTCACAAAAGGGCTTGAGCCTACTGGATGTTATGTGGGAAGAGTCAACGAGTGCATTCCTAAATACAAATTTATCTTTTCTATAACTTATTGATGAAACAAATTAATTATTTATATCAGTATCAATAATATTATATTTTCATCGGTTTTGAAGATGTTGTTACACGTTTCAGTACAAAAAGTATAATGTTTCGGCACTGTTGAACTCGTTTATTGGATTCTGATCAATTGTATTTAAGAAAACTAAGGCTATTGACTACCCCCTTAACTTCAAATTGAAAATCAAAGCTTAGAGAATATACTTTTCAAGCGAAATTTGAGAAGTTAAACCTTACTTTTGACCGAGACAAATTTAGGAAATGGAAAATCGAGAACAAGGTGAAAAAGCAACACAAAGTAACTAACACCTTATGATATGATGTTGTGATCCCATTCTTGACACCATCCTTAAATTCAGCTGCACTGTGGCGTGGACATTTCGGGGGTGCTTGGTATGGGCTGGGACTTGGACTTGGATGTGTTCGTTTGAATGGTGCAATAAATAGCAGCAGAGAGCGGCGAAAAGTAGTGTGACCAAAAAAAAAATATTGTAGGCGGGCAACGCCAAACTTTTTCACTTTGTCTATATGCTAATGTATAACTACAGGATTCTGTTGAACACAAACACCCACCATAGGCGACGACGAGGAGGCATCACTGCTGCTGGCTCCGGTCGTTGAATTGCTGCCCCCACTGCTAACATTTTGGGTCACAGCAGGTGCGCCAGCGTGTCGCCTTTGGCCGGGGACGCTCCCACCGCCGGCGATGCCGCCGCCGACACCAGAAACCGACACGCCCGACCCCGCGGATGAGGACGATGACGATGAGGGCGGCAGTAGCAGGGGCATTGGCATTGGCATGGGCAGTTGTAGCGGCAGTGGTGGCAACGGCAGCGGCAGCTCGCTCAGCAAAGCTGGTGTCGTGCCATACATCGTTCCAGCGGGCTGAGATGGATAGAGGAAGGCAGCATTGGCGGTCGACACTTGATTTGTACCGGGATTGCCGCTCCCCTGTCCGCCTCCCGCCGCTGTGGCGCTAATTACACTCGAATCGGTCATCATCAGGTGCGAGGCAGCAGCTGCCGCCGCAGCAGCTGCTGCTGCTGCTGCCGCCGAGGACATGTTGCCATAGTAGGGCATCGAGTTGGGTGCATAGCTGTTCGGTTGCAGCTGTAGGATTGCCGGCACCCGCATTCGTCCATGTCCATTCTGCGGCGGCATTGGCGGCGGATCACATTCCATGGCGTGTGGATAGCTGAGGCTACTGTGGTTGCCCATGCTGCTGCTGCTGTGGTTACTGTGGTTGTTGTTGCCCTGATGGTGGCTGTTGCCCTGATGGTGACTGTTACCATACAGGCGACTGTGCCGTGCAGTGCTGCTACCGGGACTGATGTGATTGAGGCTACCCAGACTATTACTGCTGTGGTGGCTGCTGTTGGCCAACGAAGGCGGCGGATGTCCAACGGTTGGCTGCAGGCTCAGAGCGGAGAAGTTGTTCATCGCGTTGGCCGCGGCCATTAATGGGTGGGTAAGTAGGCCTCCTGAAAATTCAATTAAATTGTGTTTTAATAAAATGAAATATATTTTTATATAGTTTAGATAATGTAGATTTCCCTTTGAATTCTACGATCCAATTTTTGTGCGGAAAATTCTAAAAAATTACAAGTTTATTGTCACCTCAGCCCCAAAAAATTTTAATGTTTTGAATACTATATTTTTTTTTTTGTTGATTATATCATAAGATTTTATTAAAGATTTTTTCCGTTTTTTTTTTGTTTTGTAATTTTTGCAGTTTTCTTTTGGTTTTTTTTTTATTTTTTTTCTTTATGCCTTTTTTGTTTTTTTTTTTTATTGGTTTTGGTAAAGTTTTCCATGTTCAGTTTAATCGGTAATAAATTATTTCGTACTTATTCAAATTAAACCATCATCTTTTCTTTATTATTATTATATATAAATGCCACATATGATTTCACGTGTCTATATGTTGTCTGTTGTGTTTGTCTGTGTGTGTGGGTGCTAAGGTTTTTGTGGTCTCCTTTTTAATCCTTGAATTCCTTTGCTTCTTCTTTTTATATATATATTTTTTATTAGTTTTGCAATACTGTTTTCGTTAAGGTTTTCTTCTTGTGGTTCGTTAAAAAAAAAATGCATTATGGTCTCCCCCGATTTTCTCACAATTCACTTTTAATTATAACCCCAAAACCCTTCCCCTTTCCCTTCTACTATTGCACTTTCTCTACACTTTTATTTTCAATTAACTTTCGTCTTTATTTTTCTTAAGTTCATCGCGGTTAACGGATAACGGCTATCGGTTATTAATTATCCTTACTGTTACCGTTAATAACCTTGCATTTTCGTAACTTCCAGTGTGTGTGTGTGTGTGTGTGTGTGTCTGTGTGTGCCTGTGTGTGTGTAGTGTATTTATGTGTATTGTTGTCTCTTATTATGATTTAAATTTATTCACTTATAACACTCGCTTTTCTAGTTTTAGTATTTTACACAAGTTTCGTTAAGTGTCTTTCTTGGTTGCTTTTAAATTCTTGGATCTGTTTGTGGTTTCTTTTAAGGGCTAACTGCGCTAACCTCTAATATTAATGAGTATTTATTTATATATATTTCGTATCCATTTTGTCTGTCGTGAGTTTGTAGGTGTCTAATAAAATTTATTGAGTTTTTGTTTTTGGGTTTTTGGTTTCTTTCGCATAATTACTTGCAAGTGTTATTTATATATATGTGTGTATATTTTAGGTATGTTAATTTATTAAATGCTAAAGGTTCATCTGTTTAGTATGTACTGATTTAATGCTGGATATAAGATTTCCTTCGCTTAACTCTGATTTCCCATACAGTTTTTCTTGCTTAATAATCAAGTTCAATCGGTATTTATTATTAATGTGAATTTTCTTTCCTTTTCCATCTTTCCATGTTCCGTTTTTATTTTATTCTTTTTACAGACTATGATTTGTGTTTGGTTTTTAACGTGTACAATGCATATTTCTCGATAATTTATCAGCTTCATTTATGGACTATCGCATTTCAATCGTTACAATTAAAACTATATATTTATATATATAATTAATATTTATAATTAATTATATATATAGTTTCAATTATTATGTGGCGCTCTTTCGAGCGTGTGTGTTTGTTATTCAACAAATTTAGCCAATTTATAAACAAGGCCTGAACTCTTCAAGGAAAGATGCAGCAATCGAAACAATTTAGAGGTTTTTGCGAGTCCTTTTTATTGCATTTATTGATGGGAGCTAATATTTATTGTGATCCTGCTTTTCTTTATTTTGTTTTGTATTTTTATCACAAAAGAAAGCGGCTACCGCTTACTCGCTCTAATTCGTCTCGTTTCCTGCAGCTACCGTTAAACGGAATCCTTGCAAAAAAAAAATCCTCGAAACAGATAGAGAGGAGAGGAAGGAGGAGAGAAATATAGTGAGGAAGCCTTAGGTTAACTAATTAATGCCCAAGGAAACCTTTACAAGTATATTTTAGCCCAAAAAGGAGATCAAAAAAGCAATAACTATGCGTTAGTTCTTACCCAATTTTCGTAATATAGGAGGAAAATGCACAATTCATAGCTTGAATATGAATTTATAATTCAAGAATATTTTTAAAATGTTGTAAAGATTAAATTACTATTTAAAATCCATTAAAAATAAGTGAAACCCTTGCAAATGTTCCCCCTTGCAGATTGCAATTGAACTATAAAATTAAAAACGAAATTCTAAAATCAAATTTGATGAAAATATGTTGAGAAACATCGGAGTTAGGATTTTTCTATTATTTCCCTGATTGTTCCTATGGTAGCTATAGGATACAGTCGTCCGATTTTTATGAAATTAAAATAAAAAATCTGAAGTAATAACAAGTGGCCAAATATCAATTTGGTGAAAATATGTTAATAACTGGCAAAGTTCCAATTTTTTCTCGAAAAATGTTCCGATTCCCATGGCAGCTATACCCTGCAAGGGTATTAATATGCTACTCAAAAATTGTAAATTTTAGCCAACTTCTTGATTTTAGTACACTAAAAAAATTGTAATTAATTATTTTTAAAGTTTACCTCTAGTCAAAGGCATTAAAGGTTCCTCAAAGTTACGGGGACGAAAAAAATAAGGATGTAGGTGTACAAGCCATAATTAATTTATATTTTCTTTTTGTCTTGTTATAGATGATAGTTACGTTTTCTTTGTTCATCGTTTTTTTTTTTTTTTTTTTTGTTTTTCTTATAGATGATCGTTACGTTTTGTTTGTGTCTTTATGTGCTCTCATTAATTCTGCTTAAATCTTCGTGTCTTAATTTTTTACATGCCTACGTTTTACACTTTTTACAAACTATGATTTGTGTTTAGTTTTTAATTCAAAATCCGTATATATCGCTGAGATCCATAGCTCCTCGTCCTTTCAATTTTGAATTACACATTGTAGGCCTCGCTTGAATTTGGAATATTGGATATCGCTCATATTTACTTTTCGCTATTCGAATACAAATGAATATGCTGGCTAGCTGAAGCTGAACTTTTTCGATGAAGTATCAAAATTATTGCTGGTCTTTAGTTGTTTTTGAAATATGAAAATATAAGCCAAAGCACATTTTATATCCCGTGATATTAATTCTTTGAAAAAAGCCAAGTCAAGCCAAGCCCAGCCCCATGGAGTCGCATATCCATTCATTTTCTTCACCCACCGATTCGATTGTAGCCACATAAGTATTGCCGAAACGATATATACCTGTGTACTGCTAAAGGGATTGCTGTGTCTTTACTCAATGTGTCATGTTCTTCCTACTTATATGCATTTAAGATGTATGTATATGTATGGCAGTCGTTAAGAAAGTCGTTAAGGATTTCTTGTTTACTTATTTCTTCCTCTTAATAATATTACTTATATATTTGCATACTCGCCTCCTCCTCGTCTGTTTTGTTAATTATTTTCTTTATTTTAACAGTGTTTACTTCGTACAATGCCTAAGTTCTTACAATTTAAGTAAGTTCCTGTTGCGTAACTTAAGTTGGACAAAAAAAAGAGTGAAACATTATACACATGAGACTGTATTAATCCGACAAGAGCGTTTAAAATGCATGAGCATATTACATTTTATATATATATGTATTCTAAGTAGAAAAAGATACACAAAAAAAGTATAAACAGATGGTGTCGGGAAATCATTATGTAGTTCAAATGTGCCAAAATATAAGAATAATTATTCTTGATTCCTGTAACATTGGGGGAGAGGGAGATAGAGAAACGTGACTATTTACAAGTTGCTTAAATAAATGCAGTAATGTTGCAAGCTGTACACACTGTACGTTGCATGGTTACTTGCTCCACACACTTCATGTTGCCGAGATGCCGCGTGTGTCACTAATGCTAATGGTGCTGCTGTTGTTACTGCTGTGATATCCTTGAAGTTGCTGCTGCTGTTGCGGATGCGGATGCGGATGCGGATGCGGATGTTGTTACTGCTGATGTTGCCGGTCATCGGCGATCATCTATCATCATCCATTGGCATAGCACATTTGATTTTTGTTTTGATTATTTTGTAATCGTGTTTGTGTTCGAAAAAGAGAGGAGTTTATCATTGACTTGGCGGAGGAAGCTACTACTTTTAACTACATTTAATTTTTAACAAATTTATCTAGGACTTGGGTTCTTTGCTCATACAGCTTTACAGTTAATTAATTAATATAGAAACTAAAGATAAAACAAAACCATTCTTATACCTGTAGGGTGTGAGACCAAAGACCTTATTATAAAAATATGATTAAAAACATTCTAGACTCTCTCGACATCTTAAACAAAAAGCAAAGACAGGTCAACAGAGAGTTAATCGTGTTATAAGGTCTTTGGTGTGACAAAGTTCAACTAAATAGTAATTAAATATTAAATCCAAATCATAAACAAGAAAGTACACACAATTTCATAAAAATAAGACCTAATTTAAAACAATATTCGAGAGTAGTACACAATTTCTTTACAGCCAATCAATAAAAAATAAATTCACTTCGTTTGTATACACAACACACACAGAAACACATGATGATCATTATTCCATGCTAACTACAACAAAATCCAGCGAGCTTGCTATATCGTTTCGATCTAGTTCTAGCTCAGTCAAAAATTATAATATAATCAACAAAAAAGAGGACAAAGTTCTCTAGCTACAAATGCGAAGGGATGAGAAATTATGCGTGTCAATACTCAGGATCAAGGATCAAAGGTTCCCAATGAAATCGAATTGATTTTAGCCCTTGCAGCCCATTACTTGTTAGCTTTATCTAATCGAATGAATAATATCTTACAAAGTGTTGCGTTTTTGAAAGCTCTATTACCTTAAGGGTAACATTTCGATTGAAGGGTTTAAATTTCCAATTCTTTAATATAGAATTTCCCTTATATAGAAACATACTTTAACCAACACTCAGACCTTTCTTGAGCTACAAATAACTTCCAATTTCTGGAAAATGGAAACTCACTGCATTTCGTAATTAATTCTGTTTAATGTTTTTCTGCACTTTGACTGCCTGTAAATAGTCTACAGATGGCACTTGGGACCTTTGATTTTTTACCATAATATCGACACATTAATTGACTCTTAAGGGGGTGCATTCAAAGTGATTTGAATGACAAGTAGCACTCACCATGACACTGAGCATCCGACGCACCGCCGGAACCAGCATGGGATTGCAGCGGGAGGGACAGTGGCAGGGGCATCGCCTGTTGTTGCTGTTGCTGCGCCGCAGAGGATACGCCTCCAACTCCGGACCCCGTTCCCGAACCGGAGGTGCCTGTGGCTGAAGATGAGCTAACTGCTGCTGCTGCCGCCGCCGCAGCGGCTGCTGCGCTGGATGAGGAGACCGCTCCGCTACTGCTGCTGTTGCTGGCACCCAGGCCGCCGCCGCCAGCACCTCCGCCTCCGGGTCCGCTGGAGCCACTGGAACCGCCAGCTCCGCTAGAGCCGGAGCCACCAGCGCCGGTATTCGCTGTGGCGCCCGCACCACTAGTATTAGTCGCCTCGTCCGCCATGCGCTTAAAGAAGTTGTGCTGCAGGGCATAGTAGGGCGTGACGCGGGTCTTGGGGTCAAAGTCGAGCATGCGCAGGATTAGATCCTTGAACTTGAGATAATCGGAGACGGAGTGGCCGGGTTCATCCAGACGCCGTCCACCCGGCCCGCCAGTTTCCACGCCCAGAATGTCGTGGAGTTTGCGAGATCCCGGTGGCTTGTACTTGCGTCCATTCTGATTCTTCTTCAGCACATAGGAGCCATCGGCCACGATTTTATCAAAGAACTTTCGGGTCTTGTGCGCCTGATCGAGGAGGTACTTTGGCGGCATGCCTAGCACCTCGACGATCTTGTTCATCTGGTCCACCTCGTTACATCCGGAGAAGAGCGGCTCGCCGGTGTGCATCTCCACCAGAATGCAGCCCAGTGACCACATATCGATGGCCAGGTCATACTGAATGCCCAGCAACACCTCCGGCGAGCGATAGAATCGCGACTGGATGTAATGGTAGATCTAAAAAAAAAAACAAGGAACAGAAAATGAAAAGGATTCGAAGTCTGGGAAGCTGTTTTTGCTACTTACCCGCTGACCCAGTTGACAGGAGCTGCCAAAGTCAACGATCTTGATCGCCGAACGCTTTGGGTTGCACAGCAAGATATTCTCCGGCTTCAAATCACAGTGAATAATGTTCAGTTCGGGGGTGCTGAGGAACAGCAGCGCAGTGCAGAGCTGCTGAGCGAACTTGCGCGTGAGGTTCAGCGAGACGCCCCGGAAGTTGGTGTTCCGCAGTAGGTCGTACAGGTTGTATGAGAGCAGCTCGAACACGAGGCAGAGGTGGTTGCGCCACATAAAATGTCGTTTGAGCTTGACTGTGGAAGGGAAAGATAAAATATGTTAACTATGTAAGTACTATGTACTTTTTTTGGCAATACGCACCGATATAGTATTTGTTTTCGGCATCCGCCCGATTCATCATCTCGAGCAGCTTGACTTCGATCTGTGCCTGGTTTAGGAACGGTTTCTTATTCTTAATTATCTTGATCGCCACATGGCATTGCTCCTCGTGATCGTAGGCCTTCACCACCTGACCAAAACTGCCCTTGCCTGTGGAAGTCATTCATTCAGTCATTCGGTTAAGTTCGATTTATCAAATTAGTGTTCATCTCACTCACCGATCAGCGAATCGATCTCGTAGCGATCCAGAAACTTTTCGCCATTCTTGATTATATAGTCATGATTATCGTCATCATAGCCATCGTTGTACAGCTTCCGCTCCTTTTTATTGGACGAGTCGTCATCGCCCTGCGTTTGCTGGGCACGCCGTTTCTTTTTCGCATAGTAAACCTTTAAATACAAAATATTTGTTAACAATTAAAAGGGGTAAATAAATAAAATGTAATATAATAACCAACATTTTTGTAGAAAATGTCAAAAATAATGGGTTTCTTCATATGCAGGATATCATAGAGGGATGATAGAGTGATTTTCGACTTTATAAAGACAATATTCTAGATCTGTATGTCCGCTCCTATTCCCTTAATTTTTAAGCCTTCTTAATTAAACTTGGCATATAGTTTTCTTTATATTCCCATTAGTACATAAGTAGCAACGCACTAGATCCGGACAACTATAGCACATAGCTGCCATATTAACTGACGAAAAATATATGTATAGAAATAACTTTGCCGATTTTAACATATTTTTATGTACTTAAGAACTGATCATTTTTGATTTTCTGAGAATTTCGACAGCGTTACTTGTAGTTGGAAATTAATGAAAAAAAAAAATGATTACTTGGACTTTACATTGATTACATTACTTATTACATTTTATTAATTTCATCATTACTTTTATTGTGTGTATATTTTTAATTTGTTATAGATTAAATATATTGATAATCAATGATCTGGCAAGGGTATACAAATTTAGGGGTGCCACAGTAAGCTATCCTTCATGTTTTAAATGTAATTTGTTTCATTTTACAGGAAGTCTCTCGTTACTTAATTAAAAACAAATACAAAAAACATTAATAAAGTCAGGTGTCTACTCAATAAAACTATAACAACGCTGCCGATAATTTTTCTACTTTATTTCCAAATAATGTAAAAAACAAAACACTCAAGGAAACGCTAAATGCTATTTTTTAATTAAACCCTTCCATAGAATAAATATACATATATTGCCACGGACTGCAGGTAGTAAATTTAATTAATTGCATTGCGTTGGTCAGCTGACAGTTATCCCGTTATTTTCACTTCATCAACGCTACCAAAATGAGAAAATAGCGAGAACGAGACACGAAAACCGGCAAATGGAACAAAAATAAGGGGGGAATGCGAAAGAGGGCGACGCCCCTCCTGGCCACCTCTTACCCCCCTCTCGCTCCTTTCACTGAAAGCAAAGGGGACGGGTCAAAGAAAGGACCAAAAAATGTTGCATGCAACTTGGCGAAAAAAAGTTGTTGCTAACGCGGCAAGCTGGTGGTGGTGCGAACGAGACAGCGTCACATTGCAGACGCTGGCGGAGAGCGCTAGAGAGCGACTGTGCGGTAAGTGTGGTAAGAGAGCGGCTGGAGAGCGTTAGAACAGATTACAAACACATTTCAACAACGCCTAAAAGGCGTCTGCAAAAGCAGTTCTTGTAGGTGAAACTTGCACATCCGTACTATCAGAGGATTATAACTTATTTGAAATTTAAAATATTTTATTAAGCTCATTGTAAAGGCATTTATTGATTAACAGGGAGCTTAGACATTGCTCTCTCTCTCTCTCTCTTTCTTCTAAGGAAAGTCTCTTTGAGGACTCTTTTTCTCTTCTCCTTATTTCTCTTTCTTTCTATCGCCCTCTCTCTTTCTCTTTCTCTCTCTCTTTCTCTCAGAGAGGCAAAAAACTGAAGCATACAAAACGGAGGCGACAAAAAATGCAATTGCAGTATTGAGGCATACACAGTGCACAAGTACCATCTGCAAACGCAACGGAAACTGTAACTGTAACTGTAACTGTAACTGTCACTGCAGCACCCATATGACTTGTGTCAAAAACAGAGCAATCTGCACCTGAGCGCACCTGTCAGAAATAGCCGCTGTAACTGTGGCTGTCTCCTGTTAAATAATCGCTTAAAACTGTTATGCGTCAAAGGCCATTAAATTTATTTGGACCAATAACATGATAATACAATATAATATAATAATATAAACAAATACTTTTACAAATATGAAGAATAAGTGAAAAGTACTTTTATAAATATGAAGGATACTACATATTTGATTTTTAATCGATCTATTAATACCATTGGCCTCCAGATTTTTGGGAACCACACATGAGTGCAACCGAGCTGAATATTAACATGAAAATATATATAATATACAGACAGTGGCGAGCACGTGTGGATACATGTTTGTCACTTCTGACTTCAATGTTTTGTAAAATTGGTAAACATTGATTAATTGCATTAATTTCTTCTTTATAATATTCTTTATTTATTTCGACTATATGTACATAAAAGAAAGAAATATTTTAGTTTTAAGTTGTCCACTTTGGTACGTTTTGACATTTTTATATTGGTCAACTAAATTTAAATATTTGGACAAAAGACCGTTAACTATAATTTTTTTTAATTAGTATAGGCATATAATAAAAACCATATTCTGCATCATTTCATTTCTAATATCCTTCCACTGCGTTTGTATCCTGGCTCAAAGATAATCTAGATTTTCAATGGAATTTGGATTAGAACTCTCAATTAGTCACTGTATTAATTAAAAACTATAATTGGTTAGCCAATAAATCACGATTTTAGCCTCGTTTTTGGGGTATCCAACTTGTTGAAAAATTATTTCGGCTATGAAGGAAATCTTAGGGATTGGTTTTCAAAATACACACGTGCTCACCACTGTATTTCCCGGAGAAGAGGACAATACCCCAATGGGCCAGTGGGGTCAATTCAAAGTAAAGAAGTAGATATTGGGGGCAACGCCTTATATTATATCGTCATTGCCTTATATGACAATTGTCATGAAAGTCAAGGTTCTCGTATTTAAGGACTTTTTGTTTAGAACAGGGACTAAAATTTTTGTTTTTGTTGTTTCGATTTTGATGTGCGAGGCCCAACGCTTAGTTTGTGTTGTTGCAAATTCGGGATCGCGACGTTGGGCCTGCTACCTGCCAGTGTTTTTGTAAATCTTCACGGATCGCTGAATAAAATAAAGCAGGGAGAGCAGGAAGAGCAATGGGTTTGCCCATCAAGACCATAGTAACGTTGCGTGCGCCTTGGTTGCTTGATTGTATGCTGTCTCGCTTTCTTTATTTATTTATTTATTTTCATTTTTTTTTTCCTTATTTACTGTTGTCAACTGAGGCGGCAGACGACGTCAATCGAAGTCAACTACGAATGCGTTCGGTGTGCAGGGGGATTGACCCACCAATAGGGTCAAGGACAAACATATTTTTAGCAGCTCAACGCCACAAATATCCGCTGTCAGCAGAATGTAACACACCACCTAGCACAAGACAAGAGAAACCCCCGAAAAAAATCCGATCGTCATAGGAGCAACGTGATGGGATGGATGCCAAGGTTTCAGTGGTTTTTCAGTGGTTGCACACCGAAAGAAAAAAATAAATAAACTAAACTAAACTACCATCTGAATATACCATATGATATTACATATAATTTTATACAGAAACAATATCTTACCTCGTTGATGTGCTTGTAGGTCTTTATCAGATCAACGCTCAGCTTTCGTAGCGGTCCTGAGGAGGGGTCCCGAAAATGGGTGGGAATGCGGGCCTGCATGGCGCGAACCTCCGACGACGACGAGGGACTAGAGTGCTGTGAAATGGAATCGAATGGAAAAATTATCAGGGCATGTAAATAATCATTATTATTGATTTTTTTAAACAAAAAAATCATCCACTTGGAAAAGTCACATAAAAAAAGAATTATACCAATCGGCTACAATTGGGGTGCTCTTTCAAGATGCGCAATGATTACACAATTCCCGATTTTTTATATATTGATCAAATTTTAATCATTAATTTTTGAGTTTTATTTTATCGCTCGAAGAATAATTATAATTATCTAAGCAAAAAAATATTGCTCAAAAAATAATGATTATTGTATGAGCGCAATTTTTTTTACTCAGAATATCGCTCAAACTGCAATATCTCCCTTCTGAGGGGTTTCTTTTGAAAAATTTTTATACGATCCTGTGAAGCAAAAGCAGATGAACCCGAAAAACATATTTTCAAATTTTAAAAATCAATATTTATATAGTTTTTTTTTAATTAAAAATAAAAATACGACTGAAATGTATAATATTCATACACATATAGCCTACTGCTTCCATTAACGAATAAGCACTAGCTGTCATATTTGTCTATGCTGGCAAAAGTAGTTCACGCCGTTCCAGCAACTCAAGTCAGCGTAGAAAGATCGTTTTCGGCACTTAAATTAGTATTGACTGATTTAAGAAGCAACTTTTCTCCAGAGTCATTGCAAAAGCTGTTGTTTGTAAAATTAAATAAATCATAAAATTTTAAAATTGAATTTGTGCATAAATGTATTTTTGGGGTTTGTCTACTTTTGCTAAAAAAAAAAATTTTTTAAGAATTCTCTTTGAAAAAGGATTTTGCACTTTTTGCGGAAAATAAATTGAGATAATAATAATAACTATTAAAAAAAATACATTTTTAAGTAATTTTTTAAAAATTAAAAAAAAACTATATAAATATTGATTTTTAACATTTGAAAATATGTTTTTCGGGTTCATCTGCTTTTGCTTCACAGGATCGTATAAAAATTTTTCAAAAGAAACCCCTCAGAAGGGAGATATTGCAGTTTGAGCGATATTCTGAGTGAAAAAATATCGCTCATTCAATAATCATTATTTTTTGAGCAATATTTTTTCGCTTAAATAACTATAATTATTCTTCGAGCGATAAAATAAAACTCAAAAATTAATGATTAATGGCAGTGAAAATATATATCAATCAATAAATAATCATTAAAGGTTGATTTTTATTTTTTTACTTATAATGATTACGTGCCCTGAAAATTATATTAATTACTTTACATATTGCTGGGGTATCGGTGTCGGTGTCAAGTGGTGCTACAGTGGCGTGTCTCTGCCTAAAAAAGCTGGAGTATCCTGTAGCTCTTACGAATATTGCCAGCTTATTAGGAGGACAACTATTGTGACTGGCTCTATCTACCGACTGTATCGATAAAGAGCCTTACAGAGATATATTAAAATATACATATTTTTACTCCCAATTTTTATTTTTTTTTATATATTTACCGGATCCTCAAGTTACTGATCTCAGTTTACCATTTACTTTCATTTGACCATCATTTTTTTTATTTCGATTTTCAAGTCACAGTGTTTGTAACAAAACTACTCCGAAACGGTTTAATCGATATTTTTAAATCGGCCAATGTTTACTTTTTATGCACCTAAGTGACAAGGATATTGCTGTCCATGAACAAATAATTTAATTTTTTTTAATTTTTTTAAAAACTGCAATTCATAATTCATAAAATAAAATTAGGCATATATTCTTGGAATAAACAAGAAAGGAAGCTTGCAGATTGTAATTGAACAATGAAATTCAAAATTAAACTCTAAAATAACAATGATTGGCCGAATCTCAAATTTAATAATATATATTCGGAAACAGCAGAGTTATGTTGTTTTCTATTATTTTCCAGATTGTTCGTATAACAGCTATAGAATATATTCTTCCGATTTTCATAAAATTTAAATCGAAAATCTAGAATAGTTATAGAATAATTCTAGAATATTAAGTGACCAAATCTCAAATTTGATGAAAATATGTTGAGAAACAGCAAAGGAATGTTTTTTTTTTCTATTATTTCCTTGATTGTTCCTATGGCAGCTATAAGATATAGTCGTCAGATTTTCATAAAATTTTAAACGAAATTCTGAAATAATAATTAATGACCAAATATCGAAATGTCTTGAAAACTAACTAAAACTAAAGTTATAATTCTTTCTTTCTCTTTCTCGAAAATGACATGATAAAAAAAAACAGAATAATATCATTGGAACAATGCCTTCGTTCAAATATATTGACTTTGCCCAAATTAAGATGAAGCCACAGGCTATCTAATTGAATTTTTAAGCTCCTTGGATGTGGCAGGCTTAGTTTACTCTTAAAGGGTGGCTCCGTGGTAATCGGGCTTCGACAGATAAACCAACCACAACCCTTAGCAACCAATGAGTTCTCACTAAGAGGATCCCAATGATCTTATACGATATGCTATTGCATGAAGCGATTGATATTAATAAACAATAATTAATTAAAACAAAAAATCAATTAGTGGCGAGACAAAATTCTCCGGGTCCTCTAGTTGTTTCATAAAATTGAAATGTCACTAAATTTTAATGTTTTTAAACAAATAGAAACAGATTAACTATTTTTTAAGGCTCGTTAGCTATCTTAATCTTTGCATTTACGAGAAGGAGGTACATATGTTTGGAATAAGTAATACGATATGCTGATACTCACATGGTGCATGACATCTCGGTGCGTGGCAGGCAGATCGTCCTCGGCAACAAAGCGTCCATAGAGCGGAGCATGTCGCTGTCTACCGCCGCCCCCGCTCCCACTCCCGCTGCCCTGCGCTGCATCGACGGCGACGCTGCCCGCGCTGGACCCATAAGCGGATACTAAATAAGAGAAATGAGATATAGAAATGGTATTAGATCAGATCGGATCAGTGTATGAGATATATAATAAGGTATATAAAGCTTTAGCTTAACGTCCTGGTTCATTGACCGAATCGCTCGGTGCAAAAATGCACCTGTTTTCGGGGCACACCTGACGCCGTCAACGCCAAGAGTTGCCAAAATAGTGATAAAGACCGAATAAAGAGCGGAAAATGGATTAAGGTGCGCAAGCAAGCACACTAAAGAAAATCTAGGATACGTTTAAAATGTTTAAGTTGTTAATATTCGCTGGATTAATAATACAAAAAACAATATTATTATAATAAAGTTTTATATAAATAAATAATAGCTAAAAGCTAATTAGTTTATTATATTATATTGTCTATGAAGAGATACAACCTTTTTCTTACACTATAATTTGTTTTCCAAGTTTTTTTTTTTTTTTTGTTTAAATATATATTTTTCCGAAATACATACTCTTCAATATATAGAATTTTTTCTTTTAGGATTATCTTTTTTGCATTAATTTGAAAGTTACCTTATTTTCCCTCTGTGCAGTGGCAGTAGAAAGAGTCCCCGTTCAAAAGATAAATGCTCTACCTTAATTTTAGAACCAGACGGAACTGAAATTATTACACAATATGCAAGCACCATACATAATTCTGCCACTAGAGTGCTCGGATTCTTCTACTTTATTTATTCTTTTTCGACCATTACACTTGCTCACATTATTCTTATCTTTTTTTGTTTTGTTTTTGGCTTCGCTTGTGCAACGAAAATAGACACGATATAAACAAGTCGCCGAAAGTACACGAAAGCAAAGCTATACTCTATTTAACCTCAGAGACACAGAAAATAGTGTTAGAACGTTTAAAATATTCATTTGGAGTATTAAAGACTTGCAAGAAAGAATATATATTAGTTCCTGTTACCCTCTTCACTTTTAAACCATTTTGTTTTTGAATAGGTCGGGGTTAAGAGAAACAATTTAAATGTTATTTAAAATAGTTATAAAATAGATTAGTTTTTAACAATATAGAATTTTTATATTTATTTTTCTATTATAAAAATTTTATATTGCTATTTATATTATTTATGTCAAATTAGAACGTGTTATTGTTTAAAATAAACGTTAGTACTAGTTAATATAAACCCATTTCTCTCCGATAAACAAAAAATGAATTATAAAATACTCATAATCATATTAAATAAGGCAAAACGCGGGTAATTCGTATCTGTGGACGAATTACCCGCATTTTCCAATGCTTTGCTTCCCTAGATTCTTCTGCCTCATGTAAACTAATTATTAATTATCGGTAGCCCCATCCTTTAGCTTACAGGTGTAGATTCGTGGCGCCTCTTCACACCTTGATAAACCCAGCTGAGTCCCCAATAGATTGCCATCGACTTGATCCACATTCAACCGATTGCTCCACGCACTTTTGGGTTGGAATTTTGAGATATTTTGATGGGCGCCGTCGCCATCGCCGTCATCTTGCTGATTGCTATTTGTTGGCCAATTTCTGACACGATGCTGGCAGCCAATTTGCGCCAAATAATTGATGTAATGAGGCGGATGATGGCGACTCTGATTGTGATTGTGATTGTGGTGGTGGTGGTGGTGATGGTGATGGTGGTTCTGATTGAGGTTCAGGTGGCCACCAGGGGGCCAATCGATGTTGGGGCCCTCCCTGTCAACAGCATCGTTGCCGTTCGTTGTTGACTGCCAGTAAACCAGAGCCGCCGACATAACGTTTGGCTTTTAGTATCACTTTCTCCACTTCCTGATTTGTATATATATTTTATTTTATCCGGACTTATTTTAATAAATTATTTCAACATAGCTTCGAAACGATCTGCGATCTGCGATCTGCGTTGCGCGAAAATTAAACGCAAACTGTCGCAGTTTTTTGCACTGGCCCCAAAGGTGCCTCTCGCCTGTTTTATTTATACGGAATCGTATTTTCTGTCGCGTCTTCTTGCTGTTTTCTTTTCGCTTTTATCTGTATTTACGCTGAATTTCTGTGGATCACACGAACGATCTACAGATAGCGGTTGGGAAGTGCAACAACGATCATCACGATTTAATGATGAAGATAGATCTGGGTGGGGGATGCCTAGCGAAGATCTGGTTTTGGAATTTCCTAATTTTACATGAACCAGACCAGTGTTGGAAAGACCTTAATGAGGGGATCAGTGTTGGCCAGGTGGAGAATATGCAACGCAATAGTTTCCCCCATTTAAACAATATAAATATTTATTAATTAAATAATTGTTTTCATCTGGTTTCATTTAATTAAAAAATAAGCAAAATAGCAGCCTCCTTCCTATTGAATCTAAAACTGATCTTTATTCGTTTTATGTTTTTCTTATAGGGTGTTTCTTTCTTTTTTTGAGATAATGAAAATTCAATAAATACAAGTAGTTATATAACAAAGTAAAGCAGAAAAAGCGAGGAAAGACTGGTGAGTGGAAAAGTCGTTAACACTTGTCTCGTGCTCGCAAAGGATACAGATAAATTAATTTCTTTGTTTCCTTTTTTGTGTCGTCAAGACAAGGAAATCGAAACAAAGAACACGAAATGTGAAATTTAAATAAAATTTAATTAAATTCATACAAAGAATACATTTAGCTGTTAATTATTATTAGTAAAAAAAAAGGAATAATAGCAAATATAATTTAGTCAATTCTAAAAGTCCAATGTTAACCAAATTGGAAATTTAATAGATCTCTATTATATGATACCTTGTCTACACCTTTACTTTTTTATTCCTTTTTCTTGTTTATAAAGAAGTCCCTTGTTGTAGTAATCTAATTACTACTATACAAACAAATTGAACGCTTGCCAATCAATGCAAGAGTTGAATGATAAATAAGGGGCCTCTCAAAAAATAAATAAATAAATAAAAGAGTCGAATTGTGAGCAGTGTCTATTTATAGGAACCTGATCCGATCCCATACGATACAATGCGATCCCTTGCCTCGCTTAATACCCGTCTCGTCTGTGTTGGTCGAAAATAAAAATAGTTGACGACATTTTGCGTTTTGGCCACTTGCATTTTGGCCCAGGAATGGAAATAGGGATCGCGGGGGCTTTTAAAAACGGTCTTCATTGATAATTACAGAATTTAAGAAGGGGGCGGCGGGCCACAACAACAGCAATTACGACGATGACAACGACATCAGGAACAGGTGGTCTCAGGTTCCGTTCCCGGTTAAATGGGAAAGCCATGAATGGAAGTTACTTGTCGACTTGTCCACTTGAGAAGTTTATGGAACAGATGGCGCCAAGCTAATCAGTCACAGAGGAACGGCGACAAATAATAGGGGAAGTCCCCGATTCCCAGAGTCACGGGTTTTCAAACATAACAGTACGGAAGGATTGAGGAAAACAGAAATACGGCGACGGTGATGATGATGATTAAGAAGACAGGGAGTGCTCGTTGAGTGATAAGCAAACAGTTGACACTATATTTCTTGACTGTTAACTAAATGCAGTGACATTGTTGGACTTGTCCAGCATGGAAACAGCTGGAATTAGCTACTAAATTGCCACCCAATCAGCCTTAACTCATACCTCTGGCATATAAAAGTCAATCTGCTATTTTCTATTTTGTATTTTTAAACAACAATGTACAAATGTAACCAACTAATTTTTCACCTAACTGAACATTTGACTTACTTTGTTTGACTTTTTGTGGAAAGTTTAAAAGTCATATATTAAAAGAAAAAGGATTAAAGAGCATAAAGATCTTTCAAATAACTAGAAATTTATTTGGAGATATTAGTCTACTTATGACTTCTTCCACTAAAATCTATCCACATAGATAGCATCTGCTGAACGGAGGTTTTATAAGGATTCGCTGCCAAAAAGGAACCTTTATGTACTACATTTGTTGTCAAGTTTATTTAAATGTCGGAGATGTCTCCTTGACTGCGTTGCAAACTTCTGACTGATATTAAAATACCCTGCAAGGGTATACAAAATATGCCAAAAAGCTAAGGGTTTAATATAAAACTGTAGCTTTATTTTTTAAAGCATTTAAGGGTGCTTAATAACATTTAAACATTTCCTATCCGGTAAAGGAAAATAGTTCAGGGATCTCCCATTCATATTTATATTAAATTTTTTAATTTAACCATAATTCTCACTTCCTTCGGATTGTACGCACCCAATTCCTTTGGAAATGAACCCCATTTTTTTGTAGACCTGTTTTATACTTACATTTCTGTTTATTCTTATCCATAACGCCGCCGCTATTCGTATCCTCTAATCTATACATGGGGCTGATGTTTGTTGGTTTTGCGCTGATTAATAAATCGAAGATTGCTTCTCTTTACTCCTACTATATATTAGTTTATATATATGCATATATACATATATATATTTGTGGTTATATATATACATATATTGCGTTATTTGTTCATGCGATTGGCATAGATTGAAGTAAATAATGAAACATTTGTAGATTTATTTTTACTTTTATTATTATTATATATATATATATATATATATATATATTTTTTTAAATTTATTTTCGTCGGATTTGGGTTACTTGTTATTTTTTTATGCAATAAGCTTGTATTTTCTGCGTTTCTTTTCGTTATCTAAATTTGCTTCTTTTTATTCCTTTATGTCGTTGTTGTTGCTCGCTTATTTGCAACTTTGTAGTAAAATTTTTGTGTAATTTTTACATTTTGTTCGTTTACAAATTATTGATAGTATGCATTTATGCATATATTTTAATATATCTTTTCGTATATATATTGATGTGAACTTTTTTGTCGAATACTTTTTGTTGTTTTTTTTTTGCGGTTGTTGAATTTTTGTTTAAAATTATGAACACAAGATATTAAGTCTTTTGTTGTTTTTTTGCCTTTAACTCGTTTTTTTTTATTTCCTTTTTGCAATTATTATTTGCAATTGTCAAAAACAAAACACATTTAGTAACGACAGGAAAAAAAAATATAAAAAGAATCACTTGGTCGTGTTTCGGCGAGTGAGACAACAAGCGTACTACTGCACACACAATGAATTATTGGTGGCTTCTTATTGTTACTGTTGTTGTTATTGTTTATTTACCGTTTACCGTTGCAATTACACATACACAAACACCGACAACGGGCGGCGTGTGTGTGTGCTCTAATGAAAACAAAACACACACACACACACACGCGATGCGACGCGACACGCACGCAAAACACACACACACTGGTGCGCGCGAGGGAAATCAGAGAAGAAACCGAAAAGCGTTGTATTTGTTTTTTAGTTGTGCGTTTTGTTATTGTTGATCTGGCTTTCTTCTGCTTTCTTTCCAATGCGATTCTTCTCGAATTCGTTTTATCCGCTATACGCTGTTTGAGTTTTGCTCTTTTCTTTATTGTCGGATTATTTAATTAAGTTATTGTATTTTTTGTTTTATGATTGTTGTTGTTGTTTTTGTGTATCGCTTTTCCAAGCATTTTGCACAAACATTATTTTTTAAACACATACGAGGTTTTAAGTATAAAAACAAAACAAACTGTACTGCATTTGGTTGTTTCAATTATGTTGACGGTTTTTTTTTTGTTGTATTCCTCGCTCCTCTGAAGCGTTGTTGTGGCCGCTGCTGCTGAAATTGCAAGAGAACAATGATTATTTAATTAACTAATTGACTTATTTATTCAAAATATGCCACAAAGAGGCGGAGAAAAAAAGGGAAGAGGGTTTTGCGGCATACTAACGGCGCAAATAAAAATAATAACAATAAAGAAAAACACGCGCTGCGTCTCTCTCTTTCTCTCTCTCTCTCTCTGGAGCTGTTAACCCACTGTTAACTAGCTAGAGAGAGCACTCTTTCTGTCTCTCTGCTGCTGCTCTTTGACAGGTGAACGACACGCGACGCAAAAAGCATGCGTATGTGTGCGAGCGGGAGAGGGCGCAAGTTCTTGGCTTTCCTTTTTTTCAGTTCTGTTCTCTTTTTTTCGGATTTTCTTTACATTTGGCCGGGGCGCCGCCTCTAATACACACCCAGTCACACATATACACCTGCATAAAGCTCGCCTTGCCTCTGACATTGCAATCACACACACACACACACACACAAAACACAGCCACAAAAAAGACAGCTGTTTCAAGTTCGATTTTCGATTTCGATTAGTTTTTTTATTCGCCTGTTGTCAAGGCAAAAATTTGGTGTGTGCATTTTAATTACAAATGTTGATTAACCCCTACAAAATACTACATACGTGAGAATATATGTATGTACATATTTAAATTAGTCAAAGAAAACACAACACACTAACACGGCTGCAAATTCAAAGCCAAGCTCTGCTCTTACTAATGTTATTACTAATTCTGCTGTTTTGTTGCTGTTGTTGGTGTTGTAGTGAAAGTGGCATTATTAACGTTTGATGTTGTTACTTTTTCTTGAGTCTTTCGATTTTGTTGCTATTATTGTTTGTTATTCTACGGCACAGACCTGTCGGATATTCACATTTCGGGATTTTGTTGCCAAGCAAAAATCGGCATGGAATGAAATAGACTTGGCCGGCAGACAACAATCGAGCCTAGGGTTGCCACCCCTCTATGTTTTATCTATGACAAAGAAAATCGAAAAATAAATAAATAAAAAAAAATGACAACGAATTAAACAATTCTGTGTACTAACGACCGATACATATCAATTAACTTTAGTTATTAGTTTTAGTTATACTTAAAGGTTTGTCACCACTGTAAAGCCAGAACAAGCAGTTTGTGAGTGTGTTTATGTGGATTTCTGCAGAAACTAATTAACGCAGTGTACCGGCAAAACAGAACGAAACCAGTTCCCAAAAGACGACGAAAACAAAAGTTGCTAAAAGCCTGTAGTCTTGGCAAATGCGAATCATTCACCTTCCTTCTCTTCCTTTTCCTCCTGTGATTCAGAAAAACATATAGGAAAAATGCAAGTAAATAAATGCGTCACTCTATGCACTTTGTGACTAATAAGAAGCAAAAAGTATTTCCCCGGATCTTGGCAAAGCATCCGATCATGCGGCACTCCAATGTTAAGAGTTAACCCTTTGTTGCCAACTGACCGAGAGCTAAGAAAGAAAGAGAGAGAGAGAGAGAGAGCGCTTATCAGTTTATCAGTTCAATTTAGCTTGCGGTTCGTGACGTCGCATGCGGGTGGCTTACATTTGACTATCGACACTTTTGTAGTTTTTTTTTGTTTTGTTTTTGTCAGCACTACTCTCTAGAGCATTAATTTTTTTATGTTTATTTTTAGCGTAAGCGGCCTGCAGCAGCCACAGATTTTTGGATGGTTCATCATTTATTTTTGGGCCAACACGAAATCGACAGCAAGAAAAATACAAACAAAAATAAATAAAAGGGTACACACATCCACGCACTCCCCACAATGTATAATCGTCCTAGAAGGCTGTGTTCACACTTCTAATGTCTTTTAAAATTAACAAAAACAAGAAAGGAAGCTAACTTTGGTGATTGCAGTTGAACAATAAAATTAAAAACGAAATTCTGAAAAATTAATAAAAAGCCGCCTCTCAAATAAGATGAAAATATGTTGAAAAACAGCGAAGCTATGATGTTTTCCATTATTTTCCTGATTGTTCCTATGGCAGCTATAGGATATAGTCGTCCGATTTTCATGAAATTAAAAACGAAATGAATAGTTACATATACAGGTTGCTAGTTAATAAAGCTACACTTAGGCAGAGATCACTGTACCTTGGCCTCAGTGTTGCCAGGTAATGAGCGCCCGTATAAACTAGATTAAAAAAAATCCAGATAAGGTAAAATTAAAAATTTGTTTATATATCGACATTTTAACACTTCAGCCAGCATATCAATCTATCGATTATCGATCATATGAAATGCACATGACCATCGGCCAAAAAGAAGCTCCGATATTTTTATGTCATAATGCATATTTATCTTACACACCAAACCGTTGATGTAGCAAATACATTTATGGTTAGATGAATTTAAAAAAAAGTATATTCCAAGCTATAAGCTAGATGCAAATTTTACAAGCTCTTCCAGTTTCAAATATGCTAAAACTAGCTTATTATAAGCTAAACTGGCAACACTGCTTGCGGTACACAAAAAAAGAAAGAAAGAAAAGAAAAACTTTATGATCAACGGCCGCGGCGGCGGCCGTTTGACGTCAGAATCGGGTTGTCTGTCTGTTAGTGTTTGTAGTGGGTGTTGGTGTGCGTGTGTGGGGGTCTGGTTCAGTGCTTGTGCTCTCTTTCTTCTGACTGACTTTCTTCGCTCTTCCCCCCACTCTTTTCTCCCGTCAGCACCCCCAAGGAAACAAAGAAGAAGGTGGCGCGTCATGTGGTGACCCAAATCGCTCGTGTGACTTTTTCCATTTGTGACCGTTTTGTTTAATTTAATTTGCGTTTTGCGTGCACATTAAATGCTGTTACTAAACTAATAATAAATCATATTTTTGCCACAGCTTATTCATATTTTTTTTCTTATGTGTGTGCGCAACATGTGGCGACGCCCGAAAAAGTTTTGTTATTAATATACTAGTACTCACACACCCGCACTACCCTATGCTATAGTTCGGTGCGTCCGTGCTTCAGATTTTCTAGGTGTCGTCTTCTTTATTCATTAGTATCGCTGATTAGCAAAAATAAATAAAGTAAAATGAGAGAAACCAAAATAATACAGGGGAACTTCTCACAACTCGAAGCCAACTCACTTCCTTAAATCAAAAGAAGAAAATAAATATTTTCAATTTGAGCTAATGGAATAGAATTAGTGGAAAAATTAAAAGAAACTTTTTCTGAACTTTTTTTTTGTTTTCGATAGCATTTTGTGAGCTCTTTTCTTGGTATAAATTATTGTGTTTATGGAGTTTTCATTTTCTTAATGACAAAAAAACATTCGGTTGCGAACGTACGCCAAATGTAAGTCGGTTTACATATGATATATAAATTATTCATAAAATTAAAATCGAAATAATTATGGAATAATGAAAAATTACCAAATCTCAAATTAAATTAAAATATTTTAAAAACTTAGAAAGTTTTCATTTTTTTCGAAAAATTTTTCGATCGTTCCTATGGCAGCTATATGCTATGATATAGTCGTCCGATCCGGCCCGTTCCGACTTATGTAGGAGTGAGAATATATAGAAGACTATCTGCAAAGTTTCATTTAGATATATTCAAACCTGAGGGACTAGCTTTCAAAGAATGGGACAAAAAATTCTGCCGGAAATTATAGTACCCTGCAAGGGTATAAAAGTACTCAGGGTCGCAAACGTATGCAACTTTTTAATTATTTTAATATCGATACTTTACACCGAAATAAAGTTTCATCTACCTGCTTGCACTTAATGGTTGAGTTCAACAGAACAACATGATCACTGATCAGTGATGGATTTCTATCGATAATGAGTTTCATCCCTAATCATTTTGCAAGATTCATCCATCATGATCAGCAAAAATAGTACGCTACCTTTTCAAAATGATAATTGATTATATCGATGGTTGAAGTATCGAAAGGAATAATAGACAAATAAGAACGTAACCAAAGGAAAAGTAAAATATTAGTAACAAGAAAGGAAGCTACCATCGGCTCGCCGAAACTTTTAAACCCCTACACAATCTACATATTTTTTAAATTAAATACAGGGGAAAAGGAAGTTTATTTTGATCCTTCTTCAAATAGAAAAGCAAATTCTATTTTTGTAATTAAATAAATATAATAATTTATAAATAAATAATTAAATTTTATTTGCCTGCTGTCTTCTTTCGTTTCCGCATCCAAAAATAAATGTTAATTAGGTTTGACTGTGATAATAATAAAACAGCGAAATATTGACGGTTATTGCGCTTTTAAAAACACTTTTTTAATGGAAGATTTTGCAAAAAGACGGCGAAGAATTTATGCTTTCTTTCACTCCCCTTTCCCCATTATATCTACCACTACCCTCCCACCCTCTTGTCCAAATGTACCGTTTGGCTAAGTGCGTAGTAGAGCAGGAAGAGTGACGGAGAGAAATATATATGGGGAAGAGAGAGCGAAGAATTTACATGACAGTGGCTGCAGCGGCAGTGGACTGACTGGCCAAGTTTATTTTATTTTTCGTCTTCTTATTGTTGTTGTTGTTGTTTTATTTGCTTTTTTCCCCCTACTTGGTTCAAAGTTTAATGACCGATTTTGCCTTTGTCGAAACAGAAAAAGAGAATAAACTCAAACAAAATAACGAAACGAAGTGAAGTGAGCGGCGCAGTCGCAGAACTCTGTTTCTGTTCTCTTCCCATCTTCCTCCCACAAATACACACAAGACACACACTCACACGTGCCCACACACAAGGTCAATTAATAAAGTTGATTTTTGCTCAATACGCAATAGCGCAAAAATGTGCTAATTTAAAATATAAACACTAACAAGTGGCGGACAATCGGCGGATAAAATACAGATCAACGAGATAAATAGTAATAACGTGTAATTAAAGGTTTTCAATATTTTTAATTCAACACAATTTATTCCTTGAAAAAGGGTCTTAAATTTACGATTGTTGTTATTTAAGTAGAATTAATATCAGAACTTATAGCATACTAATGCTCAAGTAATTCAAACTCAAGATATATTTAGGCATCTCAAGTCAATAAATCCTAAACTTCTCTAAAATTTTAGCAACATTTTAAACAAGTTTTGGGCCAGAATATAATTTTAAAACGCAATTTCTAATGTTTTTTTAAATTTTAAAATGTTTGTGCATTCAAACGTCATATTGCTGAAATGATTAGAATTAAGGTCAACATAATGTATTTCAAGTTTCAAATAATATGAGATAAGGTCGGAATTGATATATGTTAAGGTTAAAATAGTATATGCTAAGAACATATAATTATACTATAATGACCGTTAAATATAATAATAATTGTTTCTATTAATGGGATTTTACAAAAAGAACGCACTAAACCGTTTAACTATCTGGTCACATCTTAATATTGTCAGAGAGATGTCTCACATTTGAGCCTTATCTAATCTCTATCTTTCTCTCTCTCTTTTATCCCGAGAGACCGGGCTCGGACTCTTGAGTGAATTCGGTTGCTTCCCGGAAATACGGAAGCAGATTCGTGCATTTCCTGAAGCGTCAGCTGTATGCAGAACTTGCAAATGTCACCCACGTATCGGTAGAGAGCGCGTTTTCGGCCTTAAAATTTATTTTAACCCTTTACATGGCCGTGATGCATATCTGCAACATACAGTTTAAATTCAATTATTTCTTAATGTATATCAAATATTATAATACAAGTAAACTGAGTACTGAAAACTAATAAATATATTATGAATTCAAATATTTTGTTTAATACACTAAAAACATAACAAATAAATTAATTTATGTGAATTTGAATTTTTAAGATTTTTTGAATATATGTATAAAGTTTAATTTTGAACCCAAGATATTCGATGTATTTATGCAATATATCCTTAATCCTTAATAAAAGTGTAAAATTCAACAATTGAAAAAACGTTAAAAAAGTGTATTTTTATTTTTACGTATCTATCTAATAAAAAAAACGCATCAAAACCAGAGTTTATGCCATGTAAAAGGGTTAAGCTAAAAGCGCACTTTACTCAGTTCAGATCATCATAAAAATTCATTTAACTAAGTTCGTATTAGAAGTATTAGAATAAGTTAAACATTAGTTGTTATTTAAAATAAATACAATAAAATATGTAAAGTGTAATAACCTTGAATTTATTTTTTAATTATTTTGGTTTAAAGTTTTGTTTGGAGAATATTTTTTGGTTTTCGTAATAAATGCATAAACTCAAATTCTTCATTCCTCTCTCTCTTGCTCTCGGTTTTCACTCAGATGCGAGGAAATGAATATGTTTAATGATTCTCTAGAACCATTACCACCTACGAGAGATCCCTGACTCTGATGAGAATAAACGTATTTCTCTCCGAAACAATTCAAATGGTCAAAAAGGTTGACCGTTTTGTGGATGGAATGATTATTGTGGAGACTATGGATTTAGTTTGTTATTTAACAAAAAAAAACCCAAATGATGGACGAATATTTACGCATTAATCAAAAGTTAATAAATTAATGCACATTGATTGCACCGAATAGAATGCGAAATAATAATAACAAAAGCCCAGAGCCTAGGCTATATTCTTTGGCTGCTTCTCTTCGCTCTCGGCAGGCAGGCAGCACGTGTGTTGTGGCATTTGGTTTGTTGTGATTAAAAGACAGTCGCTTCATCCCCGCCCCCGACCTCAGCTCGCTGGCTTTTGGCCACACGTGTTACGTAGTTAGTTACACAGTTAGTAAGTTTATTTAGATAGCTGCGTCAGCGTCGCATTTGCGCAGTAATTGGGGAACCATTGAAATATTCTAAATACGCATTAAGCCCTGCAATAGTATTCGAAGGGGGAAAGGGTAACAAGTAGTGGCAAGCGTTAACTACCAATTACCAGAAAATGCTGGAAATTGAACGATTGCCAGAGGAAATCTGCTAAAATAATCCGAATTTTTTTTTTCTAAATTAGTGAATTTTTAGATTTATAATACAATACAGATTTCTAATTTAAACTAAAATTTCTCAATACGAAACAGTTGCTTTCTTTGAACTTCGACCCTGTGTAAGCATTAATTAAATTAATAATAATTTTTAAAAATCGTAACTTAAAAATGATCCTATCTGAAGGTGCAATAAAAGAATCTACTCCAACGTATCTTTTAAATACTAATTTCATCGGAAATATAAAAAGAATCCTAAATTTGATGAAAATATGTTGAGAAACAACCGAGTTTAAATCGAAATTCTGGAATAATATTATGTGATCAAATCTCAAGTTTGATGAAAATAATTTGAGAAACAGCGAAGTTATGATCTTTTCCATTATTTTTCTGAATGTTCCTATGACAGCTTTAGGATATAGCCGCCCGTTTTTATGAAATTTAAATCGAAGTTCTGGAATAATGACAAATGGCCAAATATCAAGTTTGGTAATTATATATTGAAAACTGAGAAAGTTATAATTTTTTTTTTTTTTTTTTAATTTCTTCGATCCTATCTATGGTAGCTATTTATAGGGTCGGAAATGTCTCATTCACTGCGTTGCACACTTCTGACTGAAATTATAATACCCTGCAAGGGTATAAAAACATTAAAATGGTTTCAACTAAAATGGAAAACGGTAATATTTTTTGTTTGTGTTTATTTTCATAATGTTTGAAAATACACAAATTTCGCAAACTGTATGTAAATTTAATGTTTGGGGTTAGGGCTAATTTGGTGCAAAATGGGCCACTTTTCAAATTTTTTCTTGTAGCGAAACTGATAAACATAGCGCAATAATTTAAAAGCCATAAAACAACATTTCAACAGAGAATCTCCGGAGGCACCTTTAAAGTTACCCAATTAAAAAAAAAAGTAAAGTCCAGAGGTACTGCGGAAGAGTTTATTTTTTTCCAGTTTTTCTAATGGAACTTTGAAAGCATATTTCTTATTTTTTATATAATAAAATAAACAATTTTTTTTAAATGCCTTAAACTGTCCAATTTTTTCACCGTTTTCTGCCTACAGTCTTCAGGTCTAGAACTTCAGAAGCTGCCGAAAGTCGCCAACTACAGTATGTCTTCTATCTTTCCTTGATCAGAATCCGTTTAAAAAAATTGCGTTGAGCTTCGACTCCACGAATGGCGTATAATTTGTAAAAAAAAGTCAGGGTAAAAAATACCCAAAAATGCGCAAAAACGCTTCAGGGGTAACCGTAGCGCGCCACTGGTTTGCACCGTTAATATCTTGAATCTGTTAATGTTTTCTTTATTTATTGCATTTCTTGATCATGAAAAGTTACGAAAAGATATAGAATTATTTGACTATAGTCCAGAAATGCTTAATCTATCTAATAAAAACAAAGATAAATGAAATAAAAAATGTTTTTAAAAAATCGTTTTCTTTGAGAAAACTCGATTTTGTCTCACTTTGATACCCTATTAAAAGGTTAATGGGTTGGCGTAGCACATTTTTCCATACATATATACATTTTACAATATTATCTGTCAATTGCCGTTTAGAATATTCGATTATCTTATTTGTTCAAAAGTTATGAGTTTTGCAACCTAAAATGAAAAAAGGCGCTACTGTGCGCTGTTGCGTCGTCGTTGTTTTTTACAGCTATTTTAGTGTCGCTTCTTGAAACTCGAAACGGACTAGAGAGAGAAAGCGCGAACCAAAGAAGAGAGCAGGAACGGATATGCGATTGAGAGAGAGAGAGAGAGAGAGAGAGCAGAGAAAGGGCGCGCGCATTTGCAGACTGCTAAGCGAGAGCACAACAATTTAAAAAAAAGTATATAAGTATATAAAAAAGAACACTGGGCCATCAAACAAATTGAAATATAATTCTTGGACAATCATTTAATTTAGTTATTTAAACGCTACAAATGAAACGCATGAAATGAAGAAGTGCGGAAAACAAAGGAAATAATCAGACGGTCACGAGTTAATATAGAGAGAGGCACGATTAATTTGAGCTTATAATTTCTAACTGATTTTAGTACTAAATTTCACAAATATCCCCATTTCCAATTGGACTCCGCCGTTGCAAAGCCAAAATGCCGGCAAGTCTAATTGGCTTGCTACGCGTTTAACAGTTCTGTTACTCGGCTAACAGCACGCTGACGCCTCTCTCTTTCTCTTTTGCCCTCGCCCTCTCCAGCAAACCTCTCTTCCTCTTTCGTTCTCCACCTCCTTTTCACTTTGCTCGCTTCTCAACCTAACCAAACAGAAAAACGGAAGAGAAACAGCAAGTAGAGGGCTTACTTACATTTGATTCTTCCAATGCTGCCACTGATGCCGTTGTTGTTAAGCTTCTTTAAATTTGTTTTTAATGCATTATTCCACAAGCTGATACTGCTACAGTTGTTGTTTTTGTCGATTGTTGCAGCTGCCGTTGTTGTTGTGGCTTTTGTTGTTGCCACAGAAAAACATGTTTCACTTTTGGGGGCAAGAAGAAGAGAGGGACTTAGAGAGAGGGACGTAGATATGGATGACGCTGCTCCTGCACACGCACACCAATACACAAGCACACAAACACACGCACGCACGCTGCGAGAGAGGTAGGCAGCGAGCGAGCAAACAAAAAATTCTGCCGTTTGCCTTTTTTCCGTAACTTGTTGTTGTTGTTTGTCGTCGGAGTTTTACTAAAATAATCCAACTTTGCGCTAGACAAACAACAATTAACACATTTCGCAATTTTAAGTTAGATTTATATTTAAATCACACGCCCCGAGTGTTTGTATTAGTGATTTTTTAGCGATCCGACGCGGAGTGATGGACGCGACGCTAGGGCTAGAGATTGAAGAACGCCGATAGCCCGGTTACATCGATAGTTATGGACAATGCTTTTATGATTAACGCTGGCGATAGTATCGCAAAGCAACAAAATATAGTAGTTTCAGTTTGAATTCTGAATATTCATAGCGGCGGCAATACCATTATGTTTTCTGGCTCAAAGGACAATTTTTATGATTTAAAATCTTTTTATAAGCATATTTCAAAACTTAAAAAAATATTTTTTCTTTGTCACAAAAAAAAAAGATGGAAGTACATTTTTTATTAATTTATCCATAATATTTTCCGATCGTTTATCTCTTTAGTTAATAGAAACCCACCGCAACCCCTTTTAAAACTGTCACACACAGACTCTGCAGCACGCACACAAACACACGCACCCAAGCATACACAGCCACAAGGATATCGCAAAATCGCTGTGCGTTGAATTGACTCGCTTTCTTCCGGCCGTTTTACAGTAATTTAACAATTTAACAAATTGTTCCGGCTCTTAATTATTCGACGGCAATCCGTGCCATTTTCACTGATGGATTCGATTTTACGAAGAATCTAATCCATTTGGTAGCACAATAACAAAAACTAGTGATGAAAAAAGTAGCAAGGTATCGATTACATCTATAAATATTTATACCGTGATTTATGTTGCTTGAATATCGAATATCGATAATTATATATTTCAGCCGGCAAACGGGGGAAAACGTTAATATTTTATGTTTTGACATTATGCCGAAATAGGCTCTACAATGGCTACATGTGGCAAACTAAAGTTTAATGTAAAGAATGATTTTTAAATACTGACAGCCGTCTTCGGCAAAAAATTAAATTATTATTATTAAAATAATAATTAATATTTATCGTGTGTATACACACATTCACGAATGTGTGAACGAATAATGGTTTTAGTACAACAATAGTTGGAATGTTATTAAAAAAATGTTGACCTTTAATATTTATCGATGTATCGATGTCCCTTAATAGGGAAAATGAAATTTATGGCAATTTTAGGGCAATTTTATAGCAAAGAAAACTATAATTTCTTTGAATTTTCCTATAAAAGTTAAAAATGAAAAATGATACATTTAATTTGTTTAAATTTCTGGTAGAAATGCTAAAAATGAAAACTAATACGATACACATAAGTTTTATTATAAGTTTTAATTAGTTTTTCTTATTTTTTGTTTAACATATAAGGTTAAAATGTAATTATTGTAAGTAAAATAATTGAATGTAAAACTTAAAGTAGGTCCTAATCGTTGATGGCAATATATAGACAAAATAAATTAATTGTCATCATGGATATTTATAAGAATAACATAAATCACAGATCCTATACATTTTTCATTTCATGGGTCAAAGCGTTCGTGCAGCACCAGGTCCTCGTTCCTCGTCCTCCTCTTGCTCGTTGACCAGAGTGATGCCTCCGTTGATTTGTGAAGCGAGGAGCTAGATTTTGGTGGGTTCTGCACAGCTGAAGTGGGCTGCTCCATTGTGTCCCCGCTTAGATCGACCACCTCCTGTTGCTCCGCTGGCACAGTAATATCGACGTCGGGATCATTGGTGCCATATTGCAGCCACTCGCTATCAAGAATATCGTCCAGCGTGCACCGGTCGGAGGGGTTCCGTTGTAGATACCAGCAGGAACGCAGGGCTCGCGTTCAGCCAGCCCCTTGAACGCTGATTTAGCGACTCCCGTTGCATGCGCCTCCGCAGTCTGTGATGGGCATTGGCTGTGTGTTCCACATCTCTGGAGCTCTGCCTGTATGGCCGATGACCAACCAGCATTACATAGAACGTGGCATCCTTCCAATTCAGGAACTTCCCATTGTAGCTATGGGGGAACAAAGATTGGTAAGAATATTCACGCAGAAAATATACATATACGCATCCCTACCATGATAATTGGCGATACCCCTGTGATCTTGCCTGTCCAAGCCGCACGAGATCAATGCGTCCACTTCGGAAGCACGATACTTGGACAAGTATATGACCTTGGCCATAAAGACCACCTCGGTGGATATGTAAGAGACAAAATGACAGGTACCAAACTCCAAATTTACGTTCTAAAAAGATATTGAGTTAGGTCTCATGCGTAAAAAGATTCTGATAAACTCACCTGCAGTCCTGGATTGCATTACTCAATATTACAGTTATTGTCCCGACGTACGGCTCCAAATGCTCTGGCGCCACATAGGAAGAGCCGAATTTGATTTCTGGCGCCATGTATTCTATTCATTATCCACTATCGGAAGCGGAAGTACTGCAAAAAACTGCACTTGTGATGCAGGAGTTGGAGGAACAACAAGAAGGCAATGAAGATTCGCTTGCAGTTGGTTTAGTAAACCTGTCCTGTCGTCCATTCTGATCGGCTGCGGCCTTTTTATATACACTTCGATTAAATCTTTATGCCGAATATAAGAATCATTTTGTTATTCTATTTCCTGCTTGCATTCGCAGTGAAAACCCCCTTCTGTCTGTTAGGGATGCAAAAACATCGATTTAACTATTGATAGTATCGATGTTTTTGCATCACTACTGTCTGCCCGTTTCTATGCAGTTTTAAAGCTACATATGTATGTATGTATTTGAATGAAACTTTGCAAATTCTGCAACCGACGTCAAGTTTTGTTCTAGTGTCAGGCTATGCAAGAAATGCCAAGCACCATCGATAGTATTAAAAAACTATCGATGGTTGTTGAGAAAGGCAAAAATTCGATACATTGATAGTGACATCGATAGTATCCCTGATCTAAGAACAATAACAATAGCTCATCTACCAGATTCCGGCTGCTTGATTCGCCTAATTCTTACAATATGATCGCTCAACGACAGTGTATAGTGGTCAACATGCGCTCCGCCATCGCCTTGATCATAATCTTTGTACTGACAGGGATTAGGAACAGCGAGACGGCCAGCGGTGGCAACCAGATGGATCTGTCGGATGCGAAAGGCGATCACAAGGATAACACCAGTAATAACAATGGCAACGGAAATGCCAATGGTAATGGTAATGGCAACGACAACGAGGTGCACATGACGCCTCTGGTCTCCAAGAACGGTGGTGGAAGCCTGGACAACACAACCGCCCAGCAGCACAGCAGCAGTAACAACAATAATATGCTGTGTCCGTACGACAAGGAAACGCCCTGCGAGCGCCTTCAATTTCCATGCATTCGGTGTGCCTACAACAATGCCTGCTTGTACGGTCGTGACGTGAACATAACCTGCGAGATTATCGGCAATGTGCAGTGCCAAGGCGAGCGGAGCTTCCAGCGCCAGATGAACTGCAGATACTGCTACCAGACGGAGATGTGGCAGCAGAACTGCTATCAGCACGCCAACTGCAACTCCATAGCGGATAAGTATTATCGCACCAACTGCACTGTGCACCAGGATGTGCTGTGCCTGGGTAACCGCTCCTTCACCCGCAACCTGCGCTGCAACTGGACGCAGGGCTATCGCTGGAGCACCGCCCTTCTGATTAGCCTCACCTTAGGCGGCTTCGGGGCCGATCGCTTCTACTTGGGTCACTGGCAGGAGGGCATTGGCAAGCTCTTCAGCTTCGGGGGACTCGGCGTTTGGACGATCATCGATGTCCTGCTCATCTCGATGCATTATCTGGGCCCTGCGGATGGCTCGCTGTATATTTAATTTGTCTTTAAGGGGGGGAATTAGAAGCTGGGGAATTTTGCACGCCAAAAGCATAGACTATAAGCAATGTTTCCATTATTGTGTATATTAAAAGTAATAAGTAATAACCATTTAATGATTAAAAGATGGTAAGGAAGTGAGTTAATGGAACCGTCAGAATGTTGATGATAAATAATTATATTTATATACATATGTACATACATTGTGACGAGAAAATACCCGGAATTTGTCATTTAAAGAATATTTTTGGGAGGTTTCTTTTTTGTTAGATTGGTTGTGTTATTTTTAATTACTATGCCAAAAATGAGTGCATTCTGACCACTAGTTTATTTTCAGTAGCTGTTAAAACCAGTAGTGTTCGGCGATTTTTACGGTAAAAAAAATATTAATCAAGCTGTAATTTCTGTTTTTAACAAAATTTCAAGTCTACGACTAGTATAAAGCCTTTTAGGATGATAGAAAAGCCATCGAAAACATATCTCCTTTTGATCGTCCTTTGGCGTCTTCCCCTGAAGATAGCATCAAGGATATCAACGATATCGTTCTCAAAAATCGTCATATGAGTGCTAGAGAGATAGCACTTTAGATAAACATCGGTTGGGAAGCAGCTAGATTGATTTGGATCGATAATTTGTGTACGACACGAACGAACGATTTTAATACAATGGATTAAACTACCGTATTCAGTGGATTAGACATCTTGTTACATTTTACTGTTCCAAAATTTCAAGTTAACATTTCGTGGAAACAGTTACGACCTGATGAAGTCCGAAAACGAAAGAAAAATCGCCGAGGCAACTAAAGGCGATGCCATGCATCGCCTATAAATCATGTTTTGATTATTGGAAAAAGAGCTGGTATACGTGTATCGCTTCAGAATGAGCATATTTAGAATGTGACAAAAAATAATTTTTCTATATTAAAAATTCTTAATTTTATTAACAAATTCCGGGTACTTCCTGGTCGCAAGTTTAAAACTTCAATGCAAACCATTGAAACAGATTTAGACTGGGAACACGATGGAATCTCATTCCATACAGCCATCTCTTTCTATTTGATGGAATCTCTTTTAGCTGCCATGCAAAAGGGATCTAGTTTTCAATTGGTTTTATTTCTCGGCAGTTTCAGAAACAATATACATTCATTATCAATCATTATAATATTCTTGTAGCTGTATTTCCTATACTTATGCAAATTGGTTCTATTGTTTATAAAACAAAAAAGACCAGTAGGTTTTTCAGTTGTCGGTCTTAACACCAGCTGGCTTTTCCTACGCCCGCGCTTTCGCTCAATCGATGGTACCCCCAGGTACCTCGTCGTCACCATCGTCAAACTTGATGTGCTTGGCCAACAGCTTGACGATTTTCTCTCTGCCGCGCTTCTGCTGGACACGCACTTTCTTCGACAGCTTCGCTTCGCGATCCTGCTCGATTTTGCGCCAGTAGAGCGCCTCCTGCTGGCCACGAAGTACCTTTAGCTGGCGCTCCGCGCAATTCACCTGTCGTACCAACTCCTCGGCGGCCTCGGGTGCGGCTAAGCGCAGCAGAGCCACCTGATCGCCTTCCTTGATGTCCACATACTTGATATTCGGATACTGGCGCATATCGGCCTTAAACTCCTTGACATTCGTACATGGTTCGAGGAGAGCGCATTCGACAATTAAGCCCGGTTCATATTTGAAGAGGGGCGTGCGCTCCTGGGAAGGCTCCTCGGATTTGGCCGAATCTACGCCGCCAGCGCCATAAAAATTCATGTTCATCTTGTGCACAGCCTTGCGACGCTTCACTGGCACTGGTACTCCATCACCGCCGCCGCCGCTGCCGCTACCTCCCGGTTCACCACCACCGTCACTTAACACCTCCGCACTGTTCTCCTCCTCCTTAATGGCTTCGGACTTTGGCTGGGGGGGATTCGGGTGACTGTGGGTTTGATGGTGGTGATGGTGCTGCTGATTTTGCGGATGATTCTCACGCCACTGCTTGCTCTTAGCCTCGCTAACAAGGCGACGCTGCAGATTCAAGTACTTGTTGCGCAAACTGCTCCAGCTGGTCTTTGGCAGAACCTTGAGCTCCAAGGCACTGGGTTCGATGTTCGGCTTATCCACAATTATCTTCTTTTTGCGCTTGCGACGTCGTTTCTTGGCATCAGTCGCCTCTGGCTTGCCATCCTGCTCGGAGGCTTCTTCTGTGGTTTCTGCATCCGTTTCGCTGGCTGTTTCCTCCATGGTTGAAGCCCCACATTGTTGCTCATCCTCCAATTTGACTCGTTTCGCTTCAACACCTTCTCCGCCCTTGTCTACAATTTCCCTTTTTAGGCTTCTTTTGTGAGAATCTTCCGGCTCAGTAAGCTCCTCCTGCTGTTGCTGGTGCTCCAGCTGTTGTTGTTGTTGTTGCTGCTGTTGGAAGGAGCGCACGCTGGCTAACTCACTCGGATCCGTTTCCGCGGAGAGCACGCCATTAATCTGATCAAAAGCCTTAACCGCCTTCTCCACGGCACCGGCTTTCTCGAATTCAATAAAGGCAAACTCCTTGATCTTTTTGGTGCCAGGATAATGGGGCAGGGAGACATAGGCGACCGGTCCGTATCGGCTGAACACCTCCTTCAACCAATCGTGGCTGGCATTTGCCGGCAAGGCCTCAACATACAGCGTCTTATCGTTGACATCGCGCTGCTTCGGTAGTTTTGTCTTCCTTCTTACCTTTAGGCCAGATTCGTCCAGCTCCAGGAGCTGCGAGTTGCTCAGTGACTTGGCAATCTGTTGCACATCCAGGGTGAGTGTCTTGATCTTGTTAAAGGTGAGGAATATTTCAAGCGGCACATCTAAAAGAATTCCGTGTTAAGTTGCATTTGGCTGACTGGCTGGTTGAGTGTGCCTGCTACTTACATGGATCCTGGTCGACGTAGCGTCGCAGGAAACGATCCTTACTTAGGTTGGCGTCGCCGAAATAGAACTCCATTTGGCTGCGGATAGAGTTGAACAAATGCCGCTTTCGTTTGCGTCCTCCATCGCGTTTGGTCGGCGTCGTGGTCTCAACGGCCTCATGGGGCTCCTGTCCGGCTGGCTCAGTGGAATCCAGAGGATTCTCGATCTCCAATGGTGCGGCAGGCACCTGGCCCTCGCTCTTTTCTTTCTCGGCGCCTTTGGCAGCCATTTTTATGTGAAAATCCTGCAAATTAACACTTGCAACTAGTTATTGGTTCTTTGTTTTTTGTGCAAATTTCACCGCTTCGCTAGAGGTGGCAGGAATGTCAAATAGTGACATTGCGATAGGCCGTCTTTATTTTATTATTTTTTGTTCAATCAACGGCAGGTTTATGTTTCCTTATGTTTCCTAGGAAACTGAAAGAATTAAATATATTTAATCGTTTTATTCATATCTAGCGGAAGATTGCTGTTGCGGGAACAGCATGTTCCTTGTATTCTTTTCGCGCGCAGAGACTAATCGACTAATCGCCGACCTATCGATTTTTTGGCCAATCGCTACCAATGACTAATGCGAGAATCAAAATAATAACAATAAGAATTCAATTTGTTCATCTTATCTACAAAGAACGGGCCATATTACTGGGGATCGTGGCATAGTAATTTATATAAATTTCGGCAATCATGAAGCAGGAGCAAACCCCACTGTGTACGTATAGAAACTTGGACAATCTGTGAGCTGTTATTAATTTTAATACCATTATTAACTTTTCTCCTATTTTCAGCCATTTTTGCCGAGGATATCCTCAAGAATTATGGCTCGTTCGTGGAGGAGCACGATGATAAACTGAAATTGTTAAGCAACAAATTGCTCATTTCCCATGTTTCCGACTGCCTTCCCCCAATATCGGTGTCGCCGGTGATCGAGCTAAACTTTGGACGAAACGATCCAACATCCACCGATTCGGAGATGAGCTTCGGGGAATCGGAATTGCTGGCAAATAAGTCCCTTACGACGCTGGCCAACCTGTGCAATCAGTGCCGAGACTTGGCCCACTCGGCAAGGCAATACCAGCTGGCTTTCATGTTCAGTGACTTTCGCCTGTTGGACGATGTGCGCAGTTCCCCTTCCTCGGACGGTGCCGGGCTGGAGGGGCCGCTATTTCGCATGAGCGGCTCCATTAAGTTCTTCTGCCAAGTATTTTTTCTCCTGAAACGCATCGTTGTGATATTCCAGAATCTGTGGCGGCAAATAGTATCCGCCGCTGACAGCGTGCCAGCATCGAATGTATTCGTAAGTATGATCCAAGATCCAAGGCTTTGATAACATTTAAATAATTGATCCTCTCATTTTGCAGACTGTATTTAATTGCATGACCGAGCTACTGGAGCACGCTGTCGTTTTTAGTGAACTGGCGATTCAGTCGAAGATTTCGGCCAAGTGGTCGCTGTACAAAGAATGGCTGGTAACGCTCTCCAATGCCGGACTCACCTCGGACCGTTGCTCTGGCTTTGAGCTCGCTGGTCTTCGGACGTCGCTGGCTGAAATCGAAAGCGTGATCGCGGGAAACCTCTTTCGGGTAACGGGCGCAATCGGCGTGGCGTGTATTGCTTCGGCTGTAATCCGTATTTGTTGCTTAGCATCTTCTAGATAGCCTGCCGGAGTTAAAGAAGCAGTTTAGCTTCTCACCCAAAGATGTGAGCCACATCAGTCAGCATTCCAATGCCTACCTCCGCACGATGCTCCTTCGAATCGATGGAAATCAGAGCAGCGAGTTCGGAAACTTCGAAGAGCCCAAGCCCTTGATACGGCTTGTGGCTTTCGTGGCGGTACTTCACGAGCTGGGCATCCAAATAGAGGCGAAACTGGTGCGGAATGTGACCGATCTGGTTAACAGACACCAGCATTTGCCCCTGAATCAAAGCGTTTACTGGTCACCCTCTGCGTTCCTGGCACTACATGCCAAGACCCTGCTGAAGACCCCGGCCAGACCTCAGGATTTCCAGGGAGGCAAAGCGCATAGTTCGGTTTTGGAGAAGATAAAGTGCAGTGACCTCAGGAGCTGCCGCCAATTGGGCGTCCAAATTTCGCTATGGTCCATCAGCATGCAGCGGGTGCTCGATGCCGGGGTCTTTGGACGCCTAAAGACATTCTCTCAATTGATCCTTAGTGGGCAATCGTATGCCGAGAAGGTGACTCGCCTGGCCGACTCACTGGTTAACCGTCATGCGGCCCTAATGACGCCCCTTTCCAAGTCTGACTGCTTTGTGTTGTGCCGCCTGTTGCAGTATCTGAAAGTGCTTCAGAAGACATTCGAACTGAACCAAGTGGACTTTGTGCGCTACACCAGCTCCCTGATTCAGTGGCAGAAACAGCGAGTTCTGCATTTGCTCCAGACGACCAGAAAGAAGATCGTCGACCTAAAATTGCTGCAGCGCAAGGTCAACTTTCTGTCAACGATGAATTTGGCCGAGAAGTCGATACTGGGCTTTCCGAGCAAAAATCGTTTGACCTTCATAGATCTGGCCGTCGGAGAGTTCCTTGACAAGGATCGCCTCCTGCCCGCCGATAAGCTAAAGGTCTTTCCCTCTATCCTTCAGCGGGCCAACAATCTCAACAGCTTTGGGAGCGACATGCGGCAGCAGTTGGACTCTTCGAGTCTTTTACACAACTACTGCTTTCTCAGCACTTCCTTGCTCAAGGAGTTCACCGAGCTGCAGCGCAATCCCTACGCTCTTCAGGTAAACGATGAAATCCCCTCTCCGCCTTCCGTCTCACGTCACTGAATTCGTCGTTATAGAACCTTGTGGCTGTGAGCTATCATTTAGAAAAGAGCATGGCCATATTCAGGAGCAGTGAGCAGGGCCCGCCAAAGCCATCGGCCAATAGCCTGATGATTGAGTTTCTGCGGCAACACCTGGAGCTCTTTCTGCGCATGGAGACCCTGTCGCATCTGTTTCAGAGCCAGGATCAGCCCTTTCAGCAGATCGCCTTGGACTATCGCCATTGCATCCAAGCGGCGGCCATGGAATTTGGCGGAGACTTTAATATAATACGAGGTAGGGATGCCTTTAAGCTGCAATTAAGTAAATTAAATCAAAACAAACTAAGATTTTGTGTGAAAAAAGAAGGTATTCGGTTTATTTACACTTTCGGAGTTTTCACGTATGTTCTTCTAAGCCATAGTGTTTTTTATACCCTTGCAGGGTATTATAATTTCAGTCAGAAGTTTGCAACGCAGTGAAGGAGACATTTCCGACCCTATAAAGTATATATATATATTCTTGATCAGGATCAACAGCCGAGTCGATCTAGCCATGTCCGTCTGTCCGTCCGTCTCTCCGTCTGTCCGTTTCTACGCAAACTAGTCCCTCGGTTTTAAAGCTATATGAATGAAACTATGCAGGTCGTCTTCAATATGCTCTCACTCCTACACAAGTCGGAACGGGCCGGATCGGACGACTATATCATATAGCTATCATAACGATCGAAAAAAATTTTGAAGAAAAATTATAACTTTGTCAGTTTTCAACATTTAATCACAAAATTTGATATTTGGCAATTTATTATTGTTTCAGAATTTCCTATTAAATTTCATGAAAATCGGACGACTATATCTTATAGCTGCCATAGAAAAATATCGGGAAGAGTTGAAGCAAGCAACAAAATTTTCGAAAAAAAAAAATTATAACTTTGCTGTTTCTCAACATATTTTCATCAAACTTTAGATTTCGTCACTTAATATTATTCCAGAATTTTGATTTAAATTTTATGACAATCGGACGACTATATCCTATAACTTGCCATAGTGTTCCTAGCGTTCAGGGAAATAATAGAAAAAATCCTAACTTCGCTGTTTCTCAACATATTTTCAGCAAACTTGAGATTTCGTCACTTAATATTATTCCAGAATTTCGATTTAAATTTCATAAAAGTCGGACGACTATATCCTATAGCTGCCATAGGAACATCAGGGAAATAAAAGAAAAAATCATAACTCTGTTGTTTCTCAACATATTTTCATAAAATTTGAGATTCGGCCATTCAATGTTATTTTAGAATTTCGTTTTTAATTACATAGCTCAACTGTAATCTGCAAGGTTATATAATCTTCGGTAAGCCGAAGTTAGCTTCCTTTCTTGTTTTGTTTACTTTAAAAACCAATTGGCGCTTATTTGTTGATGTTAGCAGAAGGTTTTTGTATATTTATACGCACTAATTCCCAGAGAATACACATTAATTCGTCATCCTTCTGGCTTTCAGATAACCTTGAGAACTACTTCACGGCCACATTCTATAACCTGACAACAATTGCGCCGCATGACTGGAAAACCTACGAGAAGATGCGACACTTTGCTAGCAAAGTCCTGCAGCTGCGTCCTATCGACGACCATTTGCCCAACCAAATCATAGATCAGGTAAGATCCTGCGGAATCTAGTGTTATAACCATTTTACCAATCGTATTTATCTTCTTTTTCCCAAAGGGCATCGATGTTCTGCAGATCATGCGGAATATACACACATTCGCCTCATCGTATGCCTACAATATGAACCTCCAGTTGTTTGTGGAGACGCACAGCAAGGGCAAGTACTTGGACATTATTGGCACTCGACATGTGGCCAATTCGGTGCAGACGCACGGCTCGGGCATTATTAACACCACGGTGAACTTTATCTATCAGTTTCTGCGCCAGAAGTTCTACACCTTCTCCACCTTCCTGCACGACGAGCAGATCAAGTCGCGTCTGCTTAAGGAGCTGCGCTTTCACGCCGAGCACAAGCACAGCAAGCCCTATCAATTGTATCCGTACGAGCGCGCCGAGAACTTTCTCAGGAAGATCAGGAAGCTGGGTTTCGCCAATAATGGTGAGACCTACATTGACTTGTTTAGGAAAGTCATCACTCAAGTCGGTAGGTGTTTCCTCATTGGCTTTTTTGCATATATTTCGTATTATTGTTATTTCCGAAAGGCAATGCCGTGGGTTACGTTCGCCTCCTGCAGGCGGGGAGCAAGAACGCTAACTACAGGAGCCGCTCATATATGCCCAAGCTCGGCAGTCAGTTTAATGCGGGAGAAGAACCAAAGGGACTGCTGGAGGCCACCGGGAACTCCATCAGGGAGTACGAGAAGAGTGTGGGCTACATGAGGGAATGCTACTCCGGCAACACAAATTATTTTAAGGTAATTTCTGCCGCGTACCTGCGTACCTGCGCTCTGATTAGATGATAATTCTGCTATATATTCCAGCTGCTGGTGCAAGGCTTCAAGCCGTTCCTGTGCAATCCGCACAATCATCATTTAAAGACATTCTTTCTCATTACACCGGCACTGATCATGAACTACATTGACTACCGGGTCAAGGAGAAGCTGAAGGTCCACCAGAAGGACCTGTCCAAGATGTCGCTCTTTGAGGATGGCTTTGCCGTCGGCCTCGTCTACATCCTGAGCATGCTGAATCAGCAGGGGGAATTCCATGAGCTGGGCTGGAGCCAAACCACCGCCCAACATCTGAAGGAGCAGCGCGCCAAGGTGCGCCACCTGCTGGCTGGCCAGCAGGCGACGGAGAACGAGAAGCTGTCACAGACAATGGCCATCACCGAGCACCATGTGAATGCCTATGAACATGAGTACAATCTCTTGTACGCCACCCTAAGTAGCTCTGAGATATTCTTTCAATAAAGCTTCCTGCCCCTGCCCCTGCCCCAAGAAAGTGATTTTATTGAAAGACACGCACACGATTCTCAGTAGTTAAGGTTGCCGTTTATTTACTTTTTACTTTTTTTGTGTTTATTAAGACGAAAATACAATTCCGATTCCGGTACATATCGTAGGACATTGTTAGAACATTATGTTGGTAATTAACGCTTAGAGGAAACAACGCTTTGGGCTATTTTCGAATGCAATGGATCGAACGCTGCTGCTTAGTGGGACTGGGAGTGGGAATGTGGACGTTACAAGTTTGAATTAACTTTCACTCTCCTAGCCTGCTCTTTCGCGCAGCTTACATTTCATTTGAATTTTATGGAATTTTGGCCCCCATGTACAATTGATTTGTCATCGGCCAGAAACCCAGACTGGGAGGCATATATTTTATATATTCAAACATGTCTGTCTCTATTGAAAATATTTCGTATATATTGTATTTCGTAAAATTACAGTAATTTGTAAAAAAAAATTGCTGGGGAAAAAGTTGCAAATGCAAAATGGTTTCTTTTCTTTTTTCGCCTTAACAGTATGCTTGTTGTTTGGATCGCCGTCGTGCGCTTAGAGAGAGCCACTGTTGGCCACCATGATCTTCTTGGAGGTCTTGCCGGACTGGGAGCCGTACGACTCGATCTTCTTGACCACATCCAGGCCCTCGACGACCTCACCGAAGACAACGTGCTTGTTGTCCAACCAGGCGGTCTTCACGGTGCAAATGAAGAACTGCGAGCCGTTGGTGTTGGCGCCAGCATTGGCCATCGACAGAATGCCGGAACCGGTGTGCTTCAGCTGGAAGTTCTCGTCGGGGAACTTGTTGCCGTAGATGGACTTGCCGCCAGTGCCGTTGTGGTTGGTGAAGTCGCCGCCCTGGCACATGAAGTTGGGAATGACGCGGTGGAAAATGGAGCCCTTGTAGCCGAATCCCTTCTCGCCGGTGCAGAGAGCCCGGAAGTTCTCGGCGGTCTTAGGCACAACGTCGGAGCGCAGCTAAATGGAGCGGGAGAGATCAGGGAAGAGAAGAGAGAAAGCAAAGGGATATCGATTAGTATGCAAATGACTTCACACGCCACCGCAGATAAGCAGGGAAAATCAATTGAGGTGCACAAACACACATGCGTGCTTGTCCTCAGATAGATATGTACATATAAGTTTGCACGTGTATGTGTGTGGTTATATACAGCTCAAAAGTCCTAGGCGGTTGCTGCCTTGCCGGCAAATTGGCCGCAGGCGCCCAGGCTACTAAAAATATAACTCGGCGGAGAAGCAAGCAAGCAACGCCAAACTTTTGCCATACCAAATTGACCATATGTATGTACTGTATCCAATTACATCATCAGCGGAATTAATCTTAAGTTCATTCTTGCAAACGGGTTTACTAAACTCTCATGCATGCACACCATTAGACTCGGCGTAAGTGTGCTAGTGTCCGCTTAGAGGTTATGTATGCATGTATATGCGCACACGCATACAGCCTCACCAGAGAAATGTACACCGCACACTGATGTACATACATGCGCATACATACAAATATATACCGGCAAACAGCAACACATACACGCACACACGTTAGCCGACACCTCAATTAAGTATGAAAAAATTCCACTGCATAGCGTTGTGCTTTAGATATTGTATTTTGTACACAGATGTGCATGATGATAGCATTCAAAGTATGGAGGAGTGCACCGTCATACGATTACTCATGTGCATAAGTGTGCACGAAAGTATAAGTTATACCTTTGCGCTCTACCGCATGTGCCGCAGGTTCAAAGTGATAACTTGCAGAATATACATATTTGAGAGGCGAAAAAATAGGATTTTGTTCTGAAGATCATGTTAATTATACACACATCCTAATGCATGCACATATATGTACATACAAACATACATGCATCATTTCAGCGGCAAAAGGGCGAATGAAATCACGTGTTTTCCGCGACTTACATACAATGTACTTTCACAAACTTTTCGGCAAAAAAAACTCGTGTTTCGTTGCATTTAAATTAATTAAACTCACCTCCATAGTTATCCTACCGAGGGGCTCGCCATCGGCAGTCATATCAAAAAATACCCTAGGCAAAGTACTCATCTTCGACGCTCTCGAATATTCGCGAACAAGCTGAATTCCAAATTGCAACTGACCTCTGTTCACACTGCTCGCTGACGAAGCTAGGGTTATAGATTTTTTAGTTAAAATGGCGGACTCTGCAATGTGAAATGCCGCTGACGAGCTGTGCCGAAAGTGGCGAATCAGAGTTGCACCGAAAAAGACCATCGTGTATGACAACGTGTGCGATACTACCATACACGATGTGTACGCGGGTGTTCGATTCCACCGTTGTGTTATATCACTCCTTAGGGCAGCAGCAACACAATCTTGCCAAAAGAATAGCGATTCCTTATTTTTATTACATATTATTAATTTGGGGAAAAAATAAAATAATACACAAAGTATCTTGCTTAAGCTACACTTCAATACTGTACTATTTCTATTACAAATTATTCTATTATAAACTATCTTAAACTGCAATTAGAACTCGGAACTATTACAAATAATATTTGTAATATTTATAAAAACACATATTTGCAAAATTGAAGTGCATACAGTAAGAAAAATATGTAGCTTAAAAAATTATTGCCTTGTTTTAGAAATTTTCAAATTCCCGCTTTGACAACTATGACGGTTGGCCAAAACGAATGTCCTTAACGTAAATGATATCGATATATCGATGTTAAATAATAAGAACTTAAATACTTTTACTCTTATACATATATTTATTTCTCGATTTGCAAAATACCAGCATAATTATAATTTATAAAATATATATTTAAAAGCCTTAAAATTTACAATTTCCGTTCCAATTAATTCACTACCGCTGTCAGGGATGGCTCATATTGTTTCGTCGTGCCATCCATTCCACCAACCCAGGGCTCCAAAGTTTTTATTTGCACGTTTAACGTGGACGATAGTTTTTCATACTGCAATTCAAATTTTAAATTAAACGCGCTTCAACATGATCATAGATCAGTAATGCGTATTTACGTGATGAAATTTCTGTTTTAAAGGCAGTAGTAATAAATATCAAGATTTGAGTTCACCTATTCGCATTTGTTGATGTTACTTTTCCAGCTTTCTTGACTTATTATAAAAAAAAGAAATCACAGGCCACGGACTTTAGATGTCAAATTTAAAATAATATTTGAGCCAAGGCTATACCGAAAAACATTGTGCTTCACATCTCGGTCGAGTGAACTTCAAAAACAGAAAACATTCAAAATCATTCTAAATTTTGTATTATAATTTGCGCCAAAAGTCCCTTATTTTTATAGTTGAAAAATTCCGTGTTTTCCTTACCTCTATTTGCAGTTATTTTCACTAAATTTAAATAACTTGGACATGTCTAGATCAATGCGAGGCAAGTTAAAAGTTTTAAATATCTTCTAGAAGTAGACTTATTAATTTGGTCTTCAACTTTGAAGAAAACCCTGCCTCGAGATGGAGGAGTCCCTCTCTCACGGACATTCATCCATCCTTAATGGTTATTCCGTCATATGCTCAGTTGCAGCAAGAGCGAGCGTGGAGGCGTGACATCATCAAGGCACGCTTTAATAATGCTTTGAATCGTGAGGAACCTTGCACATTGCGCTCAAGGTCGAGCTGCACACAGACATGTAAGCATTAGTATTATAATCTTCGTGATCCCAGAAAAATGATCTTTCATAAATTATATGTCGCGATTAAGTATGTTATTTTCAGTGAAATTCAATTAAATTCGATTCCGGTAAAAATTCTTGAAATCTTTTATACAAAAAACAAGAAAGGAAGCTAACTTCGGTTCGCCGAAGTTTGTTATACCCTTGCAGATTGCAATTGAACTTTGAAATTAAAAACGAAATTCTAAAATAATAAAGAATGGCCGAATCTCAAATTTGATGAAAATATGTTGAGAAACATCCGCGTTATGATTTTTTCTATTATTTCCCTGATTGTTCCTATGGCAGCTATAGCATATAGGATATAGGATATAGTCGTCTGATTGTCATAAAATTTAAACCAATATTCTGTATTAATATTAAGTGACTAATTCTAAAGTTTGATGAAAATATGTTGAAAAACAGTGAAGTTATAATTTTTTTTTTTTTTCGAAAATTCGAAAAAATCGTTCCTATTGATCCCGATTTTTCCTATGGCAGCTAAAGGATATAGTCGTCCGATTTGAAATTTAATACGTAATTCTGGAAAAATAATAAATGGCCTAATATCAAATTTGGTTATTGTATGTTGAAAATTGAAAAAGTTAAAATTTTTTTTCAACAATTTTTTCGATCGGCCATTCCGACTTATGTAGGAGTGAGAGCATATAGAAGACTACCTGCAAAGTTTCATTTAGATAGCTTCAAAACTGAGGGACTAGTTTGCATATAATCGGACAGACGGACGGATAGACGGACGGACAGACGGACATGGCTAGATGGACTCGGCTGTTGATCCTGATCAAGAATATATATTTTATAGGGTCGGAAATGTCTCCTTCACTGCGTTACAAACTTCTGACTGAAATTATAATACCCTGCACGGGTATATAAATTATTATGTATTATTTGTTATGACGCTAAAGAAATTTCCTTATTAAAATCATTTCACCCATGTTCCAGCACTCTGTTCCATTCAAAATGATGAGAATGCCAAATTGCGCAGCCAGCTTGCCAGCCAGGATAACGTTATCTACTCACTTAATAAGAAAGTTTTACAGATCGAGAAACTGAACACGAATCTTCATCTTCAGCTGATTGAGAGTAGCTTTGCCCATACGGACAAAGATCAAGACATTTCAAATCTGAAGTCAGAGCTGGCGAAGGCAAATAGCGAGTGAGTATCCTTGGCTTCTTCTCTTCTTGTTGACTTATATTTTCGGCTTTGTAGAATAAACAGGAAGGACATATATTTGGTGGATTATAACCGTGCCAAAAAGAGCGAAGCAAAGATGGTCGCCCAACTGGCCAAGCAGCATTTGGTTATTGTCAGATTAACCCAGGACTTGAATTCATGCAGAAGCTATATATCGCTTATGTGTCAAAATAATCCAGACGACGATTGGCCATCCAGGTAACTGAACAATATTTTTTCTATATTTTTCTTTATACATCATTTTTGTTCATGACATTACTCGGTGCACCCAAAGCCAAGGCCACAGAGATCGGGACTACAGATAGGATAATCGCACAGGTATGTAGATTAATATAGTAGCTCTGCTTGTAGTCATTCTACGTCACTTGACAGTAAATGCTTAAAGCTTTAACGGTTCAGGGTTGACGAGGACTAGCATGGAAATATTCAAGATATACACAAACCAACCAAATTTATTGTGTGGCACCCAATGCGTTCAAATTTATATTATAATTTACAATCGTGTCCATCTATATAGATAAATATCTATACATATACACATATATTTCCAACAAAATTCTATAATTTCGTGTACTATACAAACGCACAAAGGAATTTTCGCTATAATGGTGCTAACACAGAGGCAATAAATATTGTTCTTGAGTATATATGTTATTATATATGGTATGTACATATTGATACAACGGAGTAGTCTTATCTGAATTAATTGGAAACAGCTTTTAGGAATCTGCAGAGGACCTTGCCCTAGGCTCGGCTTCAGGTGGAACAGCAGCAGCGTAGTCCTGGATGTTGGTTGTGACTGTCGTGTAGCAGGAACCGCATAGCCTAACTGGGTTAAAAAGCTTTTCGTATGGCAAGGGCGCCCAAAACTCCGAGCAGTCAGCACAGAAAATTTCTCCACATGATCTGCAATTATAACAAATAAAATGAAACTCTGAATTAGTATTTTAAAGTGTGTACAAAGTTATTTTTAATTATATATTAGATAAAAATTATATAGTGTTTAGCATAATAGTTTTTAATCGCAAAAGAAGGGAACACCACAGCGGCTTAATAATTATATTTAATAAAATATCCCAATAACTGGAGTATTTGAAAATCTCGGTAAAAATATTTTGATACATTCTTTCATGTAATTTATAATAAAAATACATTGAATTGCACAAAGTAATTACTATTGCCTTCCATTTTGTCCTTTTCTCTGAATTTTACATTCTTCTCTAAAATTCTGTTTGTGCTTTATTTTGACATCAAACTGAATCTGCAAGAAACAAAATAATTTAAAAATCAATTCTTTTCAATAGAATAAAAAATATTTGCTTTCATAGATCTTAGGTAGTAAAATATTAAACCATTTCGGAACGGAATCAAAAAACCCTCTCAAACCGGCCGTCGTTTTAAATACAATAGAACAGCAGAAAACGAGTTCGCTCTGCATAAGAAGACTGATAACGTTTAATCACATTTAAGGAGCTCTCTTTTTATGACAGTAAAAACCTTTAGGGCATATTTAAACCTAATGAAAATTACAGTGTAGCTGAGACAGTTCTTGGAAAGTAAACATTTTCAAAACTGGACAATTCTCCCAAATTCTTCTTTAGTATGCTTTTTCTGTTGATATTTCGATATATCAAGCTTTAGATAATTAAATTAAATGATTCTCTCCCTTTAGTTTGGAGTGCAGAGTTAAGTAGAGTTTAGTACCAAAATTAGATGCATTACGAAAAGAAGTAGAAAAAAACATAATATCTTTACTTTAAAATACAAAGTGTCTACGGGTTTAGATAATGTGTTAATATGGAACTGAAGAGTCAATAGAATCAAAGGAATGCGCACCGACAATGATGTTTTCTTCGTCCAAGCCAGAACTCAGTTTGACAACTAGAGCAACGCGAAACGGCATGATCTGGTACCCAGAGGACACTGGAGGCTTTTTTCTCTTGGATCAGGGAAGGGGCAAACGATGGGGGACCACTACGTTCTTCGACGGCTTCCCATGAACACGTTGAAGCATTTTCAACGATATCCGATCCGTTTTCCTATAGGAAAGATTTACATGTAATATGAATAATATAAATTATTACACACAGGCCGTCAAAATTTTGAATTTTATTTTATACGGCGATTAAAAAACGCTGATTCTGAAAGATCCTTGGTCTATACATTGCTAGTTCAAAAACCAAAACCTTCCATCACGTGCCAATTTTGAGTAAATCGCGTTCAAAGTTCCAAAAATTAGGCTTAAAACAACCTAAAAATAGCTGTCGAACCATTCGGGATTCATTTTCTATACTACAGCCAAAAGATTAAGTTTTCATTCAAGCCAAATTTCAGCTTTGGTATACACGCAGATTCCGTTTATTAGCCTTTGAAAAGTGCTAAATCAAGCCATTTTTTAAACTTTGAACGTGATTTTCTGGAAATATCAAACCTTTGGTTTTCGAACTAGCAATTTATAGGCCAAGATCTATGAGAATCAGCTGGTTTTAATAGCCATAATTTTTTTTGTCGGCCTGTGTTATCTTTGCTTGCTTGGTGAACATATTCCTATTAATTATCAAACACTATCATGACTCCTCTTCCACAAATATACGTATTATGTGTAAAGTTTTGTAGTTAAATCTATATTTACATGTTCCACATTAGTCGAAACAATGCTGTTGCAACTGGGACAGCCTTTCTCCAATAAAGCCAGCCGCATGCTGTGTATTTCCCGCAGTAGAATTTCCTCGCGCAGCTGGAAAAGGTTTCAAGAAACATTAAGATGGCTAAATTCGCACTAGAATCGTCAGGGAGAGTGGTTACCTTGTGGTCTTGTACGATCTGATGAAGTCTTATATTTTGTTCGCTGAGGCCGTGGGCCAGACCATCGGGGCAGGATATAGTGAACTGTGCTCTCTCCTGAAATGGTGTCGGAGGCAACGAAATCAAGCCGGACGAAGGATATTGATGGTGTGTGCTGAAAGTGTATAGACTTTGCGTTAGAATAAAAACATTTATACCACAAATCGTCGTTTCTTTTAGATATACAGTGCCGCTCAACTGAATAGGTTTAACTTTTATATTGAGTTCGAAGCGTTGTATCTTTGTAACAAACACTCCGATTAAAGCGAAATATATTTTATTTGTGTAAATAAATTAGTTATTTTTAATATAGGAAAGTATTAGTTCTGTAAGTTTTGTTATACCCTTGCAGAGGGTATTATAATTTTGGTCAAAAGTGTGCAACGCAGTGAAGGAGACATCTCCGACCCTATAAAGTATATATATTCTTGGTCAGGATCACCTCCTGAGTTGATATAAGCATGTCCGTCTGTCCGTCTGTCCGTCTGTCCGTCTGTCCGTCTGTCTGTCCGTCTGTCTGTTTCTACGCAAACTAGTCTCTCAGTTTTAAAGCTATCGACTTGAAACTTTGCACACACCCTTCTATCCTTTGCACGCAGTATATAAGTCGGAACGGCCGGGATCGGCCGACTATATCCTATAGCTGCCATATAACTGATTGATCGGAAATGGTATAACTTCGGTGTTTTTAGAGTTAGAGAATTCAGATTTTGTACGAATGCTATTGTTGGCAACATAATACGACATACCAAATTTCATAAGGATCGGCCGACTATATCCTATAGCTGCCATATAACTGATTGATCGGAAAAGCTATAACTTCGCTGTTTCTCAACATATTTTCATCAAACTTTAAATTTGGCCACTTAATATTATTCCGGAGTTTTGATTTAATAACATAGCTCAATTGTAATCTGCAAGGGT